>CM029607.1:16958137-17465637 GCA_017311375.1 Mytilus coruscus
ACTGGCTATCAACCAATCAAAATCTGGCTTTCTTATATAAGGTGTAATTAATATTGAAATATAACGTTAAGTCTCCAAAGAAAACAAATAAAAACCTTACTTATGACTCGTTCCATTTGCTCCTGCTCCTGTTGTTGCTGTCGATCTCCATCTTTAATGTGTCAGCACAGGAAGTAAAATACTGACCGTGGGAATCTGACCGTGAGAACGAATAAAGTTAACATCAAATAAGCAAGTTGACTTAATCAATTAACAAGTCGACTTCTTATTTTATGTCATTTACATTTATATTAGCAAGTCGACATTGTAATACAAACTTTTTCTATATCATTCCGACAAGTTGACTTCAACATGATGATTTAATATCAAATAAACAAGTTGTCGACTTAATCAATTAACAAGTTGAATTCAACATGTCGACTTCTTATTACTATGCCATTATATTTATATTAGCAAGTCGATATTGTAATACAATTTTTCTACATCATTCCGACAACTTGACTTCAACTTGATGATTTGATTCCAGCTTATAACACACAACATAACTTATAATTCCGACTTATTTGCAACAAAATAACTTTACAAGGGGTGTACCATATGCGCTTCCATATCTTTCTTTACGTACCTGGCGACTCCAAATTCTGTAATTATAATGGAAATCATTAATATCATCGTCTCGTAAAGCATCTTAATTGAAGTAATTCGAGATAACCTTAAAAAATCCTTTAATACATTTATTCTGAAGGTTAAATCATTCTGTATCTCCCCAAACACCCTTAGAATGAATTCAAACAACATGCGGAAACACTTCAACGGTATATTTTGAATTGCTACAAACTACGGAATTACGATATGCGATCGATAATGGAGTTATGTATAGGAAACTAAATTTTCAATTTATACAATGCATATATAGTCAATAATATGTATTTATTATAATTTTCAGTAACGAAGAAATTATATGTTACTGCTTGAATAAATCTGTCATAAGAGAGGGAAGAAAAAACAAACAAAACAATTGAAAAAAGCTACTACAACATGTATAAATCTTTCATAATAATCATGACTAAAGAATTTGAAGGAGAACTATATTTATTTTGTGGAATTTGATTCCGACTTTTTACAGAATACCATTAAACCATACAAATGACTTCAAGTTAAATTTAAAGAAAAAAAAAAATAAAGATTAAGAATAGTAATTTTAATGATATATATAAGAATGTAGGACGCATGTTAAATAAGAGCCACCATGCCCCTTAAATACCAAAAAGTATATTTCTTAAATTTCATTCAAGACCGTGTAAGTTATATTGTTAAATCAATTACATAATAAAGATTATCAGCTTGGAATTGGATAATTTTAATGTCAACTTAGATGTAAGAAATGCCTTCTAGGAACTTATAAATATCAAGTTTTGAATAAGAAATTTCAAGGAGATACCATAGGGATATTCATACTAATAATTCGAAAGCAAACTGACAAAGCCATGGCAAATAACAAAAAAAGACGAAAAAACAAACAACAGTACACAAAAACACAGCATAGAAAACTCAAGATTGAGCAACACGAACCCCACCCAAAACTGGGGTGATCTCTTGTGCTACGGAAGGGTAAATAGATCCTGCTCCACATGTGGCACCCAAGTTTTGAATGAGAAATTTTAACAACGGAATTAATGTACCTACCGACCTTTCATGGTATGATACAATTTCTATATTTTATAACAAAAATGTCAGTTATGATTTTTAATGTAATAAACTTGTTGAAGTTGACATATTCTCGCGATAAAATCTTTGTTTAAAATATGTTTTGGGTTGGGTCTTGGCTTATATCTAAATATTAATGACCAGATCTCAAAAAAGGCCGTTATTGCAGTTTTGCAAGAAGTTTGAAACCCACAAGCAAATATAAAATGCGAAAGTGAATACTATGAACATTGATATCTGACAGATGCATATGAGAAACCCGAAAGATTTATATTCATTTGGCTTTAGATTGAGTGGTCTTTTTATTACGTGACAACGATTTGGTATACATAAGAATGACTTTTATAATTATATCTGAAAGTACATTTAGTTTTCTAGACACGCAAACCCTTTTGAACTTTATGTGTCAAGTTGAAAAACAGACATTATTTTAGTCATTTTTATCTTTTTAACTTTTGATGTTGCACTCGAAAATAACTTCAACAAGGAATATAAATAGTGGAAATAAAATTAATGCCTCTCCAAATTTCACTTTTATGTTATACTAATGAAATTTTGAAGTTGTTAAAATAAGACACAATGGCCATAAGTCAATATATTTCTGATTTTCCAATACTCAAAGTCTATTGATGGCTGCAAAGATTGATTAAATAATCCGAATAACACTATTAATGTCACCATTATAGATCAAATTGAATACACAGGATGAACAAGTGCTCACTTTTGTGTTTTATTTGTATCTATAAAGTTTTTTTGCGATTTTGTACAGAATACAGATGATACATTTCTATGAATAATCAAATCAGACAGGAAATTTCTATATTTCTAGTACTAAGATATTCGATTGCATTTGAATCGTGCAATTAAATGATTTCATCACTAAAGCTTAGAAATATTCAGCGTGATTATCACAAACAATATGCACAATTTTACATCCCTGGCTTTCTATAGTAAGGTTTGAGCGTCCTTGTTGAAGGTAAATCAGAAAAGCGCGTCAGACGCTTGTAATTTATAGAGTATTCTGTTCCCTTACACACTGCTCTGTCAAGGTACACGAACTTAACTGTTCATGTACCTTACACGTGTTTATGTAGCAACACGACGGATGCCACATGTGAAGCAGGATCTGCTTACCCTTCCGGAGCGATTGAGATCACTCCCGATTTTTGATTGGGGTTATATAATGTTGGTCAGTCTTTAGTTTTCTATGTTGAATTTTGTATACTGTTGTTTGTCTTTTTTTGCCGTGGCGTTGTAAGTTTATTGTCGACTTTTAAGTTTGAATGTCCCTTTGGTATCTTTCGCCTCTGACGACAACCGTGATATTTGAGGTCGGGCAGACATGCAATTTAAACTAGGTGAACTACGTAAACTAGGTAAACTCAACAGCATTTTTGTGCCTGAACAGAACCAGGCTATCTGGACCATGTGCTTGTTCGTTGTTATTTTTCTGTGTTTTATTTTAGATGTTGAGGAACACTTTTTCCTTCATTGCCAAATTAACAGTAATGTAAGACATTCCCTTATAAATGCAATTAAAACCCATTATCCTAATTTTAACCAGCTTGACTCAAACTCTAAACTTAAAACTATTCTAGATCCCAATAAAGATATTTTGTCTAGTGTTGTTGACTATATAAAGCAATCTATGGAATTGCAAAAATAAGGTCCACATTGGTCAATTATTATATATATATATATATATATATTAATATCAACTTGACTTGGTTAAAACATTTATCATGTATTATGTTTCTTGTCACTTGTGTATACAATGTACTATGTTTGCATTTTAACCCGCCAGGGTTTCATGTTTTGCAATAAATAAAGATTTCTAATATTTTTCAGATGAGTCGGAAGGTGGTAGTTGGTGTGGAATTCCATCTATTTGGTATCTTCTAACTGCTTATTAACTTTCTTTTCGGTAATCAAACTTATGCTACTTAATTATATATGAATGGCGTTTCAAAGGGCAGGACAGGGACTCCGTGGCCAAGTTGTGCAAGTAGTACATGTACAGTGATCGCTAGCCTATCAGCACTGATATTGTGAATTCGAACCTCGCTCGTGGCAAGGTCTATTCGACTCCAATCTTGAACAGGGTTGCCATTTTTCAGCAGACATCTCAGGCTTCCTTCACAAATAAAAATGGCTGCCATGATATAACCAAGAAAGTGAAAGTGGCGTTAAACACCAACAATCAATGATCAATCAATTTAAGGGCAGGTTTACGTGTACTTTTATTTGCTAGAATTTTACTATCAAATTGTACAAAATCATAAGAACCATTACGAGATGACCACTTGATTTCCTATAGATATATGATAAACGAATATCCTGACCAAATATGTAAAATGGCTCAAGACAGAATGAAAATGAATGATTTGTCCCACAAATCGATTAATTGTGGACGAAATCGAAAACAGTTGTTTGCGCGGCTATTTGCGCGACATAAAAAGACAGCTTTTTCACAAGGTGAAAATGACTATCCCGTCTGAAGAAAAATCTTCTGTCCCCCTCCTTTGGAAAATCAAATGATCGATAGTGCAATTGAAATTGTATTTATATGTGTACAAAACACATACACGCTCCAATGAGCATGCATCGCTTATCTGGTGTTTTCCAAAAGATATTGATACATTTAAATGAATTGAAACTGTATGTGCCTATATCATGTCATGTGGATAATTTTCTCAAGTCAGATTCTGTCTATCGATTACAGTTTTTAAGATAATAAGCAAAATGGAAAACAATGGGTTTTAATAGCGATTTAGGAATAGGACAAATCTTTAAAGGAAACGGTTGACGATTTCATTTATGAAGATTTATTTTTTTTAATTTTTTTTTTTTGCTGACCATTTTTGCAGTTCAGAAAAGTTCAGTCTATAATTAGAGTTTCAATATATTACATGTATGTTAAAACACCTAAAGTTGGTCAGTTTCTCTATATTTTCTATTGTTTCTGGGAAGTAAACCAACACAATAATTGATTAAATTCATGGACAATGACTCTTGTTAGATGTTGACTTCCGATTTTGGCCAAGAAAACCAATATCATGAATATTGTGGTAGTATTTTGCTGGTCATTTTGCTATTGACAGTTTCTCTTTATCCTCTATTTTAGTTTCCGCAAATAACACAATGAGACAGTAAATGTTTTGACCTTTTGACTTTTATGTAAATCTTATTCTGCAAAACCTTTTTTGCCACCTTTGATTTCAAGATGACCAACTTTGAAAACAAAATAGATATCGTCAGTCAATGGCAATAAGGAGTCGTCTGACAAATGTGCAAATAGCAGATATTAACATTGCGAACATATTGTCTCAGCCATATTTTCTCTATCGATAACGGTTTTCAAGATAATAGATAATACTTGCATTTTACCTTTTTCTAATTTTAGCATTGCTGACCACGTTGTTGGTTGGCAGTCGGGATCATCTGGCACATAATATAAACTAGATACCCCAAACATGATTGTGGCCTTAGTTGTGACCAAGTTTAGTTCCAGTTTGCCCGATAGTTTCATAGGAGATGATTTTTACAAAAGTAAACGGACCGTGGACGCCAAGTGACGAGACTCGTTGTGTGTGCTAGGTGACCTATACATGTATGATATTGATGTCCGTTAGCACAACATGTGTTTCTTGAACAATATCATTTTACGGTCCATTTATGAAGGTCTGGATAGGAAGGGGGAGTATTTATTTCTGAACTCTTTTTAAAAATTTTATTCGTTAACAATTGTATAAACGATTCTGTGTATGTCATTTTATGCCAAAGACCCTAAATTTGAGCGTATTTACGGATCCCTGGCATTCAAAATGTTTATGTTTGAGCTCTGCTGATGAAAGCAAATCCAGAATTTGGATGCACGAAATGTATATAATGTTTATTTCATTGTATTAAACTATGGAAAAAAATCAAACAGGCGAGACATGTTTCTATTCCAATAGTTTATGTCTTTAGACCTTGATTGTCTAACATTAACGCCGGATTTTCTGATTTATGTCTTATACGTGAATGTCTAGCTTATATAAAGATTCAGCTTATTGAATTTAACATCAACCCAATCCAATTTGTCTGAAATCATAATTTCGGACAGATAAATGTTTTGGCTGATAAATGTATAGCGTAAAAAACAATATAAAGTCACTTTATTATAGTGGTTTTATTTTTGGTTTATCAGGCCTTGAAGGCCTTAACCGTATTTCGCACAACTTTGCTGAAGAAGGCATTTTGAAAATTTTCCCTAGTCGTTTAAATAACTCCCAACCTATACTCATACTGATGATGTTTCAGAAGGAAACCTAGTAACAGAGTTGCTGAAGAGAGATACAATTTTATTAGAAATTGTAACAACAAATTAGTAAACATTTTGTTTCTTATCGGGAAAGTATGTTTGTTACTAGTGTAAAAAGTAAGATAAAAGGTGATAAACACGTCGAAAAGGATAGAAAGCACAATGGACAAAAAAGAAAAACAGACGAAGACAACCAGTTCACAAAATAATTCACTGAAAACTGAAACAAAACAGCACGAATCTTTCAAAAAATGAATATAACACGTTATAAATTTCATGCGTCCGAGGCGCTTTTCTGGATTTACCTTCATCAAGAACGCTTAAAACCAAATATTTGAAAGCCAAGGATGTATAAGAACCAAAACAGTTGAGGAGCTATATGACCAAAAAAGACCTAAAAAATAGCCAAATCCATCTAAGGTCAACTTTCAAAACTGGAGTGAAGCCAGTATATCTTGAAGAGTAATAATTCTGCTCTAGCAGTATCAACCGTGGTGATCCTCAATCAATCGCTTTTTTTAAAGTCGTATATAAAGATGGTCATAAAAGAGAGGCGAAAGGTACAAATGGCACATTCAAACTCATACGTCGAAAATAAAGTGACAACGCCATGGCTAAAAAAGAAAAAGACAAACAGACAAACAACTACACAACGCACAACATAGAAAACTAAAGATTGAGCAATACGAACCCCACCAAAATATGTTGGTGATCTCATGTGCTCCGGAAGGGTAAGTATATCCTGCTTCACATGTGGCACCCGTCGTGTTGCTCGTGTTATAACAAACCCGGTAATAAGTATAATTCGGTAGGTCACATTAGGGGAAAAAGGAACTGGATTGTAGTTACGAAAATTGGAACATATCCGCTATTATTGTAATAAACAAGGAATGGAAGATTGAATGATAGCTACTATAAATGAATTATATTCATGACACAGGAGTTCATTCCGTAACGGCTAACCAAATAAAGACCAAGTTTTCGAAGGGAGCATTGAAGGAGTTAAAACTACTCTAAACAACTCTTGGTCCAATATATTCTGTACAAATTCAGGAATATGACAGTGGGTTTTCCATACGTTTCGTTGTTTAATAACGTCTAATGTTTGAGTTCGTCAGTTTTTATTGACTTTTCCTTTTTGAATTTACCCTGGAGTTCGGTATTTTTGTTATGTTGTTTTCCTTATAAGCAGCAACAATCTACAAAGTAAATCATAATGAAAAACGCAAGCTCTTGAATTTCGTACTAATTGGGAGATATATATATATTTGTATGCAAGTGCTGCCGCAATATTGCTATAATGCATATGGAAAGTTCACGATTGAAAAATTGAAGTTATCATTTTTGTCTCAAAGTTTATTAGGTATATCAAAAGTTTAGTCTGATATATTCTATTTATTGAAACGAGATTGTTTTATTTTGATATTGGTTATTAACATCATACTCAATGCATTTGTCTCAGTATTGAAACTTTTGTTTGTTATTGTCTACTCTACCGCTATAAACGAATTGTAAGTTCTTAATGAGTACTTTATCTGAATTAACTTCTCAATGCTTTCATTTGATCGAGTAAATGTATGCTTTGCATTGTTATTAAGTCAACTTATAGTAAATTCACCTCACATGGTCTTCTTGTGTATAAAGCAGATAATTTCTTGTTTCGTGACAGATGTTAGAAGATTGACGGTTGTATTAATGAGATTAAACATGCAGAAATTTTAAGCAAATTTGATTTTTTGAACGGATATTGGCAAGTTCCTCTGACAAAGAGAGCTCGTAAAGTGTCATCCTTTGAAAAACCAGACGGGTTTGTTCTCGTATTAAGTCATGATATTATGCTCATATTGATGATATAACTTTATTAAGTGATAGCTGATGCTAACAATTAACCCGCCATAAAGATTATAACACGCGAATTTGATTCTTATAAGTATATTTGGTAAAAATAATGTTGTCGAATAATCGTTGCTTTCAGGTGCGTTCACATGGTACGATTTTCCTTTCATTTTTTTTCATGTGCACCTGGTTTCGACTAAAGTCGAACCATGTGAACACTTAAGTCGAAAGTCGAATATCAAGTCGATATGTCGTTTTGAAATCGAATAGTACGCTGGAATTGGATCGTGTGAACGCCAAATCAACTAAATAAAAAAAAAAAAAAAAAAAAAAAAAAGCAAATTATTTTGATTTACAATATTCCGATTTTCACATCATTTTGTTAGTTTTAAATTCGTAAACGGTACAGTGTATATAATGGTCAAATTAAGTAAATAGGAAAATTTAAGATAACTATATTTTCACATAGTGTAAGTGGCCATACTAAAATGTTTGTACATTTTTCCTGTAAATTAAGTCTTTTTTCAAGAATTTCTCAATAAATTATTTTTGGTTAGATTTTGACCGTGAAATAGAAGGTCCAACATTTTCACTCCTAATTTTGAAAAATCTGAGCAAGTTTCGTTTGTTTCTGTTGAGTAGTTTTGGAGGATAGAGAAGTTTGTCCCTTCTCACCAAACCACATTGCAAAAAATTCGGCTTCCGTTACATGCAAGCCATTAAAGTTAATCATGATATTGGCCTTTGGTCAAGTGTGATCAAAACCCTTTTTTTTTTTAAATAAACATCTTCTTCATAAGATCATATAGATATATATATAAAAGGTATTCAAAACGTGTAGACTAAACTTAATGTATGGCACTAATTAGCTTCTTAAAACAGTGTAGCTAAGTAATTGCACAAATGACATTTTACAATAATTTAATTTTGGATGTAACACGTCTTCTGATTGGCTGAGAGAATTTTGTTTATCAGCTCATAGACATAATTTTGTCATGTGACCGTGACGTTATCAACGTTTTTTTCATGATTTACTCCTTAAAAATGGAATTTAGAATTAAATTATAAGGAATGATTGTAATATTTTTTCTGTCTATTCGAAATAACAGAAAAAATGTGGTGCACACTGTTAAATAACCCGCTTCGCGCGTTATTCAGTGTGCACCACATTGTTGATGTTATTTCTTCATAGACAGAAAAAATATTACAGTCATTCCTTAAATAATGAGTAAAAAAATCCTATTGACCGATATAGAAAATAGTTTTCCTTTGCATATTTACAATTTGTGTCAATTAATTCAACTTTGATTGAGATATTTCAAACAAATATATGAAGCTTAGGTTTGTAATCCGTCGTATGCGAGTGTTGTTTTTTGGTTTCATTCATTCTCACAACCAACGGTCCCAGTGTCCAGTAATGACCGGCTGACACCAATTGGACACTAGACACTGGCCTTAGGAAAAGGTTTCATTAATCAATCAAGTAATTACGTCTATGAAGTCAATACCTTATTTTCCTGCTAGTAATAGGTGGAACTTTAGTTAGTGTTGTGATTAACACCATCGAATAATAACGGTTCAATGCGACAGAGTATACTTTTTTTTCAACTTGAACGATACTTTTTGTTTTCCTGTATAGTCATGATAAAGTTGATTTTTTGCAGGTTTCTTCAACTAACAAAGGAGATGATATTGAAGATGACAATGAACGCGATTTGTTTAGTTCTACAACATCTAATTCATCAGCAAGTTCTACTACTCCAACAAATCGGATTTGCTGCTACAAAAACACTTTAAGACTGACACATCCAAAGAGGAAGATTCAAATGATATATTTTTTGAAAACTATTTTGGAACATTTCTTTCAGCCATGCAAGAACACGTCAACAAATTCATTCTAGAGAATATTATTAAAAATGTAGTTTGTGAAACTCAAGTTCTACATAAACCAGCAGTTTCACAGTTCATCTCAACAGCCATAATCTCAAAGTCAAGCACCAAGAGATATGCAGTCGTATCCAATGAAGAATAGCAAATCTCAAATTCAATGCTACAATTCATACAAGGATGGACACCAGCATCTTAACATTTAAAACCTTCTATGCAAATGTCAAGATATGTTATCGTAATTTTTCTATTATCATGTTAACTCCTGTTATATTTTAATACAATACTAGGAGATAATCCATGTATATTTAACTTAAGTTTATTATATCTAGTATTGAATAATCATGACAACATCATTTCTATAGTATGAAATGTTTGTCACATCATGTTCTTTTTATGTATATACACTAGACACGAAAGTAAGAAAGTTAGGTAAGATGTTTTTATCTATATTACCATATTTGCTTGCTATGGAGTACAAAATAACTCGTTAAATTCATCGCGAGTTTGTTTCTTCTGACTAAGACCCCGTTCACACTGTTGGCGAACATTTATATCGATTTAAACTAGATCGACTTACTTTAGATCGATTTCAGTCCAAATTGAACGCTTTGAATTGATCTTGAATCTGTCTAAACTTAAACACCAAAAGATTAAGTTAAGTTTGAATCGATCTAAAGTGATCCAAGCTAACTTTAAATGTGAATGCAAAGATCTATCTAAACTAGTACGATTTAATCGAAAATAATTTGTGCGCATGTATGGCGGCAAAACTACACGTGCAATTTATCACAAAACGGATGACCAACATAACAGGGCTGATATATGGACCTACGAGGAAACGGTCCTTTTGATCGAGTTATGGTGAAATGAAAGGGTACAGAACGACATAGAAAACACACCAAGAAGAAATCGAGAAGTATTCCATAGGATATAAAATAGAGAATGGAAATGGGGAATACGTCAAAGAGACAACAACCCGACCAAAGAGGATATGTATTGATATGTAAGATGTCTTTATATTGATTTAGTGTGATCGAAGGATCAAATTCTTGATTTCAGTCGATCACTCCAGGCCTGTAGAGGAAGGAAATTGTATGAACATTAGTATCAACACTTGAACTTATAATTCAAGTGAAACAATAACTTCATCTTTTAGATTAAACTAGTGATCGAGTTACGACTGAAGATAACCACGCTAACTGGTTTTAGTTTGGTCGATTCAAATCCAATAAATGCTATTGAGGAACATTCAGTAGCCCTGTTTTAATATCTGTACATTCTCCACATCATTTACCTTCTGAGTTTCTGGACGTAAAACATTATGCAAAGCGCAATAGCACATAACTATCTTCTCAACGTTGTCGGGTGAAACAATATAGCGGCTCTTTAAAGACGAAACCTATTATATTGAATACCAAAGGTATTCTTTACAATTAGTCTTGCTCCTGACAGTCTGTAATAAAAAAAATCCTTTAACTTTGCGAATCATCTAAAAATAGCTCATCAAATATACCAAGCTTATAATTTTCTACGCCAGTCGCGAGTTTCGTCCACAAAAGACTCATCAGTGACCCTCGAATCAAAAAAATTAAAGACCAAAATAAAGTACGAAGTTGAAGATCATTGAAGACAGCTAAGGTAATCTATTCCTGGGGTAGAAAATCTTTAGTATTTCGACAAAGTTTTATAAATAGTTAATTTATAAATATGACAATATCAATCGTATCGTGTGAACGCTCATTTAAAGCTGTGTTCAATACTGAATGTGGACCAACAGCAAACTCGAGACAGCAAATGTGTATCTTAAGGCTAAAGAAGATACTATTGCCAGATTTACCCCAAAGTAACGAATACAAAATAGCTTAAACGATTTGTTAAGTAATAATTGTTAATTTTTTTATTCTAAGTACTATTTAAATTTTGATACGATTGATACAATTTTGACTATCATTATTTCGTAAAGATTTTTCAAATATCAGAAAGTTGAGTTTGTCAAATAATTTGAAAAGTGAAAAAGTCAACTACTTACCTGTGTGAATAATGCGTTCAAAAATCGGTGCTTCGTCACCATGGAAACTTGTCTAATTAAGCTAAAAATGGGTTTGTAATTTGTAAGTAAAAAACATGTTTATACAATTGAAACTTATTTTACATTGCTTACACAAAGATGATGTTTTATAAGTGTAGTAAAACATGGTACGAATTTAATTCGCCAATAGGTGTTTTAATATGCAACTGACTTGCAAGCTTTTGGTCTCAAATGTGTCGGTAATTAAGAAGCACACATTGATACATGGTACCGCAAAAAAAACAAAGACAAAATTCTCTACTTTTATCACAAAGTTCACCATAAAATAAAAAGGAGGTTTGTCTGTCGTTATCGAAGGTTTCAACTGTCCTATTTTATCACCAGATGAATTATATACCATAGGATATTAGTCTTTTTTAGCTTCTTTTTTCATTTCCACAAACAGAAAACATGAAGCAGGCTTCTTAGATTACTTGGAAGTAATAACAATAATGAATAAAACATATTATAGGATAAGAGTGTTCGTGTAACATCTAATACTATACTAGAAAATTAATAAAGCCATAAAAACAATTTGATGATAAAATACGTTCAGCACCGAAAGAAACTGTTTTTGTATTTATGGATTCTAGAATATTGCACTTTTTAATATCTTTTTGTACTGTTAATGGCAGATTGAAGAAAAACAGTAGAATCATATTTACATATAAACAGAAAAATAATTACAACTTCTTCTACAATGACGAGAATAGCGAAGGTAATGGAATATAGAGTCACTGTCAGTTATCACGATTATTTATATTAGCCAATAATATATATATAATTGGACACGTTTGATGCCTTCCTTAACGACAGACAAACAAACAAAATCGAAATGGATATTTTAACTCTGTGATAATATTGTTTGCGAATAAAGGTATAGCGGGACGTAGCACAACAATATCTTTGTACTAGACGCATGTTTCTCAAAATCCAGTGGTGAAATAGGTAGCCGATTTAACACGTCAAAATAGTTCAACAATCATGTGTTTTTAATTCTATGAAATTGTAAGACTTTTGATTTCTACAATGTATAAAAATTAAAGTATTATTATGCAACTATATATTTTTTTTTTCAACTAAAGATAGTTTACTTTGTGGTAGAGGTATAATATTGTGTTTGAAATAATTTATAGCAGCACCATAAACGTACGACAACAATATACATGTGCTAGACACGTGTTTCGCAAAATCTACTGCAAGTACGTTGAAGAACAACATGTTTTGAATCAAGATATATTTAAAAGTTTCGGGTCATAACAACTATAAAATTCCGAGCCACAATTGCAACAATGTTAACTTTGCGTTACAAATTGCAATGTACAAGTTTCATGTCAAATATATAATATATATACTGAAAATTTGCATTCACAATGTCAGGTATCAGCTTAATCAGAAAAGGTAAGTTTCTTCACGCCAATTTTTGATGTGGATAATTTGAGTTCTGGCCGCGCTAATTGTACGTACAACTGTGTGTGTTTAGCTCAACAACAAGCTTTTTGTAGCAAATTGGTTATCAAGTACAATACCACCCTATAGAGTTTTAAGTAAAATGTATCATCAGCAAACACTACAATAAAGGAAAACGTTACATGATGTGAGTTGAACTTCTAAAAAAAGTAGTTTAAACTGCCACATTTTTCATTATTAACTGTCGGTAATTTCTAGAGTGAACTTTGTTTTCTTTTGTTGAAACTCAGAAATAGTTTCTGAAAAATGATAGTATTAGCTCATCTAAAATTAAGTTGATATTCCATGAATACTTATAAATGCTTAATTCGTGTACAATAAATGTGTTCATATTTATCAATTTACCCTGTCAACACACCCGGTCTCGCTGTTTTTGGATTTCATACGATTCCCCAGTGTGTGTTTTTACCTTGATTGGTCTGGTTAATTTGATTTGAACATCAGTGGCCTACTGTTGCCTATAGTTACCAAAACTTTAATCAATGGGTGATGTATAAATGAATGCATACGTCAGTGATATAACTTTGTATTGTTATTATAATAAACTACGGTTCCAACTCTCTCAGGCAAAGGTGACATTAGATGAATTTGTCTATTTTAAGTCCTTTTTGGTCATATAGCTCTTCAACTGATTCGGTTCTTATACATCCTTGGCTTTCAAATATTTGGCTTTGAGCTTTCCTGATGATGATTAGTCATAAAAGAGCTTCGGACGCATGAAGTTTATGAAGTGTTGTATTTTTTTTAACTCATTTTACTCCTTATTATTCCATTCAGACTTTTATGCACATGGTGAAATGGGTAGCCGAGTTAACACGTCCATATACTTTGAGAATCATGTTTTTAATTTTATGAAATTGTTTGACCTTTGATTTCTTCAACGTATACAAATTATAAAACTATTATTCAACTAACTGCTTTTTCGATTTCAGATGTTTTACTGACTCCTTGGTAAATGTTGTCTAAATTTTAATCAGTAAAAAGATGAAAAGAAAGATCATTTGTTGATGTTAGCACTGCATGTTATATTTTTCATTACAGACCGAAGTATCTCGATTGCCTAGTTTGTATAAGTTACAAAATTAATTTGAACATATCCTTAAGATAAGGATGAAAAATTAAATAAAAAACAGGATCATATTCCTTACATGATAGAGAATCAGGTGTTATTGAAGCGTTAGAATATGCCCATGGCATTACTGTTAATAAAACGCAGCTGTGACGTGTGAAAAATGAAACTATTTAATTATTTCTCTGTAATTATCTTTATAATTATGTATCTGTATCAATAAACGGATATTTATAGAATTCTATTTTTCTTTGTTTATGCTTAACCTATGGCCAACACAGAGAGTCTTCAAAGTTTGTTTTTCCTTCAATTTGACTCGACCTATTTAGTAGTGTTCGTTACATTAAAAATGGAAACCTCTGTAGACATCAATTAATTTTGGTAGAATATGAGAATCATTTTGTTTGAAGTTATCAAAATCATTTATCAAAAATTCTTACTAAAGAGGAATATTGCTTCTTTGCTACATACACTGACATTTTTAACAACGCACAGAACACTTTTTTAAACAAGAGGCAACATTGATTTACCGATGCTAAAAATTCCTTTTTGAATATATAATAGATATAAGAAGATGTGGTATGAGTGCCAATGAGACAACTCTCCATCCAAGTAAAAAATTATAAATGTAAATCTAACCTTGATAAAAACGGAAGGAAACGTATGAACACCATATGGAGCAAAACCAGGTGAGTTTCCATCTATGCATGCATCACACATCAGGCGAGTCCATACTCAGTTAAAATATATTGCTAGGGTATATGACACATTCGGCAAGTGTGCATATACTCACACAAGTAGAACGTTTTATTAAATATTTGCCTTATCGAAGAAAGACTGGCATGCAATTTACAAGCTGAAGACCTAAATTTTTCATAACAATATTTTTTTGTTTATGTATATGTGCCTAAAGTAAGATAGAAATTACGAAGAACTTTTTGTTGATAACTTAGGTTGATTGCCCTAATATTTTTTATTTTTGTCACATATATAATCAACAGTTGTACACCCTTTGCAATCAAAATAGTAGGTTTACGAAGGGTTTAAATTGACCCTAAGATTTTATTTTTGTTTGCAATCAAGACAAAGTAGAAAACATAGAAATGATAGTAACATTACTATTAATACAAAATCATTAATTGTTGGCACCTCACATTATAAATTAAGAATTTGTTTTTTAGTTGGATTTGTGTTGCTCAGTCTTCAGTTTTTAAGCTTTGTTGGGTAGTCTCTTTGTCGCTGTTTGCCATGTCTTATCCGTTTGTCTTTGACTTGTGAGTTTGAATATCCCTTTGGTATCTTTCCTACTCTCTTTTTTACCCCTTATTGAAGCATAATGTATGCTGTTAAGTTAGTTTTGGTATAACGGTTTTTATATTTTTAAGTTTTCAGCGTAATTTACTTTTGCTGCATCCCTGATCCTGAAATATATATGTCTAAGATTTCAGTATTAACATTGGCATATTTTGAATACGGAATATTTTGAATCGTACGTTTCGACCAATGTTTTCCAGACAGCTTTTTAGGTCCGAAAAAATGAAAATAATCATCGTATTTTAACAACATCTCCAAAATGTGTTGACTTTGGAGCCTTTAATGTACTTTTATGTAGATCTTTGCTTTACAAATGAGTCTTTTTAATATTTTATGATAAAGTTGAAATGCAAGGCCATATTTTCCAAAAATTGAACTTTTCATTGGTAAAAAATGAAAAGATAATGTATAATTGCCAATGAGATGAGACCACTTCCACAGTAAACCGAATGATGCAGAAGTAAGCAACTAGAAGTCACCGTACGGCCTTCAACAATGAGCAGAACTCCTACTACATATCAAGGTATAAAAGACCCTCGACACGATAAGTGTAAAACAGTTCAATTGAAATTAGAAATTCATCTATTTTTGACTCGGGGATCATACAAAAGACATTTATTATCGAAATGCTTACCTGGTGCAGTAAAATTGGCAACGCTCAGTTTATTCCAAATGAATCCTGCACAGTTAAAATGGTTATGGTTATCTATTTTGCTTTTTTCCTTGAGAACTAAGTATTCGTCAATCAATACAATTGTACTCTTAATTATAAGAGGTTGATTTCAGATTTTTGTTTTAAACACGTCAAAAGTGAAGGTACATTTCGGATTTATTTGGCCTTGGTTTACATATAAAATAAGTATAATAGCATAATCTACCATGCAATATAAGAACTAATAAATACATTTCCCTCCTAATGGATCATTACTTAAGCTTACAGTCACTGTTCAATGAGAAGAATCTAAGTATTGAACCATAGAATTGAAAATACATGCCCAGCACCGAATTATTCGCTTACACTTTAAAAAGTATTCATGTATACAAGGAGATTTAATTTAATCGAAACACTAGGAAAGGTCTAATAAAATAGAAAGGGTTAAGAAGGACCAGTAATCCTCAACTGGTAATTGTGCACGTAGTGCTATGGCTTTCTGACGTTAACACAAGCCAGTCAAGTATCAGCAGGAAAGCGGGTTTTTATATCTTTAAAGGACTAGTGAAACCTTTTCATATTATCACAGGGAACGTTTTAAAATGTATTCAATATTTGTAGAAATATAGAATAAAAATAAGGTGAAAGACCAAATAACGAGGATGTTAACAACTTTAAGGTAATCAACGACCTTCAACAATGGGCCAAACCCACACCGTATAATAAGCTATAAAAGGCCCGGCATGACAATATGTCATGTAGTTTTTCTTACTTTTGAAAACTTATTATTTTTGATTACACCAACTTAAGAAACATGCAATATTAACATTATCTATAAATAGTTTGAATACCATATGTTCATAGAGTTTTGTCAACAATACATGAAACAAAAAAAAAAAAAAAAAAAAAAAAAACAGAAAAAAGAAAAACAATTATCAAAATGAAAGGACTAATATGGACATCTACATGCCACTACAAGGTATTAGCTAAATTTTTCTTATGAAGCAACCACAACCCATATTATCATATTCTACGATTTAATCAGTAAAACACATCAAACTTACCGTACATTTCGCATGTATGCTCTCTTATCTATATATTGAAACTCTCAACAAGTCTCGTAACCTTGCCCTTCTAAATGATTTTTAACATTCAAACACAATTTTAATCTCAAAGTGATCTGAAATATGCAACTTAAATAACTTTTCTTATTGGTTTATTGGTTGCATGATTTTTAGTTATTCTATTTGTGGTATATTCAGTCGTTTTAGATATTTTAATTGCAGTGAACCAAGAACTGACCACAAGCGCTATCTGAAAAAAAGGGTTTTCTGGAATTGCAATTTCCGAAAAACCGTATAAAACGTTGAGCTTAATTTAATACATAGTTGCCATTTTCGATTGTTAACTATAGCTTTTTGTATATGTTCTCGCATTCGAGGTGTTTTAAGCAATCTCGGACGCTCTGGTAAAAGGCTGTGACTCAATGTTTTTGCTCTTTTGTTGTACCATGATTCTCATTTTCCCATCTATCATATAAAAGTCAACATCGCAAATGATTTCCGCTATACACAGTGTAAGTGCATTTTTAGCACGTCTTAGATTGTGGTTTACCATCTTCGTCGTCTGTCTGCTAAATACCGAACGTGACCTATTCCCGAATATGACTGTTTTGTCGAGTGTGAATTCGCATTGCTATACGACGTGTCTCGGTATTTATACATCCAACATTCATGTATTTAGTTATGATGTTTCTTTTGTAAGTACGGTTAGATATTGTGTTATGTCTTATCGTTTGTGGTTTAAATTCTGTATTTTCGGTACATTTCACATATGTCTTATTTGTCAGTATAGTCGAGTTAGTTTCAATTTTCCATGGATAAAGTATTGTGTTAGTCCAAATAATTATGACGTCGTCACAGCATAAATTTAAAATAGCTTTTCAAGACGTCATAATCATGATATTTATTTGGACTAGATTTGTGAAAATAATTGTGAATTTTTGGATCTCGTTCCATATAATTGTATGAATTTCAAGATTATATATGCGTCACAAAAATACGTCACTTTTTTGTGACGTTGATCCATTCATGTGACGCGGAGTTTGTGGTGTCCTGTGCTGTCGTTAATGGGATATGTCCGTTGTTATTCTGCGGTTTACATGTTGTAATGTACTATTATATTATTTATTTATGCATTTCTCTGTGCTGAGTGTTCTTGCGTTTGTTTGTACTGTATTCCTGTCACGTAGTGTTGTCATTTTAGCGATATTTTTAACATTGCGATATAAGCGGGAGGTTTGGCTAGCCATAAAACCAAGTTTTAACCCACCAGTTTTTCTTAAGATGTCCTGTACCAAGTCAGGAATATCAAATAGTCCGTTTCTATGTATGTTGGCGTTTGTTTTTGTTGCAGTTCAGTATATCTGTTGTTCCGTTGTTTTCCTCTTATAGTTGATGTGTTTCCCTCGGTTTTAGTTTGTAACCCAGATTTGTTTTCTCTTAATCGATTTATGACTTTTGAACAGCGGAATACTACTGTTGCCTTTATGAGTAGTTACCACGATTTGCTTTATAAAATCATTTAAGGAAAATATCCTGTGGTAAAACGAGGTAGTTTTCTGGTCGTAACTTCAAAATAAGAGCCAATTAAAGAGGAGATGTGATTTAATTGCTGAGACAACTATGAAACAAAGAACAAATGCAACTATAAGTAATCGTACGACCTTCATCAATGAGCAAACAAATACTGCAAGTCGGCTGTAAAAGGCCTTGACATGACAAAATGTAAAACAAAAATTCAAACGCAAAAGACCAACGGCCTAATCTATGACAAACGAATAAAACGAAAACCAAATATGATCGACAGCAATCAACGACAACCACTGAATTACAGGCTCCTGACTTGGGGCATGGAATATTTTTCTTAGTCTTTAGTCTTCTATGTTGTGTCTTCTGTGCTGTTGTTTGTCTGTTTGTCTTTTTATTTTTATCCATGGCGTTGTCAGTTTATTTTCAATCTATGAGTTTGACTGTCCCTCTGGTATCTTTCGTCACTCTTTTAGAATAAAACGGGGTAAAACATGTTTGTGAATGCTCAACCCAACCCTTATCTTAGCAGTGGTGTAACAGCACTAAATAACTATAACAGTCATCTGGAAATGGCTAGACCCATCAATTTGGCACGAAGCACAAAGCAACTAACACGAAGACACAAAAGACCCGTCTATGAGTTCTCACAGTTACTGAAATCTAGTTTAAAGCCAATAACAACTACTTGCGAAGTAATGAATACATCATGTTGTCTAAGATTAAATCATCACACCAATCATTAAGTGTAAAGACGTCGAACACAGTTTGAGAAAAGCATAACCTTGTGCAATGTAAAAATATAAGTGCATAATATCAACAGGATGTAGGACCATGAGTTTTCATCAATGTATAGCAATACATTTTAGTCATGTTTAATTGATCAAAAACAAAATCGATGTCACTACCGATAAAACAACATTCAAAGATCTTACTACGTGTTAAATTGATATCCTTGAAGAATAAGTTTATTATAAAAATATGATTTTACATGGATCGTTTTTATATTAACAGGCTATATAAACAACATTACCTTACAAATTAGGATATATTAATCCGTTTGGTAGGAATTCTATAGGTACAGCTAAACTTTAAAACCAAATCTGTTTATCAAGGAATCAAGTAAAGTTGTAAGTAACCTCTTCTAACGAAATCCCAGACAAACCATTCACCAGTTATGCATAGATTACGATTGGTGCTGTCCAAATTCTTATTTGATTAAACAACCGTTTACGGCTTCAGACATTGCCTTCCTTCCTTAATCCTAAGATAAAGAAGATCGTGTTTATGTCTGTTTATAGTAGGTTTTCAATGAATTTATCCTTGAAATAAAATATTGTTTTGGAGATCGTTTTGTGTGATAATCATAATTGGTTTATTTCAAGGATAAAGTCAATGAAAACAATCAAACAGACCTCAGTTATTGACAAATCAAATCAACAACAAAAAACATCAGATGCATTGCATTCATTTACTATAAATAGTTTTGAAAATGTTGTGTTTTTCTCATTTTATCAATTTTTGAGTTAATGGGTTATCTCCCTTAAACAAAATATATTCATAGAAAGAAAAATTAAATTAACTATATAATCAAACTTTAAAACTTTGAAAACAACCAGATGTAGTGCAATAGGCAGTAAAATAATTGATAAAAATGGTCATTTGTAAAGCAAAATTAAAACATTAAATATCAAATTTTCAATATATCTGCAATGCATACCAAAAATTTTATGAAATTATGAGGACCATCCTGAATTAACATCTGCCTGGCTCTATCAAACAATGCCAGTTAAAGTATTATATAAAGGCTTATTTTTGGTGAAAGTGCGCCAATTTAGTGAATTTTTACTGAATACTGAGAATAACCTATCATATTGTGAAAATAACACCGATATATACATTTTTGGGGACAGATGTCATCCTTGGAGGTAATGTTTAGTGAAACAGTTTTTGATGTTTTGGGTAAGTTAGTTCTGTTATTTTAGTCCTTCAAAACAGCTATGCTAATTGTGAACGAATATTTTCTATTTTAAAAAAGATTTGAAACTGATTTATTGAATCAGAAGTCAAGCAAGAGCGAAAGAATGACACTGTATTGTTATTGCTAACATATATAGTTCGCCATACTTGTAACAGTTTATATTCTATTGTGAATATCTAATATAAATTTCAATTTTCTAAACAAGACTTTTTATAACTGAGACTTTTACATGAAAATATAACTTTAAAAATTTCTTGTGTCCGAGCGTTTAAATGGATTAACCTTCTTTACGAACACTCAAACCTTAAGAAGTTAAAGTCAGGGAGAAACGTTATGAGATATATAACAAAAGAATAGCCGAAATCATCTAAGATGGACTTTGCCTGAGGAAGTTCAAACCTTATATGCGTCTATTTATAATTATACGGCTTCCCAACATCCTGTATCCTGTCGTATCTGATATAATCTATCAGAAGAGCATGGCTATAGGACATCTGGAAATAGATATAATAATATCAGTAAATGTTCAAATACTGACAGACTCTACAATTAATACTTGGTCATTAAAAATAATTTTGAATTGTATAACCGAATGATTTTAGCATTTTTTAAAAGAATTCATTTACCGGCTGCAATATAATTTACAAAAAAAATGTTTTGGACATTCGGACCCGCTTCTTCAATCTGACCACTCTCGTCAATCATGCACAAGAGTGCATTATATATGTCTCCTTTGTTGCGACAAATAACCAGACTTTTAAATGTGTATAGTATCCCAACAAATCAAAAATAGTACTAATTAATATAAAAATAAGTGGTATGATTGCCAATGAGACAACTATCCACCAGAGTTTAAATGAAATGGATATAAGCAATTATAGGCAACCGTACGACCTTCAACAAGGAGAAAAACCAATACCGTATAGTTGGCTATAAAAGGCCCGGACATCAAAACTATGAAAAAATTTAATTGGGAAAACTAACAGCCTAATTTATAACAAAACACTTTACGAAAAACAAATATGACAGACATGAACCAACGACAACCACTGAACTACAGGCACCTGACTTCGGACAGGAACACAAACATTGTATCGGGGTTAAACATTTGTAAGCGTTCAACTTCAGACCTGATTTTTTTCCGCTTTATAGCGGAATTCCGCTTTCCGCTCGGCTCCTTTCCGATTTTCGGCTTTGAATTCCGTTTTTTTTCATTCACGGCAAATCCGGATTTTTTTCCGCTCTTCTCCGATTCCGGTAAAAATAAAAACTTCCAAAAGCGGAAACAAGCACTTATTTGATTGGCTTAAGCTATGTTTATTTAAAAGAACGAAAGTTATTGGTCGAGAACAAGATGTAAACATGGTTTCACGTGTTGGAGGTTGACAAAGATGTAAAAAATTGTTGGAAGTGGGATAGGGTAGAGCGTTCGGTGTAGGGCAACCCCGTTAGCCAGTTTATCAGGAAAATTGATGCAAAAAGAGTTGCCAGATGTGAGTTGTGTCAAAAGGACATTAATTGCGATGGCAGAGTTGGGAAAAGTTTGTAGCAACACCTAACCAAAAAACCTGGACAATTTGAAAAGAAGAAAGACACACAACAGCCTTTTTGGTACGTTTAAATATCTTTTATTTATTTGTCTAAATGATGTGTATCTATCTTTTTAACAAAGAGGTATGTTCTTTTAGGATAAGGAGAACTGTCCTACCCTCTTTGCTTTTCTTTCTTTGTCCAAACTTAAAGGCCTGGGAGATAGGGATGGGGTAGTAATTGTTTATTTCTAGGGGCCACTATGCCCAAATTTTTTGTAGGTTTGGACTGAGTTTTTTTTTCTGCTAATGTTATTTCAGTTATAAACACCAACAAAAGCAACCGTTGCCTCTGAATCTATGATGAAAAATATATTTAATATTGTAGACAGAGCAAAGTTTCTACCTAAATGTGTTGAACAGAATGATCTTTGAACACAGAAGCACGATAAAAAAAAAACATGGACAAAAAACAGATTGAACTAAATTAACTGCATGCCTGTACCACTGGCATTAAACATGATGTGAAATTTTGCAAAATGCATTTTTAATTTTTTTATGTTTTTCTAACTAGTTGTTATATTAATCTATTTTATTTTTAGGTACATTTGGATCAAAAACTGAAAGAACCTGCACCTGCTACACATGGCCTCAGCTTCTAAGAAGAAGAAAGGACAACAGTGACTCAGCATCAATAAATTATTGAAATGATCATGCCATTAAAAGTAATTACACCATAAATAGTTACCTTTATTAAACTTTTCCTTTTCATATTAGCTATTATCAGATGTCAGCAATTGCGAAAGTATGTGTTTTGCTTTGCTTCTTTTCTCAAAATCAAAAGTAAAGAAGTACGTAAAATTGAACAATTTTAATCTATTTTATTTTTAGGTACATTTGGATCAAAACTGAAAGAACCTGCACCTGCTACACATGGCCTCAGCTTCTAAGAAGAAAAAGGACAACAGTGACTCAGCATCAATAAATTATTGAAATGATCATGCCATTAAAATTAATTACACCATAAATAGTTACCTTTATTCAACTTTTCCTTTTCATATTAGCTATTATCAGATGTCAGCAATTGCGAAAGTATGTGTTTTGCTTTGCTTCTTTTCTCAAAATCAAAAAGTAAAAGAAGTACGTAAAATTGAACAATTTTAATCTATTTTATTTTTAGGTACATTTGGATCAAAAACTGAAAGAACCTGCACCTGCTACACATGGCCTCAGCTTCTAAGAAGAAAAAAGGACAACAGTGACTCAGCATCAATAAATTATTGAAATGATCATGCCATTAAAATTAATTACACCATAAATAGTTACCTTTATTCAACTTTTCCTTTTCATATTAGCTATTATCAGATGTCAGCAATTGCGAAAGTATGTGTTTTGCTTTGCTTCTTTTTCTCAAAATCAAAAAGTAAAAGAAGTACGTAAAATTGAACAATTTTTTTAAAAAATGGGGAAAAATCTTGCATAAAAGTACTGTTTTTTAAAAGTGAAATTAGGTGCCAGGAGAAGCCCAGATTGCATAATTTTGCACCATTTATCCCAAAATTTTCTGGGGGCCTTAAGCGGCCCCCATACCCCCGCCCGTAAAGGCCACCTTGCTACGCGAGGTGGTTTGGGACGCTTTGCGTCCCAGTATTATAAATTTCAGCTTTTTTTTTTTATTAAATTAAAATCAGGTCTGCGTTCAACCCTCCCCTATCCTAGGCCAGTGGTGTTACAGCACAACATAAGAATAAACTATAACAATCACTTGAAAATGGCTTAACTCATCAGATCGATACAAAGCCCAAACACATATACCAGTTTACTTGCAACGTTAAAGATCCTTGCACTTCGTAACAAATAAGAACTTGTGATAATATTGTTATCTAATATAATCGAAGATCGTAACAGACCTGATCTTATCACTAGATGGTCGAGGCAATATAAGACATAAGATAAACTTGATTATATTTACGAACATTGATACTTTAGTCTAGTTATGCACTGTACATCATCAAGATCAATTTTCAAAGATCTATTAGTAAAAGCTATAAAGTACACCATGCAACTAATGTCTGTTTAACGTTAAAATGGACGAAAGGCAAGTTTTCTCTTTCAATTTTAGTTGAAAATTCTTTCCATTTAGTTTCAATATGGGATAGTTTTTTTCAATGCAGAATGCAAGCAATAAAAAGAAACAAACATTCCGAATTCGATTATTCTGGATCGACTTCAAAGTAAATAATTTGGTCATTGTTAGGCCAACTAAGATTTATTAGTAGATTTTCATAAAAAATGGGGTAGGTGGGAACTTTCAATTTTTTTATTTTTATTTCCTCCTTAACCTTTTGTGACGTGTTGTTCATATATAAGGATAACAATAAGCTTATATCATGTGTATATAAGGAATTCTACATTATTTTTCAAATTCTAAAATTAACAATTCTGATTTGCAATCACTGTTCTAAATGTAATTGCCGCTTTAGAAACCCTAATTTTAGTAAATAGCAAAAAAGTGGAGAAATGTTCTCTATTAGAATACCTAGATCAAATTTATTTTGCTTTCTAAGCTATGATTTGTATTGCCCATAAAATGAAGCATATGCTTTGGTATTGAGCTTATATTTATATTACTCGAAGAAATACGAAAACCAAAATTTGAAACAGGAAGTTTTGAATTAAACGAAATTATCGGCGGTTACCGGTAACGAAAATGAACAAAATCCGGGAATCGTAAATTTTTAGAAATAAAAAAAAAAAAAAAAATCGGGGCGGAATAATTTCAGAGGGGCGGGCGGGGATGAAAATCTATCAATTGATGATAATTGGCCTTATCAATATATGTAGAAAAATATTCCCTGAAACGAGGAGTCTAAAAAAAAAAAAAAACAAAAAAAAAAAAAAAAAAAAACAACAAAATAATAAGTTAAAGAGGAAATTCCTTTCCTTTTACGATATGAAATAAACAGTCGTATTAAAAAGGTTAAATTAGATCCGGTTTGATAAATGAAAGTTTACAACTCATAGATATAACCGATAGAGGAAAAATTATATGCATTGTCAACCCTAGGTCATAGTTTCAGTTAAATAAACTTGGTTATATTTTAAAATAGTCAATTAAGAAAACTGAGAACAGGGGACTCTTGGACCTGAAAATGTACAACAAATAAATACTATTCACAAAATCAGTTTTGTAAATTTCAGAAAACGCTAAAAAAATTGTATATGTTACCGAATTTTCAGTTATTTAATGGCAGTACTACACACAAATGTTTTTAACCAAAAATTTATTGTTTTAATAAAAATTGAATTGTGTATAATGGAGAAATTTATATATTTCTTTTTAGTGTCATTTTGACCCCAAATCGTACGCTCGGTTTTCTATACGTATCCCTGAAGTCAATGAACGTTTATGTGTACAATTACCGATTTGATTCTGTTATTTCACACACTTTTGATGGATGTCACTATTGGTGAAGGATCACCCGGAGCAAATGAGATCACTACCAGTTTTAGTGAAGTTCGTGCTGGCCATCTTTAGTTTTCTATGTAATGTTTGGGGATATGTCTGTCGTTTCGACGTCTTTCGTTTTTCAGGTTATTGCATTTTCTGTTTTTCTTCAATTTACGAGTATTTAATGTCCGTTTAATATCTTCCACTTCTTGATAATAACTGAAATTGTTTCAGGTGACTAGACAAAATGGGTTGCTGCCCATGTAAAGATTGTAAGTTGAAAGTGATATACATGTATAAGCGTTTCGAATTGTTTTTTCAATTAAAAAAGAAAGCTCTGATTTCTTGCCCGGCTTTGGCAATACCTTTTTGTCTTTTTTTGGTTTAAAGCTCTTTATCTTTTTAATAAGCTCTGGAATTTCAAATATTATGACCTCGAGCATCACTGAAGAGACATTGATTGTCGAAATGCACATTTCGTGCAGACAAATTGGTACCGTTTATGTTATTCAAGATATAAAGTCTTAATGAAGGAAAAAAGAGTGTCTGAGATTTATTATAATTATTTGAACTATTCAAAGCAGCATACGTAAGTTATGCAAGAAGTGTCAATGCATTCTATCATGCAATTTTGTAGGGGTCTCATTTTGGGGGGTTGTCTGATCCCGGATTCCGCTTATTGTTTTGACAGATTCCCGTATCCCGCTTATCATTGTAATACTACTAATGCTTGTAATTTCACGTGCCACGTCCGGCTTTGTTTCCCGATTTGACGCACAATAATTTGGCTTTCACGTATCACGCTTACAAAAAATCGGGCAATCCTTAGTCACGTTTAGTCCCCAATGAGACCCACTTTTGTTCTGTCTGTATTATTTCTTATTTCATTAAATTGTTCACTGATAGTTAACGGTTTTAGTATTGTTTGTAATAGCTGTTATATTTGGTCATAATTTTGTATCCTTTCGTCAATTGCCTAAGAATGTGTAAATATGAAAGAAGAATATAGATTATAATTGAGTATATACCAAAAAAAAAAAAAAAAAAAAAAATTAAGAGGTCTTTCTTTTATCTAAAATACTACCTTATTGACTGAAATCATTTTTCACTAATCCCCTAAACAGATCAATGTGAGGGAATGTCGGCCTTTTAGATTTGGAATTATAGTTGTCATGGCACATCGGGCAAATTTTACTATGACTGTGTTAATTGTGTGATTATCCAATATTAAGTGAAACTGGCTTATTGTAAGTTACATCTTTTGTTTTTTTCTGTCCTTGAGAGACTATGGTGTTGCTGGCAGCTGATATGCAGTTTCTGTTAGATCTATTCACAACTTGTCTGGAATCGAGGCGATTAGGAGCTCGACACATGGCATAGTCATATGTCTTTTGTTGACGACCGTCAGTTGACCTCTAGATAACGTTCTGATTTTATATTGTAGGAGGGTTTTATTGTATTTGTTCTGTAAATCATATCTATATATATGCATACGATAATTATCTAAATAGATCCATTTGAAATAGTTTTTTTCAGTAGGCTTGTGAAAAGTAAACACAAATCACCATTTAGATTGATTCATGTATTCAATTCATCAGTCAGAGAAAGAATGGTGGTATTAATTGGCTGCTTGTATACTTGCAATTACTATTATATAAACTTGATAAATATTTAATATGCAATCATTGGCATTCTTTTCATTGTTCATCATTGCTCGTAATTCATTCTAGCACTATGGATAAGATGACTAGAGGAGATCACACAAATTTAGAGTGTTGTGCTATATTATACTTCTAAAAAGTGATTATTTAATTTAAACTCAATTGGATAGCTGTCTTATTTGAAATTATACCGCATCGCTTCATTTTGATTTTTGATTTAACTTTATTTGAACAATCCTGAAAAGTAATACAGTAATGTATATAAAAATACAACATCTCCCCTTGGTTTCACTGAGGTTCTTACTATCTTGGACACATATGGTTGTCCTTTTTTTGGTTCCTTTGTTTATAAAGCTCATTAAGTATTCAAGTATTCATACATTGTGTGCATACTTAGCTTTAAACTTTCTCGGTTTGATCATTTCTGGTGAAGGTAAAACGAAAAAAGCGCTTCGAACGCACCAAAATTAAAAAGTGTTATATTCATTTTGGAAAATAATCTTGTTGAGCCGATAAAAACAATAAATAATCTATTTCTGCAGTCTAACTGATTTTCATACAATATGAATTTCGGTTAATTTCATTAAATTCTTCACAAAAGTCCCAGATAAAATAATTGATGGAAAACATGAAATGTACTTAAGTGTTTCTCCAAAGACATCACGCAGTTTAGATGTTTTATGAAAGTATAACAATCCAAACGCCGGTTGCTTGATATAAGAAATTTTAGAGGTTGGACTTGTAAAAAGTAAAATATCAAAAATACCGAACTCCAAGGAAAATTCAAATCGGAAAGTCCCTTATCAAATGGCAAAATCAAAAGCTCAACATCAAAACGAACGGAAAACAACTGTCCTATTCCTGACTTGGTACAGGCATTTCCTTATGTAGAAAATGGTGGATTAAACCTGGTTTTATAGCTAGCTAAACCTCTCACCTGTATGACAGTCGCATAAAATTCCATTATATTGAAAACAATGGGTGAACAAAACAAAAAGACATAATAGGTAAAAATGTCAAAAATAGGGGTACAGCAGTCAACGTTGTGTTATAATCTTAATCACTATAAAAACAAACAGACATGTCAACCAAGAAAAACAAAATGGCATATAGACAAAGCACATAAGCGAAAATGAAAGACATGAATACAAAAAATGACCACTGCACAAGTACCGAGCAACGCCAAAAGGATATTACCAAAAATGGAGTAAACAGAAAAGGTTAATAATTTACAAATACAAACAAAAGAACACTATAACACGTAATTAAGATAACAGACAACATCAGTACCTAGAATCTATACTTCAAGACAATCATGTATTATTTGTGAAGTTGATACTAGATATTTATCAACAAGGTCTTGGTATCTTCCGATGAACTTTTTTCAGAAAAGGACGAGACGTTCTTTGACATAACCCTGGTTCATTGTAATTCCCATCATTTTTCCTTTCTGAATTAACGTCACACGCATTTAGTCATCCAAGACGAATAACATATAGGAGTTACAGTTATCACAAAACAATTTCTAGTACTGTCAATTCAGAAATTATGAAAAAAAAAAAAATGAAAAAAATGCGAGATGCATTAATGCGATATCAGGAAAATCTGCATACAGATATGTGTAATAGATATCAGATTACGAGTACTTATTATTGCGATAGTCACCCAGTTGCATCATTTGCATTAATAAAAACCTCGCAATAATTTCTGAACTTACAGTATCGCAGGTATGAAACAGATCTTAAAAATGCACGTGCTAAGCATGATTGAAAAATTAATTAAGAACAAATAATCTCATACAAACGAAGGTATTTAGGCTTCTGAAATTCTTTTAGAAAAGAAGATTAAACAAAAACTGTATAAAAAAGAACTAAACACTTTATAAATTTTGCTTTCATCCAGAAAGATGAAATCTGAACATTTGAAAGCCAGGGATGCGCAATAGGCTGCAACGTAAAAGACTATATATGACCAAAAAAGACTTAAACATAATAGGTTAATTCATCTGTGGTCAACTCTGCCTCAAAAGTTGTGAAAAAAATACTTGAAAGGAAATAAAAATGAAAATTTTGAGATGTCGATCGATACTTAAAAGGCTTTTTTCTAACTTTTATCGATATGATTCTGGTGCTCACAGTATCTGTTTCTAGAAAAAAATTTGATCTGGCTACTAATAACTGTAGACGCAAAACGCTTTGAATTGTGTTTTATTATTTGACGTATTCAGGTGTATTTATGTTTTTGGTGGTTACCTATATTAATATCGAACTATATGACCTTGAAATTGCAAGATCATCATTTCTAAAATAAAACAGCATTCTGAACTTAATACAGGTATATGCAGTTCAACTAATAACCGCAGAGTTTCGGTATTTTACAAATTGAATGTTGAGCTTACTATATATACAAGTTTTGTTTATACACTAAAAGTCCTTAATACAGCAACATGTTCTATAGTACTAACAATTTGAAAGTGACATTTGTTTTTTGCAATTAATTCAAACAACAAAAACATTGCAAAGTGATTAGAAATAATTAAATCGTCCATTTCTTTACTTTTCAGGACGAATTGGATCTCTCAAAAGGAAAGATCCAGATTCATCTAAAGAGTTTAATTGTACAATTATCTCTTAAATTGTTTATTGATTTTCGCATCTGAGTTAAATTGTACAATTATCTCTTAAAATTTTTATTGATTTTCGCATCTTTGAGTTTAATTGTACAATTATCTTTTAAATTTTTTATTGATTTTTGCATCTTTGACGTGATGAGGCAACTATTTCGTGCATATTCAGTATGAGAACAAACTTACTATTAATATAATAAGTAGGTTCTGCAAAGGTGGCCAAACTAGATTAGGGGCGGAAAATTTGGGTTGTCACTTGAAATGAGGGTATGTTGGTTAGAAACAAGAAAGTTCGCCTTCAGACAGGCTACCTACGGAATCTTTATTTACTTGTTGCAAGGTTTCATATAAAGCAGAGAGCAGGGTAATATCCCTATGTCCTGATTCTGACCGGTCGTAGCTGCGTGTTTATACATCCCTAGATGCAAACAACACGTCCCGCTTGAACTAGGGTTTTATTGCCGGAACGCAAGAAGTCCGGGGATAACCATATTTCTAGACCTTAGCTAGTAATTCTTTTGGTGACTTAAATTTGAAATTGTTATTAAAGCATAGTTTCAACCTTAAAATGTAAAAACACGAATTTCAGTTTATAAGGAACATTTAGGCGAGACACTAAGACTGAAGCAGAGACACATTTGACCTTTGTAAGTAAATTCACTTTTAAAAACTTTCCATACACTAAATTGTTAATTCTAAAACATGCCTTAAGAGAGATGAGAAATTAAAAATTTCAAACAATAGGAAAATAAAAGCAGCATTTAATAGTTCGTTTTCTGATTAATTGTTTCGCTATAAAAGTTTTGTCAGTACTTTGTCACTACATGTATTTGGAGGTAACATTTGTTCATCCCAATGCTCCAAATTACTAGTATATTTTGCAATTATTATGCATTAAATGTTACTTGACTTGATCAGAAACCAGTAAATTAAGTTGACGCAGATTTATCTTCATATTTCACGTATTAACACAAATATTACTATAAGGCATATTTTTAAAACAATTTGTATTTCCTATCTAAGAGCAATACGCCGCCCCATAACATTCTTCGATCGGTAGTTAACAGGCTCGATGCAGAACTTGTTGATATAAACATTTAAAACTATATAAATGCTCAGTTGCGTCTAACTTAATAAATGACATTTGCTACAGAATGTGTGTGATTAAATCATGTTCCCGGCATGTACATTGGATCTTACAACAAGTCTAGTGTCCATTTGAGTGTGGATATATAAATGCGTATTCACGTCTCCCCTGACAAGGGAAGTTAAATATTGGTATATGTGTGTGTGTACATACCATTTTTACATCACGTATGTTACAAATGTAATCCGTACATAACTCTTTTTTTGGGAAGTACATTTGAATCTATAGCTATTGGATATGTAAATTACACATATGATACTTCACTGAACTCATTTCCGGTCTTCCGATGTAGGACATCATAGATGACGTCATTTCCAGTGAATAACAATCACAAATCCACCAAATATGCTAAATGAACTGTCCTCATATACTGCTCAAAGGATTATTAAATACCTGAGGAATTACATGGCCCAAAGGGTACTGAAAAATCGACAAAACCAGTTAAGGTCAATTTTGCTTGATGAAATTGGAACCCTAGTTTCTTATTAAGTTTCTAAATTTATCAAACCCAAAATTTAGTATGATTGCATTATTGCATTAAAGTAACAAGCAATCGCATATATAGAACAGTGATATATAGTGCCGGAAATCACCATGAATAAAAACAAAAAAAAACACTGTCACCCATATTGGTGGATTAAGTGTAAAGACAGTTGTGTAAGAAAAAATGATCGAATTGAGATTTTTGCTTGCTTTACGTTCAGTGGTAAATATTTCAAGCATTTTCAGGACGAGAATAGATCTACATCGAAAACAATATGTATGTCGATCGGGATGAAGGGCAGTGTGTTAAGAGCGTAGCACTCGTCGAACACGTGTCATCTGATTTAACGTCCGCATTCCGACTGGCCGTAGTTGTAAAGGGACGTCTTTTCTAATTTAGCAAGGATTTTATTGCTGTACAGTAGAAGTTCAGGAATTACCATCATATCATGACCAGTCAACCTTTTGGGTCATCCTACTTATGATACTGTTGAGGGAATTTCTTTAAAACGTCCATGTTCCAAAGGTTTTACTATACCGGAACGGGAGAAAGGATGACCATGTACATTAACCCAAGTCAACCCTTAGGATGGCAAACAAAAGTAGATACTAAATCATCTCATTTAGGATGTTCGCTCCTCTGTTTCAAAATAAGAAGAGAGTATATAGATAAAGGAACTTGAAAAGCAGAACGAATTATAGGTCCATGTCCTTGTTTTCGAGAAATTGAAAATTTGGCGGGAAATATTTTCTCTAGATTTTTCGTACATATAACATTGGCACCTTTTTTCTTTTAAAAACTATGAAAAAATAACAAGGATTTTATAAGATTTTGAAAAATGGGTTTTTAAACTATATGAAATAAAATTATGAAATGAAAAGTAAAGGTTAGTGGGCAAAATTTTTTATGGCAATACATGGATAAAACCAGAGGATTCCGAATATCTAACAAAAAGTTAAAAAAACAAGAGTAGCGAACATCCTTAAGCAACCTATTGGATAATAAATGTCTGTTGTCTTTATGGACTGAACTATCGACTAACAAATATGTTAAATAAAACAGAAACATCAAAGGGCTGCTCACACTACTGTTGGTGTAGAATTACTTTAATCAATTAGTGGCTGCTAAACGTCAAGTGGCATATTGTACCAAAAAGTGTATATGCATATTCGATAATATTCTAGCGAAATGTGAATAATTTATGCCTTTTCCGTCAAAATACATTATTCTGATCATAATTGCAAGGCAGCCAAGCCAGTCTTTTTTCTTACTCCTAAATACAGCGTTCTTGTCCGAGAAACAGCAATTACCAATTTTAAATTCTTCGATTTGCCCTATGATCTAACAGTCAAAGCGAAATAAAATAAATGCCACGAAGAGATCACTCAATTGGTTAATCATTTTTTCTTTGAAAAAAAAAATATGCGTATTCTAAATTCTAAAAACATGTCAGTTGCTCAGCAATTTAATAGGCTAAAATGCATCAAAGCATTTTTTGAAAGAAACTTGAGCAATTATCACAGAAAAGAATTGATGTGTTTTCAAACAGACAATTATTTATTGAGTTCCAACCGTGCAAAACCCTCATTGGTATTCAAGGTAGTTAAACACCCCTGTAGTAGACGAATTGATTGCAAAATTGTTTAATTATTGTCTCAAATATAACAAAACATCCACAATATTTTTCCTTTACATTAAAATGTATAACAATCATTTTGTTATTACGCGAAAACAATATCTGAAAGGTAAGGTCTTTAAAATTAATTTCCGAAATTCCAGCAGTCGATAACCTCTGATTATATTTGAATATCCGAAGTATATGATTAAAGATACAAATTGTAAAATTTTCTTATAGTTAAACAACAATATGTGTTAATATATACACGAGTATAACAATGGTTTACATACTAATTGAATAGATAAATGTAGAAATTATTGTTCATAAAAAAACTTATTTGAAATATGTTTGTTTGTCGACAATTTTGGTTTAAACAATTTAAGCAATTTGTTTTTACATTAAATAGGTATGGACAATTTTAATATGTTGCAACATACCTTACCCTAGGCTCCGAACATTACGTCATGCATGTGATAGCCGAACAAGAAAATTATTTCTCGATTCAGATATAGATTTGTCTATTAAAAAAAAAATGTGGTATGATTGCCTATGAAACAACTATCTACCAGAGATAAAATGACGTAGACGCAAATCACTATCAGTCACACTACGGCCTTTAACAATGAGCAAAAGCCGTTTGGTATAGTTAGCTTTAAAAAGTTGTCAAACTCATTAGTGTCATAAGTGTATTATTCTTAGAATCTGTTAATATTATTAAAGGTAAATCAGGTCCGCACAATGGAAACAACCCCTTAGAGGAAACACAAACTTCTGATTCTGTTCTTCTTCCGACAGGCAGTAAAAACCCTAGCCGAAGGTGGGCTTCTGTTTGGCTTGTCGGATGTACAAAAACGAAGAATAAAGAGAGTACCACGCTTTTCCAATGATAATAGCTACCCCACCTGCAGCGATGTATGAATGCTTGTGGGTCCTCTTTGACCAACCGCCGTCTACTATCACTGTAATAGCAGGAACCTCATGATGGTAATCATTCCTTCCTATTGCCAAACGCCTTTCTTCTTGGCCTGCTAGCATCATCTCCTGTTCTAATATGGAATTCCACCATTTTCCAATGTCAGTTTCAATTGATGTAAAGGTAGTCTGAGACAGACCAGGTGAATTGAAAGTGGCCATGAGTTCACTTAAATGTGATGGGCCATTTCCAGTGACCATACTTCCCCATACAGCACGCACGTTGACGTCAAACGTTTCGAACCAGGGACCTTGGGACTCGTATCAAATCTAAATTTTTTGAAACACCCTAGGTACTCTGCCATCATCACGCTAGCTAATCCTAAAGATTTCACCTCTTTCTGTAGCTTGATTGGAGTGTTTCCTTCTGAAGCAACCTTCATAGCCTCTATACATAAACATACATGCATTGTTATTTCTGAAACATGTGATTGCAAACAGTCTAAGTTCATCATTCTGTACCCTTTGGGACTGAGGTCTTTAACTTTGCGTATTCTCATTCTCAAGTCATCACCATAGGAAAAAGCGGAATAAATAGAGCTGTTTGACATATGTTTTTTCAATGTAGTGTCATAGAAATTATGTAGTTTCCTTATTTTTATCTTCAAAATTTCTTTTCTGATGTTTCTAGACTTTTTTTTAATTCTGTAAATAGGTCTCCCTTAATGCCTCCCTCTTCTTACTCTGCTATGCCTACCCAAACTTCTAGCAAACACTCTGTTCTTTTTACTTTTACTGCCCATACTTTTTTGATATTGTCAACACATGCAGTGGCTTCCTCTTGTCAACCTTGCTTTCCATACACGTTTTTTACCACTTTTAAATATAATTTTATTTTCACTTACCTTTGTTAAAATGTGTTTCTCACACATATTTTTACCATACATATTTCCATAATTTTAATAATTATTTTATTTAAAAGTAATACTAACTCACCAAAATGAAACACGAGTAAATATGTCTGTTTGATAAACATTGTATTTATTTTTCCGTTAAGGGGTTAACTGGGATATCTGATGTTTACTTTTTAGTAATATATATGTACTGTACAACTATTTTAATATATAGGATTAATTCCTTACCAATCAAAATTCACCGATTATCCAAGAAACTGATATTTTCCCAATGTTTACTTCACTTGATCAAAAGATCAACCATAGTTCTTCAAACCGGAAGTGAGTTCTCTCAAATAGTTATTTATTTCGCATTGGAATTTAATGGTTAAATCGATTGTTCAATGCCCGAAAACTCAATTCATCTGAAATATACAATAAAACATATCAGTAGACTCATTCAATTTAAAAAAATAGCTATTTTTCTAATATTCGAAAGTGCGGTGTGATATCAAATCATGAACTTCTACTTTCGGTTTCAGAAGGGCGAAAGAACATCCTATTCAACAGTCATTTTTACTGTGTAAATAGTAAAAAATGTTTTTAAAATAGAGCTCAATATTCTCATACACATATGAATTTTCAAGTCATCAAGTGTCAAGGACGATCAAGCCCTATAAGCAGTCGTAAATAGTAAAAATTCAATCATACAGCAACATTGTAAAATGGAGGCTATCCACCAGCGTGGGACACTATGTTATTCTTACTTTTATGAAAAGACAAATGACATTTAGCAAGTTTAATGTATAGCTCGACCTGCATTGAAACATGAACAATACTAGGTGCACATTTTGTGTGATATAACGTTGATGTAAGAAGGTTCTATTTTTTGAAAAAATGTGTGTTGTGGAGATGCATTTTCAACTTTTAAAATTGAAATAGTGTATTTAATTCCAAGGTTTGACACAAGCCCTGCATGGCCCCACAAACTATGATAAAAATTACATAATTTGACAAAATTTCACCCCTCAGTAATAAGTATAAGGTACAAAACTGGTAGATTCTTGTAAATGCACCACCAGATTGAAATTTTGACTTTAGCGGAACCTTAAAGAAAATTGCTATGATAGTATTTTAAATTTACTGTAGACGACTTATTTTCTCGAGCGATGTATTTTCGCGAGTAGAAGATCAACGTTAACACGTGAAACTTAGATCTACTCATATTAGAACAAACAACAAGATAAGGAAATAGCGACAATAAATTGCCTCAAATTAGGATAGAATAAACGCGAAAGAAAGTATCAGCGAAAATATGTTTTAAACAGTATTTCAATAGTTGTACGTAATGTCTGTTTATTTTGATCGTTACTCTTCCATCATACACGACAGGAATCACAGAACTGAACCATGTCGAACATGAGCTAAACCATGACACTACTGAACCAAACCATGACACCGAATTTTCAGTAATCGAAAATTGTGTGCAAATGTAGCTTTTTCGGAATAATTGATTGATTGATTGTTGGTTGCTTAACGTCCAGTGGCAAATATTTCATGCATATTCAGGACGAGAACAAATTAACAATAAATACAATAGGTAGGTTCGGTAATACAGGTCAACTTGGTTGAAGGTCGGGAAAATTTGGACTGCCACGGTAAAATGAGGGTATATTGGATAGGGACCGAAATTGGAATTTTCTAGGTCTGTTAGATTTCAAATTAAAGGTTAAAAAATATGCTAATCATCGTTTTTACCTGTATAAGAAAGAGTTTTTGTGAATCGAATTAGTAAACTCGATGTATGATGTTATATATGACGTCAACAGAAATACTAAATAAACTGCCCTCATAAACAACTCCAAGGATGTATGAAATACTTGAAGAACTACGTGACCAAAAGGGACCTTAAGCATAAACAAAATCATCTAAGATTATATTTGCTAGATGAAGTTGGAACCCTTCTTTCTTATTAAGTCTAAATTTACCAAACCGATAATCATTTATGTTTGTACTGTTGTATTTTAAAGTAACTAGCACTCGCACATTTTAGAACAGTGAAATGAAAATTTATATATATAGTCCCAAAAATCACCCTAAAACAAAAACAAAGTATTCACACCTATTCATCTATTTGGTGAAAAGACAATTGTGCTAAACAAAAAAGATTAATAGAGATTGCTGCTTGCTTAAAGTCCGCTGGCAAATATTTCATGGAATTTCAGGTGAGAACATATTAACAATACAATTGGAAGGTCGATGAAGGACGGTGTTCAAAGAGCGTGGCTCTTACTCCACACGTGTCTTCGGATTTAACGTTCGCATTCCGACCAGTCATGCATGATTGCATATTTATACATCCCAATCGGAAGTTAGTCACACTTTAGCAAGGGTATTATTGCTGAACGGTAAACATTCAGTGATGACCCTAGTTTTATGCACAGGTAAATCCTTGGGGTTATCCACTTATAAAACTCTGTCATAAGAATTTCAAAGTGGATTTCTTTAAAACATTCTTATTTCGACCGGGCGTGATTGCGAATTTATTCATTCAGCACAGCCAAACGGACGCCCCACTTAATTTACTATCGGAACTGGAGAAGAAAGGGATGTCCATATTTATTAACCCTATTCAACTATCAGGATTGGAAAGATGAGATATAAAGGGGTAAGAAACTTAACTCATAATCTAGTAAAATTCATAAAAGACAAACAGGCAAACACTAGTTAAAAGATGAATACAGATAAAACTAAACATTTAATAGCACAAATAGTGGTGATATATCACTGAAATGGCTTTATTTTCTTCTGTGTATGTCAAAGCTTGATCGAATATCTGAATAATGTTATTTTATGTTAATCATTTAGACTGACTGAAAAACAGTTCAGTCAATGAGCTCGATGATGATCATTATATATATAACATTTTTATGACTAATCACTGTAATAGTTTATAAGATCGTGTATTGCTTGTCAGGGGCAACAATATCCATACGTCTAATTTTCCTAATCATCATTCATTGACACGTTATTAAATCTCGATCGACATGTTTTCTACAGTTGTGTTAGGGTAAATTGAATTATAGCATATAGTATATTGATATGGTGTTACTTTAATAAAAATGGACAATCCTTTTAATTATATCTACGTGGCATATTTTGGAATAATCGTGATAAACAAAAGCTCATTAACTTTGTTTATTTAAATGACCGGCAAAGGCTGCATATGGAATGGTAAAATATATAGTTGTGCTTTATGCATTTGATAGTTTACATGTTAATCGATCAAGATAATTCTTAACAATGATATATTACAAAATCCCTTACTGTTATTACTACACCCGAGTCGATACATCTGCTGTTGGATTGTTCGTCCCCGAGTGTATCATTAACCAGTACGTCGATCCTGGCATGAAAATGCGAATACTGTGGTATTGAAATCTTCTGTTTTGGATTTTAAAATATTTTGGCCTTGATGATCACTGTAGAGACAATTATTGTCAAAATACTCATAATTGGTGCCATGCAATTGCAATTCGTGATGTCATTGTTATTACTACAACTGGGTCCATTGTTTTGCATTAAAAAAAACAGCACAATCTGAGTTTAAACAAAATAATACGGCCATACTTACATTTAAAAGTCCACGTCACTCCTAGTTTATAGTAGGGTTTTGGTTTTATATGGTTTTTCTTACTTGATTGTCTTCTCCTCGTCTTTCGTTTTATGCATTATCGTTGTCACTTTCTCTTCCACTTATGAGCTTTGAACGTCCTCATGGTGTCTTCCGCCTCGTCATGTTGGGTGTTGACAGGTTCGATGATAGTTTCTTTGGTCTCATTGTTTTACCCTTATCAATCAAGTTATTTATGTTTATCATTAGGCGTATTTGTACGAGCTTTTAAAATAAAGACTCATTCCAGGTCTTTTCTTTAACAAGTATTTATTGTTACACAGAAGCTGACCGGGCATATGCGAATTGAGTCTTTAGTTTAACAACAAAGACACTGGCATGAAAACGTTTGCAGTCATTATTAATCGAATAAGAATACGACGAAATTGAAAATAGTATATCGCAAAACATTCGAATAAGCCCCAAGATTGATCAACACTTACCCACTTAAAACCAGTGGAAACATTAATGTGTGGTAAGGATATATGGATGCTTAACTGTCAGCTCCAATATAACATGCACACACACACACACTTGTTAAATTATATTTGTAAAAAGGCAATGTTGTGAAAAAAAGACTAACGATACAGATTTACCTTTTTCTTGTATCACAGTAAAACAGGTTAATTTACTACAAAACCAATTCATAAATGAAATAATCGGAACCACTACTTCTTATGACCGATCTATTCAAAAGAAACTGCTCAAATTTAATTGCTTTTGATGGGTTTGGCTATTTGTTGTCTTGCTGTTTCATTAATGTAAACCGAACTCCTTATTTTCTTTCTTTATTATAACTAATATAAATATTCTAATGTTGGACAATGGCTTACTGTATTTTCATTTCGACTCGACTATCACCTAAAAAACATCTTAATAAAAAAAAGAATTTACAAAAGGATCTGAACACTACTGCTGTGTAAAATTTACTTTGATTATTTGGTGTCTACCTAATGCCCAGCGCAGAAAATATTACACACAATGTGCATGCAAATTCTATAACATGTCAGCAAAATATGGATACTCCCTGTATTTTGCTCTTCCCCGACAAGCTGAATCTGGTCTTAAACATAAGTCACTATACTAAACACATTATTCCGATCAAAATTGCATAGCAGCCAGTATGTTCTTATTCCTAAATGGTGCGTTCTTGTTGTAGAAACAGTAATAACCAGTTTAAAATTCAAAGTTTAAAATTCATCGGTGTGCCCCATGATCTCTCGCACTCGAAGCTAGATTAGAAATACGATAAAATCACTCAGTTGATTTATAATTTCTTCTCTAAAAGACAAAGGCATAAAATTATCTGTATTATAAGTGCAAATGTGACAACATTTTTTTAACAAATACTGATTAGATAACATGCCTTATAGCATTTGTTTGAAAGAAACTTAAGCAATTATGAAGGAAAAGAATTAATGAGTTTTCAAACAGACAATTACTTATTGATTGAGTTCCAACCGTGCAAGACCCTCATGAGTCTTTCAAGATCGTTTAACACCTCCGTAGGAGACGCATTGATTACAAAATAATGCAATTATTAGCGCAAATATAACAGAACATCCACAACATTAGATTTTCCCTTCAAATTAACTTGTATTACAATTTGTTATTTAGCGGAAAACAATATCTAAACATCTAAGTTCTTAATGATTAAGTTCCGAAATTCCTTTGGTCGATAACTTCTGACTACTTTTGATAGGCATCAGCTGATTCCGAAGTATAAGCTCAAAGATATACATTTTTATATAGTTAACCAAACAAAATGTTTTAATATATATACAAATAAAACAATGTTTTACATACTAGATAAATGTAGAAATCATTGTTCCTGAAAATAACTGATTCGAAATATTTTTGTTTAGACAATTTAAGCTATTTTTTAAAAACATTTTATAGATATGGAAAATTTTAATATGTTGCAACACACTTACCGTATTGTTTGATCATTACGTCATGCATGTGATGGCTTAAAGAAAAAAATTTGCTGGATTTAAAAAAGATTTGTGTATTTGGCTTCAACAAGTAATAACAATATGTGTCATGATTACATATGATACAATTATCAGTCAGAGATCAAATGACGTAGACGTAAGTCACTAGCAATCACCGTACGGCATTCAACAATGCGAAAAACATATTTGGTATAGTAAGCTTTTAAAGGGTAACATTGTTAAAATCATAAGTAACTGTTATACAACTTTGAATTGTTTGAAATACTAGTGTTTCTAACTTAGGAAGGAATTACATTAGCTGTATTTGTCACTCATTTCGAAATGTTGGGTCCTCAATGCTCAACTTCGAACTTTGTTTTGCCATTTTTTTCTTTGGATTCCAACGTTGCTGATAAGTCATTTGTAGACGGAACCCACGTTTAACGTACAAAATTATATGCTTGGTATTTTTGATGAGTTGTTTTTAGTTTTTAGCACTTGTTTTCGTTTCATGGTAAATGGGGTCCGCATAACTGCACAACAAAAATGAGGAAACACTAAGCAAACATGAAGTGTTTTTCCGCCGAATGCAATGGCTGGATTTCTTTTTTTTTTTTTTTTTTACTTCGAACCTGTTAATTCTCTTAATTCCTTAAACATCAATCTCGAAGTGTGAAATATCTTTTCAAACAGAATAATACAATATCCTTTTATGTATTCTTCTTATTTTACAGCCTGTCCCAACCCTCCCCCATGTGCTAATGATGTAAAAGCACAACATGAAAACAAATTGAAAAATAAGGTTAAAAAGGCTTGACACATTAATATTTACCACAGAAGAAGCTAACAAAATGACTTATGACACAAAGTACAATTTAAGAGTACTTGCAGTTACTTAAATTAAGTTCAAAGTCAGATTTTCAGTAATACATATACCATGTAACATATAAAGAAATAAGGTTTATAATAGAATATCTATCATTGACAACAGTAGCGTTGACAGCATTACATAATTGAACGAATACAATATAGTGACGGATACCAGTTGGTTGTTAATTGTATCAAGCTATAACTATATCTACATATTCACAATGTGGTATTTGTATGCCATACAATCCTTGATGTCATTAAACAATGAGGTAAAAATTGAATCAGTGCATACCTGTTCAGGATTATTTATTATGATTTTTTTCAGTATCATAAAACAGATATCTGACAAAATAAACCATGATGCCATTGATTTTTATAATGTAGCAATATTTAATATGAACAATTGAGATTGTAATGGTCATGTTCTGTTATGCAACGGTCCCCATAATTATTGCTTTCTTTGACAAGTGATATTTCTGATTGTATGTTCATTTTTGATTTTGTCATGATATTAACTCATTTTTTGAGTTACATTTTGAGACAATCTGTTTTAGCCAAATGAAGCTAAATAAAGGCAACAGTAGTATACCGCTGTTCAATAGTCATAATTCGATTAGGCAAAAACAAATCCGGGTAACAAACTAAAATCGAGAGAAACACATCAACTATAAGAGGAAAACAACGAAACAGCAGAAACACTGAACTACAACAAGAGCAAACGCCAACATACATAGAACCGGACTGTCTGACAAAAACTGCCATATTCCTGACTTGGTGTTATATTTAACATTGCCATAAAAGTGCGAGGTTTGGCTAGCAACAAAACCAGGTTCAACCCACCATTTTTTCTTAAAATGTCCAGTACCAAGTCAGGAAAATAGCCACTGTTATATTATAGTTCGTTTCAGTGTGTGTTGCATTTGAGTGTTGTGTTTCTGTTGTGTCGTTGTTCTCCTTTTATATTTTATGTGTTTCCCTCAGTTTTAGTTTGTAACCCGGATTTTTTTTTCAATCGATTTATGAATTTCGAATAGCGGTATACCACTGTTGCCTTTATTTGGTACATAGTCTCAACATACATTGTAGAATTGTTATTGAATTTTACTCAGTTTCTGGTTGGGTTCGTGTTGCTCAGTTTTCAGTTTTCTATGTTGTGTTTTGTATACTGTTGTTTGTCTGTTAGTCTCATTGATGATGACGGTGCTGCTGCAAATTTTGAGATTTCTACCAAATAATTTGTATTGTGCAACTATGAGAAACAAAAACGATGTAATAAAACACAGAGTGTTAATAGCAAGTATGTGATTTTTACGAACAGACAATAACAAATAGCATGCGTTGGAGGAATTATCAAGGTTGGAATTGGACAGCTATTTGGCTAGATGTTTATGTCGACTAGAAAAAGCAGGGAGAGGAATACGATCATGACTCATTAAAACAGTTTCATTGAAGTATTAACATATACCTTAGTCAAAAAATTCTGAGATTTGGGGCGCTGCAGAGACCTTCTGGTCTCTAAAAGAAAACAGCTAAAGCAGTTTGGGAAAATCAATTGACCAAATAGAGCTGATCCTCCCATACCAGATGAAATTTAGCCACTGTATGAAAGAACCCTTCATCGGTAACCCCGTTTTACATACCACTTTTTGTTTAGAATTCATATACGAGTACATTATAGACATCCGTAAGCTTACTAGCTTTATTAGAAAGGGTCTGATGGCCCTTTCATAAAACTCTTATGAAGAAGTATGTTTCGAGTAACAAATGAACAGCTTTTTTTCTCCGTTCTTCTCTTATGTTTGTAGATATTAAGTAAAGACATAAATTGTCTGCTACACAACGCAGCACATGACGAAATAAATACATATCAACTACAATGCAAACTTAAAGTTACCTTACATGAGTAATATTTGATAGTTTATGGTCTTATCTTATGGTGCACAAAACACACATATATGTAGAGTTATATTAATATATATGTATATATCTGTTTGAATTAAATTGAATTTGATCTTTTTTTTTTTTTTTTGTGCAAATCCAAGAGCACTCTTGTCAAACAATGTTTCTGAATAACATTCTACACTTTGATATGATAACTCATCTAGAGAATATTGAGTTGAAATAGGTTGATATTGAATTAAAGCAGAACAGCACAAGAGAGGAGTTTTTTTCTCTCTATACAGAAAGTGCAACAAAAACAGCTATATAATTAGACGATAAATAAAAAAAAAAAAAAAAAAACCTCATCAAGGTCGTTGACTTTAAGACCAATTGATTTTTTTTCAAACTTGAGAAGGAATTTAGTCCGGAGATTCCATGGCAGAGCCTCTTACCATATTATTAAAAGATAACACCCCCGAGTCTCAAGTATTGAAAAAACAGATCGTCATTTTTCTAAAAGTTAAGAAATAAATAAAAATGAGTTAATGTATGAAGAAGAGAATCGTGCAAATTTGTAAAGATTGCATATTAAAAAAAAAAAAAAAACGTAAATATAAATATTCTACAGCACTACTAGCTCAGCCTATCTGTTTGTTTGTCATCATGTTTCATTAGATTAAAGCATTTTTATTGAATTGGTATTGAACCTTTTTTTTCAACCATGCGTTGTCTTATGATGGAAGTAAAATTTTACTTGTTAGACAGTTAAATAAGAGAAACATTGTACGATCCAAAACAATTTTTATAATTGACTCAAAGAATATTTAGTCTATCTATGAAATCTAAAGTAGACTTGTCTTGGTGCTCACTGAAATCAGTTGCAAAATTTCATTACTCATTTAAGCGGGTGTATTTTCAGAAATGTGTTGAATTTACAATCCAGGGTATTTATTTTGTACAAAAATATGCTTTTGTCAGCATGGTCAGTAAAAAAAAATCATCAAAATTACCAGACTAATAGCTGTATTCGCCAGACGCGCGTAAACGAATTCAAATAAGTTGATAATCAAAGGCTGTGCCTATAATCAATGAAAAATACATATTTTGTGTTACCATTCAACATCAACAGCATAACTCGGAAAATAAAACCGTTTAGCACTTATAAAAGCAGATCTTCAAAATTAGCATCCGCTACTTAAAATGTTCATTGATTAGTTAAAGAAATTCAGCTTTGCAACAGTTCACCTACGGACCCTAAAAGAGAGGGTTCTTATCGAACAGAGAGCGTGGTACTCTCTCTACATGAATCATCAGGGAGAGGGGGGAGGGAGGCGATTCATTCTGACTGGACGTTGTTGCGTATTTATACATCCCACACAGCCAAAACGAACACCCCCACTTGGGAAACTGTTTTACTGGCGGTCGGACGATACCCAAGAATGATCATATTTCTTATCCCTAATCACCCTTTGTGAATGAAACTTAGTAAATACTGTGACATAATAGGATGTGCAATATGTCTTTAAGGGCACTGAGTATGAGTACAAAGAAAAAATAGAATGCATTAATTAATACAAGATAGAAGTTATCTGTGTCATACCAATTTGAGGGAATTCATATCCTTCTTTACGATGTTTTATAAAAGAATAACCCCGCAAATATGCAAAAAAAAATTTTTTGATAAATCCCGGAAAAACAACTGCATATGTATGCAAAACAGAGAAAATGCAAAGTCACAAGTATATCAATTTTTTTATTGAGTGCTCTACATTTACAAGAACTTTTGTTCTCTAATACTCTGGTACTTGTTTTCAAAAATATCAATCTATAATTACAGACATTTTGTCACGTTGAAGTCAGTATCAGAAGATGAGTGTAGGAACCTACTCATCAAACATGTCGTGTTTTGAGAAATAAAGTAGATAGCTGTCAAGGATGCGGACGTCTTAGACAATATGATTTCCTAAGTAAATGGGTGAACATTTACTCATTGGTGTTGAAAAGAAACAGCTGCTATATTCTTTAGTGTTAGTTCATATATTTTGCTATTCATAATCAATGTGATTATTAGGTTATATTAATACCTTATACTTATAGATATGTCCATTATAACGCCTCATGATATATTTAATTAACCTGGATGGCAAGAAAAGAATTGAACTTGTATGCAAAAATTAAGAACTGATTTGTAGAAAGTGCTTTGGTACTTATATTAATTACTTATTTCATTACTTTTGTTGAATTGAGAAATTACACAGAAACTAAGGTTCCAACTACCTCACCAAAGATACATTGGCTCTTATTTTTGGTACCTTTTTGGAATATATTGAACTTGTCAAAGTATTGATACATCAGGGGCTTTTAAATTTTTTGGTTTGAGCGTTCCTGGTGAAGGCACATCCAGAAAAGCATTTCGAATGCCCGAAATTTATTTAGTTTTATTTTCATTTAACGGTACTAAAGATACGTAATTTTCTTTTTGATTTTCTAATTCAAGGAGCCAACATTTGCCTTTTTATTGTCTTAAAACAAATATGTAGGCCCCATTCCGACAAGACAGAGTATTTATACATCCAACTAGTAAAACGCATCCCCCTTGTTTCTGTTGTCTAGATCCGCAACTCTGTAAAGACGTACCATACGCATTGAATGAGTAACATAATTGAATCTGTCGATAAATTCAACAGTTGCTAGATAGTTCTATACTTCTGCAGATACATGAACCACGATGTTGCACAATGATGTCATCTTTTTACCATATTTGCATATTTGAAAAAAAAATTATTTAGAGTATGGGTCATGTTACAAACAACCAAAGAATCACACTTTAATGAAACTAACAATTCGTTTATTTTTAATTAGAGCTCGTCCTGAATATGCAAGAAATATTTGAAATGTTTTGAAAATGTCACACTCTCTGTCCAACGACCTCTTTATAATCAAATTTGATTTGAAATATCTTTCTGACTTGTGAAACCTTAGGAACGAATTTTGGTTTGAGCAAATTTTTCTCTTCAACTGCTAAGAAAAATGAAAACAATATTTGCATTGATATTTTTTGATCATTTTAAAGGGACTGTTCCTTATTCCGTTAAATATTATACACGGCCTCAAGGTATGGTTTAAGTGACTGCAAGTTTTAGATCTTCCTGCTACAAAATATTTGTTCTAAAGAATTTGTATTTGATTGACCTTTGAAATATATATAACATCTAACATGATTTATGTTTAAGAATACTGTAGATAAACGACACATTTCAACATAGTGTTACGTTGAATCAATTGTAGAATAAATGCAAAAATATTTGACAACCATCTGGCAGGGGTAACATTGTTTTTGTTAAATATAAGCTGGAATATTTTTTTTCACCCTTGAAGATCATACATTGATATCAATTCTGACTATTTGATATATTCTTAATGTGTATAATGTCTCTGTACCATTGATTTTTGGTTTGTGAGAATACAGATTATATAGAGACAAGCTGCAGTTATATATAATACGGTTCTTTATAACTGTTATGCGCTATTTAATGTCTATACAAAATAGACACGTATTATGGAGTGATAAATTACACTAAATGTCATATTTCTCATTACTGCCCTAAAATGAATTATTTTCGGAATTGTTTGTAAGAAGTCTATAATCATCTTTTCTAATTTTCCTATTACATTTTAGTAGAAATGGTTAAGAGTTGATTGAATAACTTTTTTATGCCTTAAATCAGTACAAGGAAACTATTTATAACCGTATTTATACTATTCTATGAGAGAAATAAGTCATATTTATTCACTTGTTATCAAGAGTAAGTACAACTGACTAATATTTTTCCATTTTAACATGCTAAAGGTTATAATCATCATTAACGGAATGCATTTATTTTTTCCACAGAACGAAAGTAGTCAAAGCAATCGCAATAACAACTGATTCGGAATCACATGCTCTTGAATTTTGATATAATAGAAATATTTTTGATTTTAGTTATAAAAACGTTATATTCGTCGATAATTCAGCAGCTTTAGAACATACCAATATAGAAAAAAGGTGATGTGATAGGATTTTCAATGACACAACTATCAACCAGAGACCAAAGGATGATGTTGTAAACAATTATCGGTATAGGTCACCATGCGGTTTTCAATAATGAGCAAAGTGCATACCGTATAGTAAGTTATAATGGCCTGGCATGATAAAATGTGAATCAATTCAAAATAGAAAACCACAAGAGTGATTTATGCTAAACACAAAAAAACGAAAAAAAATATCTAACACGGCAATCAACGACAACCACTGAATGACAACTGAAAAAAAAAACCATTTATTCCATAGATGGATCTAACGAGAAAAGAAATTTGACCCCACGCTCTTTCATAAAGAATTTTATGTAATAAGAGCAATTATTTGGCCCTTGAAATTGCAAAAGTAGCAATATTCCTAAAACCATTGAAATAATTTCATTTATTAACATTTTAATCTGAAACATCACTTGTGTTATAAAAATTTCGAAATATGCATCTTTTTACATATACATTTGTAGTTCTTAGAAATATTGAAGTTCATGATATTTAATATGAGCCAAGGCCGTTGTCGACGTTTACATCTTTACATTGGTCATTTTATGGCAACATGTTTCCTGAGGTTGGGTCTTAGCTCAATTAATATTAATTACAAGATCGAAAGTAATTTGAGGTATTTTTGCAGTTTTGCAATTAATATCAAATAGTTGATTACCCAATGAAGATACATTGCAGATAAGACCAAATTCATAAAATATAAATACTGATATATCCAGTAAAGTTCAAGGCAAAATATTTGAAGAGCAAATTCGTAATTTTAACATTGGAAAGTTGATAAAACAAAAAGGGGATAAAGTAAAGCTACATCCTGTAAAGGAATCTGAGCTGTGTATGAGGGAAATACATTCCTTAATTTCAAATTCCAATCAACGAATATCCTTATGTTTATGCCTTTATTGAATTACTAGCTACTTCTAACTCTTTTTAAATTGATTGATTATGTTTTATAATAAAAATACACAGTGAATATATGTTTTGCATGTACATTTCTATTTTAGGTTACTCATACAAAATGTAGAAAGAAAAAAAAACATAAGCATCCACTCCAACTACTTGAAACTACAAAATGGGGCCGTCAACATCAGAATGCCATAACTTCATTTTTCTATTTTTTTTATCTGCTTTTATACACTTTCTAGTCATTGATGTGAAGAATTATTCTTCAAATAACACCTACCAATCAATTGAAAGATGATAGCAACAATATGATTTTTGAATTTTAAGTTGCTAGTATCTCAATTCGTTATCGTACATCAATTTATGTAGTTGACGGGGAATGAGAGATTGCTTACTAAGGAAAATTATGTGTTATCACCATTGAAACATAGGTCATGCTCTATTGATCAGTAATTACTTTTTCGATAATTCAATCTTTCATCTTCGATAAAATCGGTTAGATTTCTTGTTCAAGTTAATTAATTTTAGTCCGCAGCAGACGTCTGTTAATGCAAATAAAAGCATATATTGATACCGTTTTTTGCCAATCAACTAAGAAATATTTACACACATATTTTCTGAAGTGATTAGTAAAACCAATTATAGATTAAGATCTATTTAAGTAAAACAGGAGTAACATGTGAATGTCGATGTTATAGTCTGTTATATCCATAAATAAGATACAAATCAAGATAAAACAAATAAAAACTGAGGGTATTGCATATACTCCTAAAGGAATAAGACCGGATGGATCCCCCACCACACGCAGTCAATATGTCACAATCAGTGAATATTTAGATGAAACGACTATTCTGTTATATACAGTTCCAAGACCGGGAAAGCATGTCACAGACATATCAAATCAGTCAACCAATTTGAGATGGTGATCGTTAATCTGATGAAGTCTCGATTTCAGTCATTTTCCTCACTCGTTGCTGGAGCAGATTTTGAGTAGGGGAAACACCCCTGTTTATGAAATCCGTATAGTGTGAACATGCACGAGAGTAACGTATTAATTGAGCTATGTATATACAATACAAAGAAGCAGACGGTATGTTACTCCTAGGAAATGGGAAGACTGTCATAGATTATGTTTTGAAGTCGTCCATCTGTGTCAATATCGAAAAAAAAGTTTAAGACAAGAAGTCTTGTTGCGACGATATACTTAATCTGAAGTTCACTTGAATATATGAGATGCAAGCACTCATTGAATTGTATGTTACTGAGTGACAGATCATCATCAATTTACGAAAAGTTCATTGAAAGAGCTTTGCAAATATTGTTTTGTCTTTAAAAATGTTTTGTATCAGTTCTGCTTTATATGAGTACAAAACCAAGACTGCCAGTAGGGATGCACAATTAGTGCCCAATGGAATATCGACTGAGTGTTCAAATATCAATCCACTAAACTCTAAAAGTCCGACATGTTTGTATATTTGATATATTTTTTGTTTGAATCTCTGTGGTTCTTCATAATGCACGATTTATAATGACCTTAAATATAGATTTGTATCGATAATTCCCATTTCCAGTTAGAAAAAGCTCAGTTTAATGAGACGATATAATAGATCCTTCAATTGTGTAAGTGGAATAGAAGTGTATAGCATAAGAAAATCAAACGTTTTGAATTAACTGCAAAATTTTAAAGATTGTGATTGATGATTTTGAAGTACATCTTTGAACTACATCACTAGTTGAATATACTTTATCACAACATTCCCGAAGGCCATCAGATATTGTCAAAGCAATTGATACATAATTTAATTTTTGGGATTTATACACTTTCTAGTCATTGATGTATTTGTAGGCGAATAGTGGCAGTTTATACACCAATAGAAGCTGGTAAAATGTGCTTAATTGCTTAATTAAAGAAATACAATATAGAATTCGCGAAAGATAAAATATACCCTATAGAAAACCCCCAAAAATATGTTCCACGATACTAATCAAAGTTCATATTTTTACCACAAATATCAGTAAAAACTCACTAATGATACCAAATCAAATATAACGAATTTAAGTGCATAGATAACGGAATATCTACGACTAATGAGTCAATAAGACACTAAATGCACTATCAGAAATCGTCGTCACTTGTGTTTTTTTTTTTAGTATTTTGAATCAGAAATTCACCAATCTGAGAGCCACATTTAGAAATCACCGCCATTATAAAATTCTTAATAATGAATAAAAATTGAATTAAATTGATGTGAGTAACTGTTTTATGATAAAATATTGAGTACAAATTTAAAAAGTTTATTTCAATTTCCGAAATAAAATTTATTATGAAATTAAGAATTACCTTCTTAGTACAGACTCTTGATTCCTTAATGTGAATAAGCGCTACAATTTTCAGCTTTTCAGCGTTCTTTCAGTTTTTCTCATTTATAAATAATTAAACCGGCAGTGTCCTAAGGAGACAAAATTTGCTTCAGTACGTGCATTGACCTTCATAATTTGCATTAGTGAGCCAGTTAACTACTCGTTTATAAGGATATAACTTATCATGTAAAAAGTATTAACAAAAATACCGAAGTCCAAACAAAATTTCAAAAGAGGAAGTCAATAAAAAATTCACAAAAATCAAACGTAAGACTTTATCAATAACAAACGTAAGACTTTATCAACAAAGGAACGAATGGAAAATAACTGTCATATTCCTGACTTGGTATAGGCATTTTCGAAGAAAATTGTGAGTTAACCCTGGTTGTATAGCTAGCTTAACCATTCACTTGTATGGCAGTTGTTTATAGCTCCGTTGTATATTGTATTATTCAAAGGGACATAATTGGTTAATGTGACAATAATTTGGATTCAGCAGCCAAAACTGTGTTAACATACACCACAGATATAAACACAACTGATTAAAAAACATACAAAAAATCTAACAGAGACGCAAGCAAAAAAGTAGTTGTAGTTGATATATATATTTAACTGTATATTTTGGGCTGGTTATGATGGCATGGTTAAAAGGAAATCTGCAAATTATTAATATGAATATCTTCTGGGGGGACATGAAGTCACTAAACTTTTCATATTGATGTACGATTTGAAATAAATGTTTCATTGTAATAATTGCAAAAGAAATAACAAGAACATAAATATTTTGTAAGAAATGTGTTTTAGATGTATGTATAAAATAAAAAATACATGTATGTACTGGAATTATAGAAGTCATGATTGCTTTATTACAAACCTGGAGGTTTTTGTTTTCTGCACGAGTTATACTCTCGACCAAAGGACATATCACGCGTCTCCAATCACTTTATTTGACATTTACCTGATTTGAAATTAGGTTTTAATACCCCCGCCCAGTAGAAAAGTCTGTATTGTTTTACCTCTGTTATCGATCCGTCTCATAAAATTTCCAAAATATTTTTCGAAGGAACTTCAATCAGAAATTCTTAAATTTTTTATCATACTTAATGTGAACATGCTATATCGTGTTACTCGGTTTCAGATTCATGGCTAATCAAATTCCTAATTATCGAATACGTATGAATGCAATTTTCGACGCATTTTTCTAAGGAACTACAAATAAGAGCTTCCTGAAATTTGTTATCAGGCTTAACGTTAGCGTGCTTAAACTTTTGACACGGTTTCAGAGTCATCGCTTATTAACTCCATGTTTACCTAATGCTTATATGTTATAAAGATAATGGCCGTGTATGTTTGCCGCATTTTATAATTACCAGGGAAAAGTATGCTATACCGTGTGACACCGTTTCAGATTCCTTGCTAATTTATTTCCAGTTTACCAAATACTAATGTTAAAAATGCCAGTTTAACGTTATTTAAGCCGCCATTTTGTTTTGCGGTGATTGATATCACTGGAAAATTACCATTGTTATTGTAAGGTTTCCCCCTTTTACTAATCTGTTATCTTTCATACGTAGCATTTCTTTTGTAATAAATTATTAACATTTCTTTTCATATTTTTGTCTTTACTAAACATCGTTTCGTTTGTATTTTATCGAGTCGAAATTAAACCTACGTGTACGACTTTTTGAACTGCGCGGCATGGATTTTTTTCTGGGGATGTCTAGTTTGGAGTCAAAAATATATATGTTCCTGACGTCATACGTTTATATAATTATTATCCAATGAAAGCGGAGATTCCCATTTACTGCAAAATCGAAGTCGCATTCCGTTTCCTGTTAACGCTCATCTGCAAACGAATTCGACAAAACTTAAAAGATGATTATCAAGTAGAAATATTGAGATCTTTTTTTAAACGACTTCGGTTTTTTAATTCCTCGATGGCATTTTAGTCTAGTTACAGTTATTCTTAAACGATTTATGACCAGGAACATATTTTTTTTTCAGGCATTTTTAACTGCCCTTCACCATGACAGAGCAGCGTCAACAAACATCGTTCGAAATCAGCGATCGTGTTAACATCGGTTAGTATAAATATTATTACCGTATATCCGAGATTGTTTTAATTGAAATTTAAGGTTATTAGGGCCCCGCCAAATGGTGGACGCCCTAAAGTGATCAGTCTGTCCGTCCGTCCGTCCGTCCGTCTGTCCGTCCGTCTGGAACAAATTGTGTCCGCACTATATCTAAAGAACCGTTATTATTTCAAAGTTTATACTTGACATGTATATAAATCAACACCAGAGGGTGTGTCATAATTTATGTACAACTTCCTAGGTCAAAGGTCAAGGTCAAAAACTTTGGTTTCAGTTGACAATCCCATGTCCAATGATAAAGATACAAATTTATTACCACACATTATTCACAGCGGGGCCCACAGAGATGGCTCCCCTCTCAATGATATCTAGTTCTATATGTTTCTAGCGTTTGACTTGCATACAATCGTAAATGAACATGATTTGTATGACCCCACCCTTTTAAAGATTAACAAATGAAGAGGAGTTACGACCCCTGACTACGGTAACGGGTTTGTAAACTGTCTGCAAAAATATACGAAGTTTACTTGATTTATCCGGTAAAACAGATGAAAATTGTGTTGGATTAGATCCTTTATAGATTTCCCATCACATACAACTAAACTCTTTGTTAAATTATCAAAATATTTCGGACGAAGTAAAAGATAAACAATGACAAAATCAAATACTCAAGAACCACCCAATATGGCGTCTTATGCTGATGCATTCAAAACGGACCCAAGTCTGACGAATCTAATTTCATCTCATCAGTTAATAGATATAAGAAGATGTGGTATGAGTGCCAATGAGACAACTCTCCATCAAAGTCAAAATTTATAAATGTAAACCATTATAGGTCAAAGTACGGTCTTCAACACGGAGCCTAGGCTCACACCGAACAGTAAGCTATAAAGGGCCCCAAAATTACTAGTGTAAAACCATTCAAACGGGAAAACCAACGGTCTAATCTATATAAAACGAGAAACGAGAAACACTTATGAACCACATCAACAAACGACAACTACTGAACATCAGATTCCTGACTTAGGACAGGTGCAAACAAATGCAGCGGGTTTAAACGTTTTAATGGTACCAAACCTTCACCCTTTTCTGAAACAATAGTGTAACATCACAACATAGAAAGACACACTATAAAATATCAACTGAAATAGCTTAACTCAATCAAAGGACATAGTAACACCATTGAACATACACTGAACAAATAAATTTGACCTATGATACAATGTAAATTCAAAATAAATAAACTAAGGAAGAATAATAAAAGTAACATGTTATATCGGTATGAAATGTTAAACAATTTAAGAAAAACAATATGCTCGAACAAAAATATCAGCCATTTGCAATTACTTTAAACACAGTTAAACCTGTATTCTCTCAGGAATCCGATTTATTTGGTAATATCACAAATCCCATTGAAAGTCTATACTTGACTACGAACGAAATGTTTGAAGCTATTGACAAAGTAGTGCCGAAACGAAGCATCAAAGGCCTACAAAGAATCCGTGGACTTTGGCGGATATATTTAGATGACGAAAAGGAGAGGAACTATTACTGTCTAAGGGCTTAGAACTTCGTAGTAGGTCAGTGTTAGTCTACTCGAGAAATCCAAGAGTTAGGTCATATGAAAACTCAACAGATATTAAGATTCGTGTCAAAGATGTACCTCTCTCAGCAGATGATGGACAGATACTAAGAGTGCTGAAGAGGTATAAATGTGTCATAATTAAACATTTCAGAGAACGACTCCGATATGAAAACAGGTTAACTGACTGTCAAACTGGAGACCGAATTGTTATATGTCAAGGTCCATTAGAGGAACTGATTCCATAAAACATACTTATCGGTAGATATAGAGGAACCGTGCTATACAGAGGTCAAAGTGATAGCATTGCAAAATGTAGCAAATGCATGAAAATGGGTCATCGCGCTTCGGAATGCCATAATGACTGGAAATGTCGAAATTGTGGTGAATCTGGACATAAACAGATAGATTGCACTAAAAGTGATTCAGCTGAAGGCGAAAACATACCGCACTATGACAACACAGAATATAATGAAGATGATACTAGTTATTATCCATCACATCAGTCAAACTCAGATAACAATGATGACATTGACGAAGATGAGACACAACAACCAATAGATGGTGCACAATCAGATGACTTGTTAAACTGCACTATAGACCGATCGCAGTCAATCCTCACAACTACCACTGCAGACAAAACAAATGCAGCGTTACAAAAAATTGATCCACCAGCAGCTAGACCTAAAATTTTATCAGCACGTAAATCAGACCCAACAAACAAAATTACTAATCCTGATCCTGTCAAACAAAACAGGAATACGGGTCAATCGCAATTGACGCAGTTTATGCATGTCACAAATCAGGAATCGCGTCCAACAAGAAAAAAAAATAAACAAGTCAATACGCCAGCAAAATCAACATCTGGACGTGGCATTGAAAAGTCATCAGTGACACCAACTGAGCAATTACACGATCAAAACCGCTTCCTTGACTTGACGTCCCACCAGACTAAAGACCATGAATACTTTACAGACTTATTCTTTTATGATAAAATCAAAACAAAACTAACAAAAAAAAAAAAAAAAAAAAAAAAAAAACTCATGAATTTGTACATATCTATTTTTAGTTTTCACATAAGTTTATGTGTAAATTTCTACAGCATCTTCTCATACTGTTTATTTTCTTCCATAAAGATAAATACTTCAAATAATTCAATTCTTTGTCACTGGAATGGTCACACCATTCAACATCAAATAATATCAAACCTAAAAGAGAGAGAAAAATTCTATTCAAACATAGTTTAAAAGCAAAACAAGTCAAGTCTGTTTTTGTTGATAATATTCCTGACACATACAGAATTTACTGTTTTTTTTATCATTTATTGTCAGCTCATTATTACAATAAATTGGAAAACAACTATTATTCAAAATTGTAATATACTACAAAATTTATTTTCAATTAAACTGCTAACATATGTTATTGTATATACCTGTATATTTATTCTATATAACTTTTCTTCTTTGTACATTTCTATCTCTTTAAACTGTTATTACTGTAAATTTTATTTTTCAAACTATGAATGTAATTGCACATTGTATTGCATGTCAAAGTTTGTAAACAAAGTCACCATGATGACCCAAATATTGACACATGAAAAAATGTATACAATATTATTTTGTACCATTAGAGAATGTTGTGCAATTAATGAATTGTTTAATTGTTTTTTACTAAATGAACTGTTTAAATGTTCTTTATTAAACGAATGCTTAAATAGCAAGCTCATCTGTAAAAGGTTTACCACTTTTATAAACATATATAAGAATATCTCCGACATCCACGTTGTATACTATACACACAAATGCCACGTGATCGATTTCGATCTAGGTAACCTGTTTATAAAAATAGAATGGAAACTCCCAAACTTTCCGAAAATAAAATAAATCAAACTTACCTATTGTATGAATATCTGGAATAATCTTCACATCTGTTCTATTAACTGCAAAGGACTACAAAAAACTGAAAAAAGAAAAAGATTGATAGAATGGTCAAAACAACAAAAATGTGATATCATCTTAATGCAAGAAACTCACTTTGTAAATAATATGTCAACCCAATTAAAAAATGAATTTGAGGGACAAATTATATTAAGTAATGGAATAAGCAATTCACGAGGTGTTGCAATTTGGCTAAAAAAAACATTAAATTTGAAATTAATTGACAGTTATAAAGATGAAGAAGGTAGATTTCTACTTGTAAACATGGAAGTAAATGACAGTATATTAACTATAGTTAATTTATATGCACCTAATAACCCAACTAGAAATAACTTTTTCAAAAACATTAAATTATTAGTAGATAAACATAGCATAGGACAACTAATCATGGGAGGTGATTTTAACGACATATTAGCTCAAATAGATTCAAAAATAAAACTAAACAAACAAAAATAAAAACCAGTTTGTAACCTCAACAAATTAATCAAATCATTAAAAGTTATAGATGTTTGGAGAGAAAAACAAACATAGAACACAGTTCACTTGGTGTAGAAAAGATAGATCTAAAGCAACAAGAATTGACTATTTTCTAATAGGTCCTGAAGTTTACAAAACTCCACTTCATGCGATATAAGACCTATAGCTCTGCAACATACTGATCATAATTGTGTTTCATTAAAATAGATATAAATAGAGGTCCTAAAGGCAGGGATACTGCAAATTAAATAGTAGTATATTAGATAATGAGGACTATGTGAAAACAATTTCTAATTTGATAACAAATTATGAAAATAAAAGTATAAATTATCCGATTTCGACCTACTATGGGAGAACTTTAAAACCGATGTAAGAGATATTTCAATTAACTATTGCAAATCTAAAGCTAAAGATAAAAGAGATAAAATAGATATTTTAGAAAAAGATTTACAAAGACTTAATATACTAGCTGATACATAAACAATAATATATCTAAAAAACATTATTGCAAACAATAGAATACACAGAAGAAAAATTAGGAAATCTTTACTATGAAAAAATAAAGGGTAACCAAATTAGAGCTAGAGCAAAATGGGTGGAAGAGGGTGAAAGAAATTCAGCTTATTTTCTAGGGCTTGAGAAATCTAGGCAAAGCAAAAACCATAACACAACTATATGATGAAAAGGGAGATGACTAAGGATCATGAAAAATATTAAACCTTGAACTAAAATATTATAAAGATTTATACACATCAAGAAATCCAAACTTACAAGAAACACAAAATTATTTAAATGATATTAAAACACATAAAAATTAAGTGAAAGTGAAAGTGATGCTTGCGAAGGAGAAATAACTGTAGAAGAATGCACATAAGCTATCTTTAAAATGAAATTAAACCGTGCCCCAGGATTAGATGGACTAAATGTTGAATTTTACAGAAAGTTTTGGGAGGAATTAAAACTTTAATAGTATCTACATTTAATTATTGCTATACTTAAGGACAATTGTCCAATACACAAAAATAGGAGTTATATCACTAATCTATAAACAAAATGACCCATTGTCGCTTGATAATTATCGACCTATAACACTTTTGAATTATGATGTTAAACATCTGGCATATGCTTTGGCGCAAAGACTTAACCCACTACTTCATAAACTTGTACACTCAGATCAAAAGGATACATAAAAATAGGTACATTGGTTTCAACATTAGACAGATACAAGATGCTATTGACTATTCAGAAAATCTCAAAATAGATGGAGCTGTTTTATTTTTAGATTTTAGCAAAGCTTTTGACTCTCTAGAGTCGATATTTACGTTTGAAACACTAAAAAATTTGGTTTTAAAGACAGTTTTTAAAATGGATTCAACTAATGTATTCAGACATTAAGGTATGTATAACTAATAATGGCTGGGTTTCAAGTCATTTTAAAGCATTCCGTGGAATTAAACAAGGCTGTCCGCTATCTTCCTTACTTTTTGTTCTTGCTGTAGGAATAATGGCAATTAAAATTAGAGAAAATAAAAATATTAAAGGATTAGAAATTAAGCTAGATAGCAGCACTAATACCCTAAAAATATGTCAACTAGCAGACGATACTACTCTGTTCCTACATTCTAAACAAGACATTACAGTTGCATTAAATTTAATTGAAACATTTGGTAACTTTTCTGGTCTTAAACTTAATAGAACTAAAACTGAAGGAATATGGCTTGGTAAATTAAAGCACTGCAAAGAAAAATATGAAAATATTTATTGGAGTAATAAACCTATCAAAAGCTTGGGAATTTATTTTGGACACAATAAATCAGAATGTCAAAATCTTAATATTGAAAACAAATACTGAAATGTGAAAAATAATAGCAAATTGGAAGAAAAGAAAACTAAGTATATTAGGAAGAATAGTAGTAACTAAATCTTTAATTCTACCAAACTTAACATACATAGCATCAAATACTGTAATACCAAAAGATTCGCTACAAAATTTAAAACCCTCATATATAACTTTATATGGAATGGTAAAAGAGAAAATTAAAAGATCAACTCTTACAACAGAGTACAAAAAGGGGACTAAAATGATAGACATTGATGTGTTTATAAAATCCATACACATAGGCTGGATAACAAAATTATTTAATACCGAAAAGGACAATTAGACAATTTTACCAAGATTTTATTTAAATAAATTTGGTAATAACTTGATCATTTTCAAATGAATCTAAAAATATAAATGATCTAGATAAAACAATTTTCAAAAGTGTACCAGAATTTTACCAATAATTAATTAAAACTTTGATTTGTGTTAAAGGAGGTGGGTCATCATACCCACATGACTTTCTACAAACAAGAAAACAATTAATATGGGAAATAATTTTATCAGACTAAATGGAAAATGTTTATTTTTGAAGAGTGGGTAAAAGCAATTTGTTTTTCATAAATGATATCATAGATGATAGAGGTCAAATTTCAGAAACATATATACTTTCTAAACTAAAAATAAACAAGATTGGGTCAGGCAGATATCTTGCATTAAAAAGCAATACCAAATCATTGGCTTACCACAATAAGTCAAAATAATTCAATTAAAACTAAAGTTAATATTCATAAAACTATTAATAGTGTACAAATCATGCTTAACAAAGAAATCAATTCTAAAATGAGTACAAAACAAATTTATAACATTATTCTTGCAGTTACAACAGTGATTTTATATCAAAATATTAAACCTTCTTAAATTTTTATGTTTCAATGAAAGCATTCTTAATATGGAAAATCTTATAGTAGGATATAAAATAAACGATGAAGCTTACTATGAAATTAACTTCCTTTTGACTGTAATATTTTTTCTATCTACAAATCATATTATATCTCTGATTCAAAGAGAACAAAAATAGATATCTTTAAATTATTCAAAGCAGAAATAAAATATATAGTTGAAGTCATTAATGTAATTAAAAGAAAAAACAGCAAATTAATTATAAAAACCCTAAACTACATAAACAAAAATAAATACAGCTGAAGTCAAATGACCCAAGTCTGAAGTCACATGACGTGAGCATGTCAGGTGACTATAATGTACCTTAACATACCTAACACATGTTTAATAAAAAAAAATATATTATCCGATATTGTATAATACACACTTTTTGTCTTCTTCTTTTATTTTTAATTTAATTTTATTTTTGACAACTTTGTGTTATATATTCTGATGTTGTGTAAAATCATGTTTACCTGAGTAGTTTATATATTTTAGTCAAAACTACACAATATACCTCAATGTTCAAATAAGTGCAAATTTTGCTTATGATTAAAAAAATCAAGAAAATTATGGTCAACTTACCTTTTAAATAGACAACTTGTCTTAGTATTATATTCCGTCGATATTCCATTTAATTTATCCAAATCAAAGATGATGCTCGATGGCAAACACGATGCACATTTAACTAATATTAAAAACCATTATCGGATGGAAGTGAAATTCTCCGGTAAACATTTAAAATATTGAAATATTGTAATGTAACATCAAGTTTACTTTTATTAGATATTCTCCCTGGATACCTAATAACTAATATATCAGGGATACTTAGTGCAATGCTGTACACTAAGTAAATTGTTAACAACAATAGTGTGCAATAAAATATATTAGTGACGTTAAAAAAAAAAAAAAAAAAAGATTAACAAATGTCAAATCAAATAATCAACAATTCATATGTTCAATTAATCGTGGATTTCATGATTTATGAATTGTGATTACCAATTTTCTTAAAGAAAGACTCATATCTATTATATCAGAAAAAAATAAATGGTTAATTAGATTGGGATATTAATAAAATCAACATCAGACTTGAAGTGTTTGAATACTCTTTATTTCCATTCATACCATACTATACCTGCATGGATTGTTCATTTCGAACATGCAATCTTGTGATATAATTTGTCATAATTAAATAAATGAGATAGAAAATGTGACCCAACCTTTCCCTGATGGCTGAAGACCAACAAACCTATTGAATTTTTATTACCAACTTCTTTTAAAGACTTTTTAAATTTAAATTCAGGATCCCCATCTCCTGTGGCCCAACTGATAGAAGAGACAGATGTTTGGAATTTTTTATCCTGCATGGGAGTTGATAGACACATGATTCATTCTCTGCTCATCATATGCATGTATACCGGTTAGTATTTAATATAGTAAGATTGACTACATTGCATTATAAATTCATCAGTAATTTGCATTTCGTAATCAGATTTATCAGTCGGTAAATGACAGCATTATACTGAAAACATTATTAGCTTCAAATATATATATTTATTTTTATATTTATAATCAGTAACAATTTTCATCACATGTATACACCATGTACACATATTCACAAGAAACATTTTGATATTTGCGAAATTTAACTCTATGAAAAAATGCTTTCACTATAAAGACACAGGAGATTCCATGAAAAGAAAAGAGCAATATAAATACCGTACTATTCAACATCTCTTATTGTTTTTAAAATTTATTGGTATTTAGTAATATGCAGATTCATTACGTCATATATAAATGTGTAAACATACACAATATTTCAACATGTTAACTAGAACTGTTTCTTTGTGGTCCCTCTGGTTTTATTTAGTATATGATATATGTACATTGCTTGTCAGTGGTGAGATGGACATTTGAAGACAACACTGGATCTATGGAACAATATTTTGATGCCTAATACTATATGTTTATGATGTTTTGAAAAAAAAAACAAGTAATTTACCTTTTATGTTTTATTTTAACCACTAAGTCCATTTAAAAATAAATGCCAACTGAATAGGTGACTCTTGAGTTTGATGCATATAATGATATGTAATTAAAAGAACTTTATCAGAAATGCAATCAACTCAAAAGTCCCTTATTATTTAAATGTTGCTGGTCAACGACAACGTTTCAAACAAAATATAAGAAGCACACCAAAGTCACATTTAAAATTCATGAAATTTTGGACCCCTTTTTTTTTAGATGATTGGAGTTTAAACAAGTTGAAGCAGAATGTATGGCATGAATATCTGTTTTGACATTGTGTTCAAACAGTAGTTGAAGATCATCTATAACTCTCTTTTAAGGAAAATATACCCATTATTTTTGAAAATCTTAATTTTAGTGGTGTCAATGTATCTGTATTTCTTAGAAAAATTAGAAACAAAATGAAGTCAGTTTTTAAGAACAAGGACCTATCTATTGGTAAAGAGCAAGTAATAGCGATTGTTTTCAAAGATGTTTGCCCAATTTGTGAAAAAGAGGGTATCAGTTTGGATTGGTTAATAAATCGGGCTCCTTGACCAAAACAAATCCGTGATAGAAATGGTCTAATTGCAGAATTAAGAAAATTAAAAATGCAACATAATATTATATAAAAAGTTGCATTGTGAGTAAAATTTTTATGTAATTTAAATTACACCCCTGACTCTGACGGCTTAAAACGTAACATTGAATTAGTGTGCAAAAAGCTGTCAAAGTTTTCTTTAAATGATAGGCAAAATCTCAGTACCTACTTGAAAGAGCAAATGTATACCCCCTCAGAAAAGGAATACTATATGTAATTGTGCTTTAAATGAAAAAAAAAGGAATAGTTCTGAAGAGGTTGACAATAAAAGATTTCATGATTACAACGATAACGCATCTCTTAAGTGTGCCGAACAAAAAACTATAATAACCGACCTGGAAAAAAAAAAAACGCAAAAAACAAGACAACAGAAATTTAGTGCACACTTTAGGTTATTTAATATTAGAAATGATCATAACAAATTAACAGCTAAATACACTGATAGTCTGTCCAAAATGTCTCTACTAAATGTATCGACAAGAAATGTAAACAAACACGAAAAGACATGAAATATTTAAGACAAAGAAATGAGAATATAAAAAGAAAGTATGAAGGGGAATCAGCACTCCTGAGATATTACCGAAACAAAAACTTCAAAAAGAAAAAGTACTGAAACTGTTGACAGAATAGAAAAATCAGGAATAAGGATAGATTTAGAAATGGTCAACAAAGTGAAATATTTGGAAAATGAAAAAGAAATATTGAAGGAAAATATTGAAGACTTAATGAAGTCACAAATCGTAAAAACATTTCTTCGGGGAAATATGATGACTCTATAAGGGAAGTATATGCTTCATTTCTGTCAATGAACGTTGGGGTATGTAATGTAGAAAAAATCGTTCGCACTGTTCTTGAAAAAATGGAAGGGGTTAAAGGTTGAATGTTTACCAAAAAAAACATTTGCAGAAACTATGTTAATAGAAGCAAAAATAATAGCACAATTGCAGGCATCAGAGGCAAAGTTAACTAGCCAAAACAACACATTACACACAGATGGCACAAAAGAGATGGTTGTGAATTTGGGGGGCTGCAAATAGGTACAGATAGTGGTCAATATAGTATTGGCTTGGTTGAAATGTTGCGTGGTGATACAGAAAACGTTTTAGAAATTATCGATTTAGTTATAACAGATATGGCTAACTTTTTGCATGAAAATTATACTGAAAAGAAAAATGAATTATTATTGTCAATAAAAAATACAATGACAGACAGACACATAGTAAATACATGTCTAAAAACATCACTTGAGAAAATTAAATTAGAATGTTTACCAAACAGTTCTGACAATTCAGAATAAATACGTAAAAAAATATCCAAATTAAATGGTTTTAAATGTAATCTGCACATTTTAGTTAATTTAGCATCACAGGCTGAATCTGGCTTAAAATTATGGGAACAGAGTGTGCTGGAATCTGAAAATTGTCACCAGTTCACATATAACCCAAACATTTCTGATTTTATTCGTGCAAGTACTAAGCTGTGTGTGTCAGGAGCTGATGAAAAATCTGGGTACGGTCAACTTTTTTTTATCATTTTTAAAAAGGCTTGGAAGTCCAGTAGATTAAAAATGAGCACTTTTCATGGTCACAGAATAAATTTATTATTTGCGATGGGAGCAGCATTTTTTGTTTTTGTTTTTTGTTTTTTTTGTTTTTTTGTTTTTTTTTCATAGAGAACACATCACAGAATTTATTGATTCATTTTTCAGCATTATTAAACAGAAAGAATTCATTAATAACTTCAGTCTCTTACTATGTAGATAATCCAGTCTATCTCGCTGGTTGTAGAGCATTTGGCATTGTTGACAAAATTTTTGCATCCTGCAAAATCTGTACATAATCTTTTTAAATGGCCTGAAAGAGAAGATATCAGTGAAATTGAAGAAATGTTTATTTTTTATTTAGATTTTGAAATTTTTTCAAAAGACTCTGGTGGTAGAACTTGGTATTTAACAAATTATCACAAAATTCAATCTGAGTACGAACATTACTGTAGGAAATATTTTGACTAATTACTAAATAAATTAGTCTAAAAGCAGCATAGCAGCATTTAACAATGCATGTATGAACTTCTAAATCTTCACTTGGCATTCATCGTTTTCTGCAAGAATAAGTTATCCAGATCAAGAATCAACCGTTAACTTTTCAAGTTCATATTTACTTCAATATTGTTATAAATGTTTTCTTGTGCTTTTACAAATTTAAGAAAGATGCTCATAATTTGTATTAATCTTTATTGATGTCCTCTATTGTTTTCATAAATCTATAGTTGAGCGATACAAAAAATGGGAATGTACGGTGTACTTATGAAATGTGCATCCATAAATTTGTATACATGTACTCCCTTTTGCATGCATGTTTTATGTGCCATGTGGTGATGGTACTCACAACTTTGTATTTGCTTGTTGCACGTTTTATGTGGTGATGGTACTCATAACTTTGTATTTGCTTGTTGCACGTTTTATGTGGTGATGGTACTCATAACTTTATATTTACTTGTTGCACATTTTATGTGGTGATGGTACTCATAATTTTGTATTTACTTGTTGAATGTTTTATGTGGTGATGTTACTCCTCATAACTTTGCATTTAGTTGTTGCATGTTTTAAGTGGCTATGGTACTCAACCTTGTTATTTGTAGTTGCATGTACATGTATTGTAAAGGTCTAACTTGGTGACGGTTTCTTGTTGATAAAAATATGAAGCAAGATTTAGGAATTAGTTTTATTTTTATTTATTTGTGAATATAAATAAAGTGTCCATCTTGGAAGTCTCATTGATTGTGCTCATCACAAGTGCAAGATGTCTTTGGTTGGATCAAATATTAATGGACACGTCAGATCTTAGATTTGAAAATTGGTATTAGCTTTTCTATAACAAGATTTAGTTTGAACACTGTATTCAATATTAAGAGCAAAGGATTATTGACCCAGTCAGATAATAATGTATTGGAGAAGAGTGTCTAAAAGTTGTGTGAACTGTTATCTTGTGAATTAACATATTAAAAAGATCAGGTTATTTAGACTTGGTACAACATTCATATCGCAACAAAATGATCAATTTCAACAAATATACCCGAATATTTATATACACAGCTGTACATCACTATCATTGCTACAAATAAATCAGTGAGAGCTCTTAACTTACAGAAGAAATTAAAATATAATCAATACAATAAAAAGGTGGATGTAAGACAATTATTTTGGTACCAAGATTTTTAAAATCGGTTGAGAAATAAGCGAGAAATAAGGAAAAATATGATTTTACGAGGAAAAAAAATGTCAAAATGTCGGCCATTTTGATTTAAAATGGCGGCCATTTTTCCTTTCACACATATACATTTATCAAAATCATATCTAGTGACATTTCACAATGTTGTATCTCAAATTTCATCTTGATACCTTGCACAGTTTAAGAGAAATGATAGATTTTGTTTGTTTTTGGTTAAAAAAGGAGATAATTCAGGTCTTAGTTAATTGGTGCCATTCAGATTTATTAGCAAATATTAGTGCGACAGCATATTAAGAGACCATGAAATTGATCTTTTTTCTAGTATGTCATACCAAGATTTCAGATTTAAACAAACCAGGCAAAGTAATATAGTAAATATAGTACAATTCTATACTTGTTTGGGTCATTTAGTAGAAAATTATGCTTTAACATGGCTATCAATACCTTTGGGTAATATCAGAAGGGAGGATTCTAGGTTGTTTGATGCTGGTAAAAATTCTTTTAATAACATATCTTGCTGAATATTAATGGTTTTCCCTAAAGAATAAAGTGCGTTCTGCCAGAATAGAGTATTTTAGGGCACAGTGCTTGCTACTTGCCCCAAAATATGCCTATAAAATCTTAAATCAACACAATTTTAGTGGAGGCCATCTTGGAGAAAATAGGGGGATCGAATGACAACTTTAAATTGTTCATAACTTTGTAACCCTACATTGGATTTTTATAAACAAGGGCTTAAAATGTTGGCCTTGACAAGATCTTTCCAAATAATGCAAATAATACAATATATTCCCTGTAATCATACAGGCCTGGCATCTCTACTTATATATTATTATAACACATACAGGCAACTGAATAACGTATGAGAGATTCCTGAAATGTGTTATCAGGCTTAATGTGAACATGATATACAGTGTGATACGATTTCAGAATCATGGTTAATCAAGCTTCATATTTCCCGAATACTTATTCTTAATATATTAATGAACATGCATGAAATGTTTTCGAATTAAAGAGCTTCCTAAAATATGTTATCAGACTTCATGTCAGCATGCCATATCTTGTTACATGGTTTCACATTCATTGTTTTATTAAGGGGCTCGCGGGTCTAAATCAATTTTTTTTTATTTAATATAGGATTTCGCTATATTTTTCTATAAATGAACTTTATCTTATACTTAATAGAAAAATAAAATAAAAAAATGGAGTCACCGTTCATTTACGCTCACAATCTGCTTTCGAAAGAAGCATACATTTTTGTAAAGGTACCTTTTTTCCGTTGAACTAATAGGAAAAATAGAGGTAATATCGAAATTAAAAAAAGAACTTAATTACAGAAATCGCTCAAATTTTACAATAATTTAGTTTAAGTACAGCTTATTTGAAAATTATACTAAACAATATAGGTCAGCGATGAGTAAAAAAGGATATTTCAATTTTAATGCCAAAAAATGGCATTTTTGAATCAAAGGGAGATAATTTGGCGCTTTTTCAATGATATCTACATTTTAAAAGTCATCTGGGGCCAACACGAATTGATTTTTTTGAATGATTTTTGCACCATATGGTAAAGTAACAACTACTTAAGGTAATAAATAAAATTGTAAAAAAAAAAATAAATGTTTAATTTTTTTCTGAAATTTTCATACCCTCGAGCCTCCTTAAGGAGGTTTTCTAGTCAGTTTTTTGACATTTTGTCAGATTTTTGGAATCCTCTGGTTTTATCCATCAAAGTGCCTCTAATTTTTTTGCCCATTTACCCCTTTTTTTCTTTTCATATTTTCATTCCATATATTTTAAATAGCCATTTTTGGAAAATCTAATAAAATCCTTGTTATTTTTTCATTGTTTTTTAAATAAAATAGTAGCCAATGTTAAATGAATGAAAAGTCTAGAGAAAATTGTTTCCCGTCAAATTTTCAGTGGCCTTTATCTCAAAAACAAGCACATTGACCCATATTTTTTTTCATCTGTTTAAGTTTTTCTATTTAGGTTCCACATATTTATAACAGTCATTTGAAATCCTTGTTATTTTGAAACTGAGTAGCGAACCTCCTTGACTTCATGTTTACCTTTTACTTATATGTTATAAACATAATGGTCATGCATGACATTTTTGTATCATTTTACAAGGGAAAAGTATGGTAAACCGTGGGACACAATTTAAGATTTCTAGTTTATTAACTTCCTTTTTACCAAATACTTATAAATTATTACAACACAAACAGGCAATGTATAACATTTTTGTCGCATTATCTAGGGAACTACAATTTGTTATCACGCCTGACGAGAAAATTCGTTTTCAGAATTAATTCTCTTCAACTTCCTGTTAACCGAACACTAAAAGAGGGGATACCGCTAATAAGCAATAGGTCACAGTTCTACTTGTTATAAATTCTTTTCCGATCGATAAGTTTTGTAATTCGTTGCCATACCCCAATCCCTAAAGTAACGATTTCAAACTTCAGCAATATTTATAGAATATATTAAAGGTCATATAAATGTGCCCTTCGAGCATAAATAATAAACCTTTTGAATTCAGTACATTGCATTAGTCCTGCCCATTAAAACGAATCGCTAAAAGAGCCACATGTACATGAACATAAGAGGATTACCAAACTTAGGTAATTATCACTGAAGATACACTTTTTGCCGAAATACTCATTTGTGGAATGTGTTATTTAGACAAACAAAAAATGTTACGAATTCTATGGGAGCTGCGCTGTACTTAATTGTTTTTTAAGTTTTACGACATAAGGGTTTTACGCACGACAAACCGGGTGAACTCTAACACATTTTGTGCCTTTCAAAGTTAACCTTTTAGTTCATGTGTTACTCGGTGATGTTTGAATTCGTTAGCTTTGTATCTAGTTTTTTTCTGGAAGAGTAGGGTATTTATGGTTGATGCGGTCTGTGTGGTATTTTTGAAGATATTTTTGTATCTCTTTCTATTGCTGATTAATGTTGTTTCTTAACTAACCATTCAAACGATAACTAAATTAATAGCTTCCATCTTTTCTTAGGTTTGCTTCTATGAACAATTTCAAATAGCCATTGAGAGAAAGTGTTTTCTAACATTGATCCTTGAAATCTGTTAAAAAAACAGTACTGTTATTTCTATATCTTAGGTATTGTTTTTATTAGAGATGTTTGTTTTGTTCACGCATCGTTGTCAATATAATGGAATTTGATACGACTGTCATACAAGTGAGAGGTTTGGCTAGCCATAAAACCAGGTTCAATCCACCATTTTCTACATAAGAAAATGCCTGTACCAAGTCAGGAATATGACAGTTGTTATCCATTCGTTTGATGTGTTTGAACTTTTGATTTTGCCATTTGATTGAGGACTTTCCTTTTTGAATTTTCCTCGGAGTTCAGTATTTTTGTGATTTTACTTTTCCCTATACTAACCACGATATTATTGAATGAGTGTTTGTTTGCTCATTGTCATTATGTATTTCTTGCTGTATAAATTTGCTGTTTAGGTAATGGTGATAATGACAGGTCAAGAATAAAGAAAATATAATTGAAAGGTAATGACTTCAGAAAAACATCTTTACATATTTTCTTACAGTATAATTTTCTGTTTGGCTCACAGGGATAATGATAGTTCAAGAATACAGAAAATATATTTGATAGATTATGCCTTTATATTAGAAAAACGTCTTCACAAATTATTGTTGTTAATATCTATAAGATTCACAATCTGCATATCGAACAGGTATCAAATCGCCTTTTACGCTTCCAAATGTTGGGCTTTAAAGCCTTGAAAATCATTGTTAGCTTGAGAGAATTATAAAAATCCTGATAAATGTTTGCAGCAAAAGTATAGAACCGAAGTTTCATAATAATTCTATAAAAGAAATAATCAATATTAAAAACAGTTTTTAAATACGGAAGAAATATTTTGTCATCAGTGGATGTGGGGTAAGTGGTATTAAATGCATTGATAGACTTAGAGGTTGTTTGATATATTGCTAAGAAAAACAGAGAGGAGTACTTAAAAATTACATGATATGTATTATCTCTGAAAATACCTGCCATGTTGAAATATCTTTAAGTTGCATCACAATGTATACTATTAAATGTTATTATGACAAAAAGACGAAAGTTGCTTAAATAAACAAACAAAATTCATAAGTCGAATAGAACTTTGGAAATAAAGGTTATAATTCACTACGTTTTAAAAAAAAATAATTTTGACTATCCGATAAACATAAAGGAAAGCTTTTATCTTTTTAAATGTGAATTATATGAAAACTTCAAAGTAATCAAAGCATCAGATCTTGTTCGGCTTTTGATTTTACTTTGCTTAATGACGTCTGTTAAACAATACAGCGATCGATATTAAATTAAAAGATGGAATAAAATGAATTTTCAATATAGCTGTGAGAAGGTATTTATTTGGTTTTGATGTTTTTGTACCAGTGTAATTGTTATTTTAATTGTGAACCTTTTCAAATCAAATTTTGTTTTTAATATTTTTATTTTTATTGCGCGTGAGTGTTTTCTATATCCAGCCGTCAGCGTAATGGATATTTTAATATAGGTTATGTTTCATCAAAACCCGGTTAAACTCAATCCTCGGAAGAGTAAACAGATCTTGCCCCACATGATGCACACGTCGAAGTTGCTAAGAAAAGAAAAAAAAATTCTTTGATAAGTTGAATTATGGATTTGTCGATGTCACATACAACATGTACAAGGAAAAGAGGACGGGATAAGTACCGATTATCAGGTTGTTTGTATATTGATATTGATACACCCTGTGTAAGCTTAGCAGTGTGATACAGGCAGTGGAAACATCGATAAATATGATATCACAAACACGTGGCATGGGTACTTAAATCGATATCTTACATTCGTTTTAATCCTTAAAGCTTATCGGATATAACACTTATTTTTCTAAAACTAGTTTGTAGATCGATTATGCTGGAATTTACTCTATGTGAATACACAAAGGAAACTGCAACACGTTTGCAGTTTTTAATATTTAAAAATAAATAATGGTATTAATTGATATAAAACAATGAAATATGACATGAGTGCCAATGAAACAAAAATCCACCAAATTCCAAACCTATTCATCTATAAAAGAAATTGACATAATTTTAAAAGATGTTTGCAGTTTTAGGGTAATACAGTATTACTGATAAAACACTCTAAACATCGGTTTAAATACTCATAAATAATCGTTTCTTCTCTTTGATAACAAAAATGTTTAGGCCAAAATATTATTTCATATGATCTTGGTAATCAATGTACCTTGTTTTTAAAATCTTGTATTACACTAACAAATGTATTTGCGACATTGAAATAATACTTAGCAGTTGATAACTGTTACAAATGTAGTTCTCACTTACAACAGATTCTGTACTTTTGCTGAAAATGATATAAAAGCCCGCTAGAATTATTCTGCAAAAAGCACTACGTTGCACAATTTTTAAACTGTCACAAAGGAACAATAACCAATATCATCAATGCTATCATTGTGTTTTTTTCTTTTTCTTGAAGGAATATTAACTAGCTCTGAACAAAAATGAGCAACCATTTTAAGAAGATTATTATTTAATTGGAAAAGCTGTGAAACGTTTTAAACTTTAATTCAACTAACCAATAGATGTATAAATTGCGGATTTACTTTCGTAGGAAACCAAGGACAAATAAATGCTGTAAGTGGGGCGTCCGTTTGGCTGTGCGGGATGTAAAAGTTTGGAACCACGTCCGGTCAGAATGGGGGCGTTAAGTCCGATGACTCGTTTAAGGTAGATTCATGGTATACCGCCATCTTGGATTGTACAATCGCAGTACAAAGTCGGTCTAGTTATTTGCCCAAATCTGCAAATTTGGAGACATATTTTCAATTTCTTGGTTAGACTGTTTATTTATATAAGGAAAACTTGGTGATTTATTGTATTATTCAAATTATTTAAACAAATATCAAATTTTGTGATTTCAGAATCAATTTTTTCAACTAAGCCATTTAAGGGGAGATCACTCTCTTAGTAAAAATTTATACTTGACTGATAGGGAAATTTCTAATATTTACTTGTAGCAAGAAAACAGGATCGTTGACACAATTTTTTCTTTTTATTTTCTTAAAACATATTATAAAACCTATCTTCTCACAATTTATTTCAAAATTCTATCTCATAGATTTCTTTTTATGCACACAAATTTGTTTTTTCATGAACAATCTAACCAAATTTAAGCAATTTTTAAAGACTCATAGCTTGGAAAATTGCACAGTGACCCATACTTTTTATTATATGTTTGATAAAAGCGTAGTAAAATCTTCATTTTGGCAAAGTATAAGAAAATTCTATCTCAAGAAATATATACCTATGATCTACCTTAAAGAGAGTGTCACGCTCTTTTCATGTTAAGAGGGGTCCGTAGGTGGTCTTTTGCAAGGTTACAATTTCTATCCCTATCCAATGTACCCATATTTTCTCGTGGCACTCCAAATTTCCCAGACTTTCATCCCGGACTGCCTCTTTTTTAGGATCTACCTATTGTATTTATTGTTAATTTGTTCTCGTCCTGAACATGCATGAAATATTTGCCACTTAACGTCAAGCAACCAACAATCAATCAATGTAATCAAACTTTCATGTTTTGAGTGAAAAACAAATGTTCTTGCTTTCTACTTCTTCCATACATATTTAAGTAATATTTTGTTTTAATCAAAAAGAAATAATTTATTTAGTTTGAATTCTATATTTATAACTCTTTTGATTGTTTTCTTTAATAATGTGTCATTCTATACATCTACCTTACTGAAACCTTATATTTTTCTTAATATAAGTTGGTATAATATGAAATGGTTGTTGAAAAAAAACATGATACTCTTAAAAAAATCATTTTCATTTGAAATCTTATAGTTGTAATGATTTGAGTTGATGATTGTTTTTTTTTTTTTTTTTTTTATACATATATACTACAAACATGTTAACTGACAACCTACTGGAAGTACTAGTGTTCTTTGATACGGTATATTGTTTTATTGCCTGGTGAACTTTTTGACACTCTTAAGGGTTCAGCTCTCTCAAATATGTTTAGCCCCGCCTCTTTCTTTATGTGCCTGCCCCAAGTCGTTTATTGTTTTGTTATTAATTAGCCGTTAGTTTTCTCAATTGAATTGTTTCATTTTTTTTCATATTCGGGCCTTTTATAGTCGACTATACGAATGAGTTTTTCTCATTGTAAAAGGCGGTACGGTTTTTTATAATTGCTTACATCTACTTCATTCGAACTTTGGTATATTGTTGTCACATTGCAATCAATCACATCTCCTCATTTTTTATATTGTGTTTAGTTTGATTTTATACCGGTATTATTGAGGTCAGTGCGTTTCTTGTATTGATTTTTAGTAATGTTTTTTGTTGTTGTTGATTTTGCAGTGATACAAACTCGAAAGGATTGACATTAAATAGATTTTTTTTTTAATTTTCACAAAGCTTCTAGTAAAATTAATGATCACTCTGCTCGGCTCTTTACTTCATTAAACATAAAACTGCATATTACGGCTTTGTGATGAGAGACATCCTTGACCCTACAGTCTTCTTTTGATTAATGTATCCTTGACTTTTACCCCACATCATCTTTGACTAATATTTTAAAATTATTACATAATGGGAAAAATCATGATTTATTAGATTTATTTTAAAATTTGCTAACTACTGAATTTGAAGGATTGTTGATTTGAAATGTAAATTATGTTTTGTAATACGCTAATTTCCTTGTACTAGTTTATATTCTTGGGGCGTCAAAGGAGCTTTGAAATGTTTGTAATTTTTAATCGTTAGGACTTGAAATATACAATATTTATTCGTTAATATCATAAAAGCAATTTCCTTTTCTTATAATTTACAATTCTGTCTGATAAATACAATTCATAATTATCAAAGCTAAGCATCTACTCTTTTTTGTACAGTGGACAAATAATTCAAGATAAGACATATATATATATAAGTGAATCTGAAGGTCAAATATTTCATATTTCCCTAATGAAGTTATTTATTACAACATGACAAATGTTCGATAGAAATTGCTACTCTGACTTCAGACCATTTTGATCGATAGTAAATTTGTTTTAAAGATGTTGAATTAACGAATGAATATATTGCGAAAATATTTGTTTTGATTGATATACGAGATAAAAAGTCTTAGTTGAACTATTCGTCATTTTGCAAGCGCACAAACATGAACAGACGTAAAAGAATGATCACAACTTAGACTGATTTCCTGTCATTTAATGTTTAGGTCTTAAAACTAAGATGACTTTTAGACACGTGTAATGCCTGAAGGGGACCATGTCAACACGACTTTATAAGTTTACATAAAGATCCTTTTTTCCGATTAAATTTTGATTATGTAAAACTACTCTTCAGACAGCTAATTCTATATTAATTATAAATCGAAATAATGTCGTACTGCAGGACCATTTTCAACCGAATCTGTTTTAACAGTGGTTTTTAAACTTTTATTTCAAATCTGCCTATCTGGCAAAAATTAGTGTTTTTTATGTATGACATCAACAAACATGGTCACTTTTTTAATGTCGTTACAATAGTTTTAAAATTAGTGAAAAACACGTACGTTTGGCGTCATAATTGGAAGACAACACAAAACGTCAAGGAAATACAGGTAGTTTACCTCTTAGCGTCTTAAACATGTAAGAAATTACATTGCTTCATCATGTTGCAACATAATAAACAATTATACCACACGTATGTAATCAAAAATATCACTATTCACGCCCTTTTTATTAAGAAAGAAACAACCTTTATTGAAACTCAAAAGCTATTTGGTGCATTCTTGTCAAAATATTTGATCTTTCACTCAAACCAGAAGCATGCGTGGTTAGTGGCTATTATCATTCGTTGTATTACCAATTTTGAATATTGTTTCATACGATTATCATGGTATGAGCCAGTTGTGACAAGCTGAACCCCTAAACAATTGCAGTACCCCGAGTTAACCAACGAAATGAATTATTGTAATTTGATGCATTTACGGACACCCTTCGCGGACAAAGAACTGATTGAACCTTCCGGAGTACCTTTCAAGGAATCGACTTACGATATCGGAAGTATTTTTGTTGCCTTATCTTTTTATAAAAATTATAATAACAAATTATACCGAACTCCTACGGTAAATTAAAAAAGGTGTAGTCCTTAAACACTGTCAAAAGCAAACACTCGACTATATCTTTCGACTGGCACTGAACTGTCATATTCCTGATTTGTTACATGAATTTTCAGAAGGAACTAGCTAGGCAGCTAGCTAAACCTCCCACTTGTAGACTGTTGTTTGACTTCCAAATAGTAGTGACCAAGTCTAAATGCTACAAAGGAAATATAGTTATATTGATTTATATATTCAATCTATAGTAATTGCGAATTGAAAGTTTGCAGTTTATACGTTAAAATATTTCACAAACGTAGGTCCAAAACTTAAGAAAATAAAACAGTTCTGAAAATTTGGTGTACGATTTTTTTTGTGATTATTCATCCGCCTTCTCCTTCTCATTAACAAAAAAGTAGCAAAAAATAAACCACTAAAGCAAGTTTACAACATAAGTTAGGGAAATACATTAATGATCATTTTTAGCTCACGTGACATAAAAAGCCTTGTGATATATTGCCATCACGTAGGATCTGTCAATGTCGTTCTTACAAAACAAATTTCTCAACAATACTTGAACAATTGGTATTAAACATGGCTATAATTATTCTTGTGCCATCTAGTTTTGATGATATGTTAATGTATAAAATTGAGAATGAAAATGGGGAATGTGTCAGACAGACAACAACCCGACCAGAAAACAGCCGAAGGCCAACAATGGGTCTTCAACACAGCGAGAAAATCCCGCACCCAGAGGCGGGCTTCAGCTGGCCCCTAAACAAAAATGTGTACTTGTTCAATGAAAATGGACTACACTAAACTCCAAAAGATATAAGTTAACTAATATTAAAAAAACATACAAGACTAACAAAGGCCAGAGGCTCCTGACTTGGGACAGGCGCAAAAATGCGGCGGGGTTAAACATGTTTTGTGAGATCTCAACCCTCCCCGTATACCTCTAGCCAATGTAGAATAAACAAACACACATCAATACGCACAGTAAAACTCAGTTTTAAAAAAAGTCCGAGTCCAATGTCAGAATAGGCAACAAAAGAAACTAAGCAAAATGACAATGGTAAATAAATCAACAAAGGACTACTAGCAGTTACTGACATGCCAGCTCCAGACCTCAATCAAACTGATTGAAAGATTATGTTAACATCGTTATTATTGTTAATTATTGTTTATTGTTTTATTAATAAAGCTAAATATTTTCCATACACTCTTTACCTTGAAATAAGTGGGATTTTGAGGATACTCTGTTAACCATTATTAGCAACAAAATTTAACAACGACAATTTAATTCATTGCATTATATATGTTGTGTTCTTATTTCATTTTTACATTACGGAATTCAATTAATGAAGAGAAGGGGTAGAACAAATTTCCCACCCTGGGAATTTTCTCAAAGTCTTTCAACCTCCACTTGAACGCATAGTCTCATAGCTTGAAATGTGAATGTAGTGGTTCGAAAAATATTAAGGCTTATTTCTAAGAACATCACAAATTCATAAACGCCTAAACATAGCCCGAAACCGTAATTTCGTCGGATTTAGGTTAATTTTGAGTATTTATCGAAAAAAATGTACAAGAAGGATATAATTAACCAAAACCAAAGTTCTGGTGGAGGTGAATCGATGTTGTATTCTTGGAATATCAATGAATTTATTTTCGATAACAACATCGTTTGATGCAAAATTTGACAAAAACAAATGTAAAAAATTGTAAAATTTTCTTTATTTTAATCAAAATACTTTCACCTGCAACATTTAGCGCTGACAAGCCTTTAAATTTTATGAAAAAAGGTAAATAATAGTAATATGTATATGATATATGTCATCCTTTAATTTTCAATTTCCAATAGGGATTTACAACTTTTAGAGTTGGATCATGTGAATAAACAAATGCAGATAAATTGGCCATTTGTTTTTGTTTGTCCCGAGAGGCATCGATAAACTTGACTACGAATTAATTTGACCATTCAACGATTGTAGTCGTAGTTTTATAAGCATTAGAACTTCACTTAACTCTGTAAAAACTACTTCTGTTAATTATACGTGCTTACCAGATTTCTCTTCTGCTATTTTTTGATTGTATGTAATCATCAGCTTTCAAAATCTGAAGTCTAAAAACAGGAAATTGATCTCGATTTATAGTTTCAGGCGTAAAAATCTTAAAACACAATAGACAAAGCTAAAATATTTCTAACAAAATCCAGATGGAATGGTGCAATTATCCCAAAAGATAGCAACTAATTGAACGTTGTTTTAACGTGTCATGTCAGAAGTATAGTAAGTGTTAATTGAAGGATTTGTTTGTGATCACAGCAATGATTAACATTACCACGAGTTATACAAAAATTTAAAAACAAATTGTGCAATTCAAACCATTCTATGACCAAAAATAGATAAAACTTTAAAAAAGATGTTGAAAAGTCATACAAACAAGGAATGAATCCCACATATTTTAATAAAATGTATTCATTATTTAAACATTTTATTTATTGTTGAAGATTCTATGTTGCCTTCTACGTGTCTTTTCGGTTTCTGATTGTTTGGCTGCTTTCGGTACGCATTGACCACGATATCTGCAATCATTGATGTTAAAACAGTTTATCCATGTCGGTTGAACACATGTATGATGGCAAACTTACGCGAATATACTTATTACGGTATACTTGAAAAAAAAAAAAAAAACCGTAAGGTAACATTCCGATTGAGTCCTCCAAACTCGTATAGAATTTGTTCCTGCAATTGCTGTTCCAAAGACATTATTCTGATTTTTCTTTATGTTCATAGCTTCCGAAAACTTTGCTAAATCATGAAATGGAATCTTTAAAGACCCAAATGTTGGAAAACACTTATTCTACCTCCATGACAAATATGTTGTTGTCCCCGCAGATAAAGCCCCAAACAACATCGTTTTTTTTTGTGTAAATCACATTACATAAACTGCTTGATAAATGAATTAGGTTTTGACAATTCACTTGGAAACTCAACATATAACCCCACGACACTTACTAAAGAGAAAATCCTGGATAATCATAGGTCTTATCTATGTTCCTTTTGTATCAACAAAAGATGAAGAACTGCATCCTCTATTACTGTAATGAATAACTACATAAGTGTCATTACAAACAACACGAAACCTCTTTCTTAATTATTAACATCAATTTTATCAGCAATCAAAGCCGGGCTTCAAAATTAATTGTAAAACTACCTATTCTAAAGGTGGCGTGAATCAGATGTGGATACTTAAAAAAATCCAAAGATCTTTGAGGAACATACAATCTAAGACTCTTTCATCTTGCAATAGTATTTAATCATTTGACTTTTCTACAATTTACACAAGTATTCCCCATTCCAAACTAAAGACAAATTGAAAGAGTTGGTCCTGCTTTGGTTCATAAAAAAGAATGGCCAACGTAAATACAAGTATCTTGTCTTAGGGAGGAATAAATCCTACTTTGTAAAAAATCAATCTGATTCAAACGAAAAAATCTCTGAAACTGACTTTATCAAGATGTTTGATTTCTTGATTGACAACATATTTGTTACGTTTGAAGGACGTGTTTTTCATGTGAACAAACTGTGCCCCTTTTCTTGCCGACTTGTTCCTTTATTCATATGAGGCTGACTTCATACATGAACTTCTTAAGAAGAAAAAAAAAAGTCAGCAGTATTCTTTAACTATACTTTCCGCTATAAGGAAATTGTTCACTTACTAAATAATTCAGAATTTAGTGACTATGTTGAACGAATTTATCCCATCGAACTTGAGACAAAGGATACAACAGATACAGTTAAGTCTGCCTCAGATCTTGACTTGCATCTAGAAATTGACAATGAGGGTCGGTTGAAAACAAAAGTTACGACAAAAGAGATGATTTCAGCTTCCCAATTGTGAACTTTCCATTTCTATGTAGCAACATAACAGCAGCGCCTGCTTACGGAGTATATATCTCCCAGTTGATACGATATTCCAGGGCTTGTATTTCCTATAATGATTTCCTTGATAGAGGGTTGTTCCTCACAAGGAAGCTATTAAACCAAAAGTTCCAAGTGGTAAAGTTGAAATCATCCCTTCGTAAGATTTACGGACGCCATCACGAGATGGTTGACCGTTATGGAATATCCGTTTCACAGATGATAGCGGATATGTTCCTACTGTTGTAACTAAAAAAACCGTCTCCCTTTCCCGAATGTGACCTACCTAGACTTATTACCGGGTTTGTACTAAAATGAGCAACACGACGGGTGCCACATGTGAAGCAGGATCTGCCTAACCTTCCGGAGCACTTGAGATTACCCCCAGTTTTTGGTATGGTTCGTGTTGCTCAGTCTTTAGTTTTCTATGTTGTGTTTTGTGTATTATTGTTTGTCTGTTGGTCTTTTTCTTGTTTAGCCATGGCGTTTTCAGTTTATTTTCGACTTATGAGTTTGAATGTCTCTCTGGGATCATTCGCCTCCCTTGATAAGCCATGCTTTTCAAACAAATATTTAAATCAGAACACATCCAAAGGATTGATTGTAAAAACTCAGAAAAACATATATTTTTGTAGAGTAATTCGAAAGTAGTCCCGGTATAGTTCCATATGTATCCAAATATTTTTATTTTTATAGGGTCATCTGGTATCTATGATGAATATATCCAGAAGCTGTCATCGAAATTGTTTCTGTTTTACTAGGATTTTTATACTTCCTGTTTTTTTTTTTATTATTTTTTTCTGTTCACAGCTTCTACCTATCTTTTCCAAATATTAGGCGAAAGCATTAAAATTATTTCAAATCGTAATTTAAGGACAATAACTCCTTATTGAGTATTCCAATTGTTTACGTCATATTGTCATTGTTGATGATAATGAACCGCTGCTCATTTGTGCTTTTAAAAGAGTGGTTACCTATCTAAATGAAAATATTTCTATATAATTAATTTGTGCATCTGACGTGCTCTCCTGGATTTGGATTTATCTTCATCCGGAATGTTTAAAGTCAAACATTACCTATTTAATATAGCTTCTGAAATAATAGGCAAAAACATGAAATTTAGCCAAAAATCATCATTAAACGGCAATAACTCCTAAGGGAGTCATCTGATATTTTAAGTGAAAAATAGAATGTTGGTAGACTATATCGTGATAGATCGCACCAATAGTTGTCATTTCTATTTGCCAATGGTAGGGTTGAAACACACAGGAGATCTAAGGTTGCATCACTTAGGATAATCTCATTTATGTTTCATGTTAGATTGTTGTCATATATTATATCGAGGAGTTGTTCATGTCAAGATGAATCAGGTCTGTTAGGCAAACCTGCTGATGTACATCAGTCTATATGTGACTAAGATAAAGTCACTACGTATCCATTGGTTTAAATTTTATTTCTTGCCTAGAACTCTATTTTGTGATATATTGTGTATGATAGAGTTGCTCATCCAATTTTGTCAATATAAAGGAACAATAAACAACTGTCATACCAGTGCCATAAAACCAGGTTTTACCCACCATTGTCGGAGTTCGGTATTTTTGTTAATACTTTTGTATTTGCTTGTTCTAAGGATTTCCTTTATCAGATGGTAATCGATATATATAAAGGTCAAGTGTTTTGTTCTTTTTTTTTTCTTTGTTTCTTCGTTTATATTTTTGCAAAGACATTTTCGCTAATGGTGTGAAGATCTAAAACAGTATTTTTGTTGAGGTGAGCTGATTTAAGATAGCAAGTAACACTTTGCATAGCCCTCCTTCCTGTTCTTGGTATACATGCTGTAATTTATGATGGAACATATTAATATGAAGAGATGTTTTCATAGAGCCATGTCTTCGAGCCAACAATTATTGCTTGGTATACATGATTCAATGATAAGATTTACTTCAGGTCTTTTTGAATTATTTATTGACAAATTATTGTAAGCACTCTGAGTGGTTGTAAATTGTTTGATACAGGTGTGAAATTTGTCTTTTATATCTGATTTTTTAAGATTCGGGATGGTTGATATGCTTAGCCTCTCTTTGGTATCTTCCGTCTCTTTATGGTAACCCTAGTTTTCAATATTGAGATTACTATAATAATTTCCTAATTCTTGGAAATAACAAGAACGGTATCAATGTTTCTGCATCAGACTGCATTGCGACAGTGCATGTCTCTTCAGTGATGCTCGAGGCCAACATATTTGAAAATCAATAAAGATGAAGAGCTTGTAAACCAAAAGGGACAAAAGGTATAGCCAAAACCGGGAAAGGATTCAGAGCTTTGTACGAGGGACATATATACCTTCCTTTCAAATATTTTCCAATTTTTCTAACAACAAATTTTATTAGAACAATAACCGTATTTTTATGCCTGTACCGAAGTATTGGCCACTGAACAAGTGATACCCTCGGGGACTAACAGATCACTAGCAGAGATTTCGACCCAGTGGTAATAAATTCTTTGGCATTTTAAGTTTGGTATTATTTGAAAATTTGCATACCGCAATTCATACACTCCCATGAGAGGTGAATATTTTATATTTTTTTAATATCAATACCTTAGCAATTTATGTAGAACTATTGATCAGTGACAGCAAACATAGTGCTTAGTGTTTCCAAATGTAAGTAAAAAAGATCCACATCGGTATTTTAGTGGGGTTGTGATCAGTTGCTTTCACATATGTCTGGATGATGCTTGAAAGGCATGTCAATACCAGTTTATCATATTTGATGGTTTTACTTTTTTTAGTCAGCTATCGAGGTTATAGAGATGTTTGATTTCAATGTAACTTGGTATGAGATTGTATCTGACCTAGATTTAAGTGGTGCCTAGTTTTTTACTTTGATATATTATAGCCTTGCCGTTGAAAATTAAATATAATTGATTAATATTATAGCCTTGCAGTTGATAATCAAATATAATTGGACTAAATTATCTATCCAAAACCGTTTTTACTTATTACTCTTGTCAGGTCTCGTCTTTTCTTTAAATGGAATGAATACGAGGACAAAAGTGTGGAAGAAATAAAGTCTTCTGGGTTTATTGCGTTCTATTTCCTCGTATTGTCACGTACATGCATGCTAAAATATCACATTTGTTCCAATATAGCAATAATAAGTGTTTGGTACTAATATAAATTTCCACTTCGTACTATGAACATCAAAATTATTTATTTTGTTAAAATATTTCCTTTCTATTGTAACTGTATACGTATACCTAACAACAAAATTATTTTATTTACCTGTGTTTAAAGTTATTGCAAATGGCTGATATTTTGTTCGAGCATATTGTTTTCTTAAATTGTTTAACATTTCATACCGATTTAACATGTTACTATTATTATTCTTCCTTAGTTTATTTATTTTGAATTTACATTGTATCATAGGTCAAATTTATTTGTTCAGTGTATGTTCAATGGTGTTACTATGTCCTTTGATTGAGTTAAGCTATTTCAGTTGATATTTTATAGTGTGTCTTTCTATGTTATGATGTTACACTATTGTTTCAGAAAAGGTGAAGGTTTGGTACCATTAAAACGTTTAAACCCGCTGCATTTGTTTGCACCTGTCCTAAGTCAGGAATCTGATGTTCAGTAGTTGTCGTTTGTTGATGTGGTTCATAAGTGTTTCTCGTTTCTCGTTTTTATATAGATTAGACCGTTGGTTTTCCCGTTTGAATGGTTTTACACTAGTAATTTTTGGGGCCCTTTATAGCTTACTGTTCGGTGTGAGCCTAGGCTCCGTGATGAAGACCGTACTTTGACCTATAATGGTTTACATTTATAAATTTTGACTTGGATGGATAGTTGTCTCATTGGCACTCATACCACATCTTCTTATATCTATCACATTCAAATACAGTTTTTCTCAATTTTGTGTTTGGTTGACCTTTTGTATACAATTTACACATTAAGATACTGGTTGTGTCCTGACATCAATCTAATAAAGCAATGATGGTAATATCTCATCGTTTTCAGTACATATAAAAATACGTTACACATCAGACGCACCGATTTATAAATGTCACCTATAATCAATAGTAAAATGTTTTTAAAATAAGAGACTAGAGAACAAATGTTGTATTTATTTTTTATCTCCATCGTCAAGTATGATGTACATATAGAAGGTGAACTAATTGTAGTAAATATACATGGCAATGTGTATAGTTACATGTTTAATATTCTTGGATTTGCAAATTTGCAAAAAATTAATAAAAATACATAGTTTTAGTCAGATTTTGAAATTCAGCAGATTTCTAAAAAAGAAAAACAATATTTAATTTTTTTTTTTTTTTAAATCGCTATACAAAATGCAGATTCAGTTCATGTTTATTTGGAAAGGACGTTAAATCGTGACAAAATATATGATCTCAAAGTTAAAATCATGATTTCTCCAAAAGAGTCAATAAACTTTTCTTCAAAACCAGTATGTTGTTACTAGATAATAGCGGAAAAAATGAGGTATTAAAGAATCAAATTGTCCCAGATTTCGTATTTAGTGTATTAACAAGTTGATCTGTCCGTTATAAAATTACCCAAAAACAACGTTATTAGCGCAACGTGATAACTCTTTAAAGCCGTACAGCCAAAAATTTCATAAAAATTAACATAATGATTATAGTGTATAAATCGAAAACGAAGTCGGTGACCATTGAAGTATTTTGTATGAACAAAACGGTTTCGTTCTGGCGTACAAAGTTGTACCTCTGATAAGTTTCTTTACTGCATGGTGCAACATAATTTTGTTGGATGAATTCAAAGAGAGTGAAATATATAGAGTGTGAAATCAATGAATTTATCTCATATTTTAAAAATCAATACTGTCTGTTTAAATTGGGGTCAATTATGATGTTGTTCTTTGAAATAGAAAAGATGTCAATAATCTTATTATGACACCATTAAAAGATCTTAAATCAGCAAACTCATTTATCCAATTTATAAGGAAAAAATATATAATTATTTAGATAATTACTATAATTTGCACTTTTACCTGATAAGGTTAAGTATATATTATCGACCACAGCCACGCTTCGATAATGTGACTCTTTTCTGATTAATTAGAGAAAAAATTGTATGTATACAAGTAGATTTTTTCAAGGAAACTAAACAACAATTTTTATATAGGTAAGTTATGTAACAGCAGAAAAAAATAAAACATCAACGATAAGATGCCATTTCAATTTCAGTGCGTTAACAAAAGTCAATTCAAAACAAAGATTTGAATTTATAGAAAAAAATGATGGCAGACTCAGTAAAAATAAAGACTTATTGTCTTTAATGATATCAAACTGTGTGTGTCATAGAGGAAAGACAGATCTTTGATGTATATTCGCCATTGTGTTATTGTGCTATGGGTAGTTTTGTATTCTTGCTTTTCATTTTTGCTTATGTACTTTGTTTATAGAGTGTCTATATGCCATTTTTATTTTCTTTGTTGAAATAGATTGTTTTTAAAGTGATTAAGATAATATTACTATGTTGACTGCTGTACCACAATTTTTGACGTTTTTAATTATTGTGTCTGTTTGTTTTTCTCACACATCGTTGTCAATATAATGGAATTATATGCGACTGTCATATAAGTGAGAGGTTTAGCTAGCAATAAAACCAGGTTATTCCACTATTTTCTACATCAGGAAATGCCTGCACCCAGTCAGGAGTATGACAGTTGTTTTCCATTCGTTTGGTGTGTTTGAGCTTTTGATTTTGCTGTTTTATAAAGGACTTTCCGTTTTGTACTTCCCTTGGAATTCGGTATTTTTGTTATTTTACTTTTTTCTATTGAATTTACTCAACTTTTCCAGACTTGGACGATTTAAGATTGTTCTACAGTATAGATAAGGTGACAGAAGTTAACCGATTTTCAAATCTCTTAAATCGATTAGAATGAGACAAATAAAGGTAACAAAATGAAACTGAGGGAACCACAAGAGCTCCAAACAGAGCGATGCAAGCATCTTCTGCTGTCAATGCATCACACACCATGCCAGTATAGTCCAGTTTCTATTTTTGAAGATCGTTTGTTGAATTTTGCTGTTAATGTATATGTTTGTGTTTTTTGGTTGATGCTCCGTTGACATTTAAAATGTATCTCCTGTTGTTTAATTTTTATTTTCAGAACACACTTAAAAGCAATATCATCCTTTTTCACAATTATTAATGGCATAAATAGTCTAATAATCATCTGATTTAAACTACATGCATCAATTGGTAGTTTTCACAAACCATCTACTATTCTAAAACTATACAGTATTAACTGGTCATTGACCCGTATTTCACACATCAAAAAAAGAAATCTTAAAATAGACGATTTTCCACAAGAAAACCAATAATGCTCTAGAAGAACAAAAAGTTCCTGCCAAAGTAGAGTAAAGTTACAATTTTTCTGTTAATTGTTATTGTGTTTGATTAAAACGAAAAAATTTTTCGCCTCAACTTTCATTCGATACATATTCACTTAACCATCGTATTACAGGTTGCGTTTGTAAAATAATTGGGTCAATAAAAAGTAAATATAGTATCGATCGTTGCAATTAATATTAAAAACATTCGTATTTTTACCAAAAAAAAAGTAAAATCACAAAAATACTGAACTCCGAGGAAAATTCAAAACGGAAAGTCCCTAATCAAATGGCAAAATCAAATGATAAAACACATCAAACGAATGGTCAACAACAGTTACTGTCATATTCCGGACTTGGTACAGGCATTTTCAAATGTAGAAAATGGTGGATTGAACCTGGTTTTATAGCACTAAACCTCTCACTTGTATGACAGTCGCATCAAATTTCATTATAATTACAATGATGCGTGAACAAAACAGACATAATAGGTAACATTGTCAAAATATGGGTACAGCAGTCATCACTGTGTCACAATCTCAAAACAAACAAACATTTAACAAAGAAGTACAAAAAGCATCTATCAAATTTAACAACCACATTCATTGCTTACTTATATATGTATTTTAAATCAACCCATAAAGGATTGAAATATTTAAAGTCCTGTGACTGCATTCACATCTACTCTTAGTGTAGAGTCGCGTGTTTGACGCCAGAAAATGTAAACGTCATACAGGAAGAAATATAAAATGATTTTGTCGTTCAAACTGCGTCTTTTGTTAGTACATTGATGTACGTACTTAAAAAACAGGAATTATTATGATTAACAGCTATATCATTTCATATTGTTATGTGTTCATGTGTTTTCTAAGATACCAACTTATATGTGGGTGTAAGTATGTGATTTCTATATAACAATAACGAGTTTGAAAGAAACGGAAATATACCATGAACATTTGATCAACATATTTTTCTCAAAAAAAATCTTTTATATAAAGAAGGAAGAACTAAATTTAAGGTACCTTTCAGATCAATGAATTATCTCATGTTTTGAAATTAAAACTGTTTGGTTAAATTGGGATCAATGATATTCTTGTTCTTTGTAATAGAAAAGATATCAATAATTTTTACATGAAACCATTTAAAAACCTTAAAATCAGCAAACTCATTCATCAAATCTATAACAGGAAAAATTATCATTATTATTACGAAAATAACTATAATTTTCAAATTGTTTTTGACAAGGTCCAGTATTACATTGCAATTATTTGACTCGTTTCTAATTATTTAGGGAAAAAATTGTATGAAACAAAAGTACATGTTGCTAGGAAATTAATCATGGGTTTTTGTATAGATAAGTAATGTAACAGCAGAAAGAAATAAAACATCAACGTAAAGATGCCATTTGTAATTTAAGTCAATTAACAATAAAGATAAAAAGAATATATAAAAAAGTGATGGAAGAGTCAGTAAAAATATAGACTTGTGTTCTATTATATCTTAATGTTTTTGTTATATAAGGTATATTGATATTTAAGGCATATATTTGATATAGGATCTATTGAATTTACTGAACATTTCCAGCCTTGGACAATTTTAGATTGTTCTGCAGTATAGATTAAGTTGACAATAGTATACCGATGTTCAAATTGCGTAAGTCTTTTTGGCCGAAACAAATCAAGGCAACAAAATGAAACTGAGGCAATCGTGAGACCGCCAAAAGAGCGAGGTATGCATCTTCTGCTATGCATGCATCATGAATCAGGCCATTATAGGAAAGTTTTCATCGTTGTAGATCGTATGTTGTAATCTGCTGTTAAATTGTTTGTTTTTTCTTTGAGATGCTGTTCCGTAGACATTTAATCTGTATCTCCTGTTATTCAAACTTTATTCTCAGAAAGCATTTAACAACCATAATATACTGTTTTCACTACTTTATTAATGGCATAAATAGCATAATTACCAACTGATTTAAAGTACATGTACCAATTGGTAATTTTCACAAACCATCTACTATTCCAAAAACCATTTAGTATTAACTGGTCATTGAGCCGTTTTCCACATATCATAGTAAACAATTCTTCAAATTGAAGATTTGGCAACAAGAAAATCAATGATACACTAGAAGGATCAATAGTTCCTGTCAAAAACGAGTATAATTACAAGGTTCCTGCTAATTGTTTTTGTTTTTGTTTTTATGGCATTCAGTTAAAGTTAACAAAAACATTTGCGTCATTTTTGCATTTGTTACATATCAGTTTCTGACGTCAATATAACCATCGTATGACAGGTTGCGTTTGCTAAATAATTGGGTCAATGAACAGTAAATTTAGCATTGCTCGTTGTAATTAATATCAAAAGCATTCGTATTTTACCAACTGCGGTTTTTAGTAAGTACATTGACGTACGTACTAAAATTAAAAGAATTTTTATAATGAAGAACTATCTTATTTCATATTGTGTAGGTGTTAATGAGTTTTCTAAGATACCGATTATGTGTGTGTGTATGTGATTTCTATATAACAATAAAGAATCTGAAAGGAACGGAAATATACCATAAACATTTGATCAACATTTTCGTTCTAAAATAAATTTTCCTTTTATAAAAAAAAAAAAAAAAAAAAACCCAAACTAACTTAACTTTCAAATGAATGAATTATCTAGTGTTTTGAAGATTAAAACTGTCTGGTTGAATAGGGACCAATCATATTGTTGTTCTTTATAATAGAAAACATATCAATATATTTACATGAAACCATTAAAAAATCTTAACATCAACAAATTCATTCATCCAATCTATAACTGAAGAAAAGATAAATATTACGAAAACTACTGTATGATTTTCAATTTTACTTGACAAGGTCCAGTATTATTATTCGACAATAATGTGACTTGTTTTTGATTTATTAGGGAAAAAATCATAAGTAAAGAAGTACATGTTGCAAGGAAATTAAACATGAGTTTTTGTAAAGGTAAGTAATGTAACAACAGTAAAAGATAAAGCATCAATGTAAAGATGCAAGTTCAAATTTAAGTCAATTAACAATAAAGATAAAAATAATATACAAAAAAGTGATGGAAGAGTCAGTAAAAATAAAGACTTCTAGTGTTTTATTATATCTTAATGTTTTTGTCATTTAGGATATATTGGTATCGAAGGCAGATCTTTGATATACGATCTATTAAAGAATTTACTTACCTTTTCCAGCCTTGGACGATTTTAAATTGTTCTACAGTATAGATTAAGTTGACAGCAGTTTACAGATCGCATAAGTCGATTTGGCAAAAACAAATCAAGGCAACAAAGGGAATCGCTAGAATTCTAATGAGAGCGAGGTAAACATCTCCTGCTTTGCATGCATCACACTCAAGGCCAGTATAGGCCAGTTTCTGTTGATGAAGATCGTATGTTGTAATCGGCTGGTAAATTACTTGTTTTTGTCCTCGGGTCGCTGATCTATTGACATTTAATCTGTATCTCCTGTTGTTCAAATTTCATTCGCAGAAAAACATGTATCAGCTATATTATGCTGCACTCATTACTTTATTAATGGCACAAATGGCTAAACAATCACCTTATTTAAAGTACATGTATCAATTGTTGGTTTTCGCAAACCATCTATTATACTAAAACTATATATTATTAACTGGCCATTGACCCATATCCCACATATCATAGTAAAGAAATCTTAAAATGGAAGATTTAGTAACAAGAATACTACAAGGAAATTAAACACGAGTTTTTGTAAAGGTAAGTAATGTAACAACAGTAAAAGATAAAGCATCAATGTAAAGATGCAAGTTCAAATTTATGTCAATTAACAATAAAGATAAAAATAATATACGAAAAAGTGATGGAAGAGTCTGTAAAAATATAGACTTCTTGTGTTTTAATATATCTTAATGATTTTGTCATTTAGGATATATTGGTATCGAAGGCAGATCTTTGATATACGATCTATTGAAGAATTAACTTAACAAACTGCATGCAATCGATTTTAGCCAAACGTGCATGCGTCCGAAGCGTTTTTCTGGATTTATCTTAATCAGGAACGTTTAGAGTCGACTATTTGAAAGTCAGGGATGTATTAAAACCGAGACAGTTGACGAGCAGCTATATGTCCAAAAAGGACATAAAAATAATAACCAAATCCATCTAAGGTCAACTTTGCCTGAGGAAGTTGAATCCGCAGTTTCTTAAATTTATTATCGAACCATTTTAGAAAGGCTCGTTATAAATCATGTCAGTGCCGAAGTACTGGGCTAATAATAGAACACTCGGGGACAGATAGTACACCAGCAGCGGTATCATCCCAGTGCTATAAAAAATTTAAACAATACTCACAAATTGTATGCGTCTTGGAAGTAAATAAAAAAGTCAAAAAGCTATCCAAAACAATTATATAACTTTAAAAAGACAATTGCAAATAAATTGTTTTGACAAGAATAGTTTACTTTGTATCAATTTATCAATGTTTAATATGTGCAAATCCTTATATCATACCACTTAACAACACAATTTATCTATTAAAGACGTCTATCAGTCTACAAGCGTGTAATGATTTGACTGCTTGATGTTAATCTGCTTTACGTCATTTGACAAATATTTCATATGATTAACAGAAGATATGGAGTGCACGTAGATGAGACCATAAGGACAGCAACTAAACGAAACAAAGAACAAAAAGACATTTAGCAGTCACCATATGGTTTAAAATGAGGTTTATTCAGGAGATAACTGTATTGCATTTTATGCTTGATCGTTGTAAAACATAGGTTTTACTGTCGCAAATATCCGTAAACTGAATTTGCGACAGAAAAATAAACCTTTAACGAATGCCAAGCTTAAAATACAATCTCCATTCTAATGCCACATAATAAAATGAATTCCATTTTAGTAAATATTTTGGCTTAATATGCCATAAATGAAAAAAATCCGCGAAACTGTTACATCGTCTTTTACAATTTAACAATGTGAGGTCATAAGTATACTCTCGATTTCGAACATAAACACTGGACGTATTTATACTTTTCATACGCTTCTGAATGGTTTAGAAATTGACAAAAAGAAGATTTTGAGTCACAAAATGTGACATTTTTGTTTATAAATATATTCGGACAGACAAAAAAAAAAAAAAAAAAAAATGTTCCCTCAGCATTAGTCATATCTCCGAAATTGAGACATCCAGGAAGCATAATTTCACTCTTTAATTTATGTACAGTGATAGACAATACCTCATATTTATTTATCAATAAAATTATAATATTGAAACTAGTGAAAACCAGTCATCTTTACACGGTCGACTTTTGCAGTACCTTTTTGTTAAATGTATTCATTAATTTTGTTTTTGTCATATTCTTGCTCTGAATATTGTTTCTTAACCTTAGGCAAACAACAGTCATCTTATTTAACGCCAGCCTAATGTTTGTTTCATTAAAATGTATTTAAGAACAAGTAACACTGACAGTTGTAATCAATGTCCATTTAAATATTATATAGATAACAAGACAAATACAAAGACTGGACATGCGTCGCTGTCAGCAATTGGTTGAAGTAACATGTATACTGAAGCATAACTGATCATTCCCTTCCATTGAAGCCAAGAAACCTAAAACAAAAATCGAGTGTTGTAAATTTAGAATTATCGAAAAACCGGAAGTGGCTGCACAGCAGATGTGAACATTACCTACATGCTACAACTCAACATTAATAAGCTGGAAACCAAATATAGAATCATTCCCTTGCCAGGAAGCAAAGAAGGAAAGAAAGATATGACGAAAACTTTCTTTTGACAATGAGTGTTTTCAAATTTTAATTTTTCAGCAAACAGGAAGTGGCTGCAAGTCAGAGCTAGAAATTTCTTACACGCTACAACTCCAGCTTTTCAATTTGCAGACCAAATATAATATCATTCCATTTCATCAATATATTTGAAGCCAAGAAAAGTTTAACGAAAGTTTTCTACCCAAGTTGTTTCTGCCGGAATAACGGACACATTGGAGCGGTTACTAGATCTGCATTCTACGTTTATGACGCAGATAAATACGGCTTGCAGCATAGGAGTCAATTATGTTGTTCTTTGGAAAAAACAAAGTTGTCAAAACATTCACCTCAAATCGTTAAAAATCTTTAGATTAACAAACCGATTGCTTCTAATTTCAAAGGATCATAATGTATTTATTGCAATATTTACTATTATTTACAGTATGACTTGGCATCGTTAAGTATTCGTGCATGCCTCTAGTCACATCGCACTTTTACCTTTAGTACTGGTTAATCAATTAGACAAACAATAATATTTTTAACAGGAAAGCAAATTTGCACATATAATCCGCTGTTAATTAGTGACAAGGACAAGAGAAATAGCAAACAAATAAATTTAAAATAAATTAAACATGATAAAACTCTTATAAAAGAAATTAAATTTTCATAAAAAAGGATAGTCGAGCCACAATATATTAAACTTCTTTTACTATGACAGAAATGAAAGTACCAAATATTCATGGCCGATACAGTAGAGAGGAGTTGGAACAACGCTCAAAGAAAGATGTTAAAATCGCGTAATAATAAACAAAAAATATGGCAAAATCATCCCTTATGTAACCGAAAATCACAAGAAACTCTACGCTTTCTTTAATTTTTTTTTCTACGCCTTGTGTAAATCCAATTTTAAAAATGAGATCTGGTGTTTGCCAAATGAAAAAATTAAACACCAGAGAACAAAGGACAAGGACGAAATCATACCTGAAAACTGCTGCGAACATCTCCAATTTGTTAACCAATGCGATTTGCTGATGTCTTAAGTCACTAGCGAATTTTTGCGGTCTGGTATATTCAAATGCCGGTATAATCGTCTAGTTTGTAATTTTACCGATTGTGTCTTATTCCTTATTGTGACATTTTTACTGAGTGTGAAGCATGACGGGTGATACATGCATATCAGGAGACGCTTACTCTTGTGATGCATCAAGTCTCGCCCTTTTTAGAGTTCATTGGATTCCATCAGTTTCTGTTACCTTCATTTGTCTCTTCCTGTTCGATTGTGAACATCGTTAAACTACTGTCGCCTTAATTTTATGTTAAACACAAACATTTGAAAATCTTAAGACAACAACCAATCAATAGCAGGCTCCTGTACCGAGGTGATAACACAAAAAATTTGAAGGGGTTAAACATGTTTGTGAGCGCCTAACCCTCGCTGTATTACCATCTCGTTGATTTATACCACGCATATCCTTTTCGGCTTACTTGAATTATTTTTTTATGATGTAATTTTGTTTTAAAATCATGAGAATTTCTTTACGTTTTATTTGTCGGTTTCCAAAGAGCAATGCGTTGAGGAGTAATTTTGACTACTAATAGATTTTTGCCAAGTTTGTTTAAATTATTTTATCAATTACTTCAATTTATGCTGTTGATGAGAAAACAAAATTAAGATTTGATGTAAAACGCACAATGGCTTAAACATATAAACATAATAAGTAATACATAAACATTTATGCCAAAAAAGCCATCATCTAAGAGGATGTATTGTTAGTTAAATATTACTTCAATTTAAAAAATCACCGTATTTCTCTCAACAGTATATAATTCTCTTGTATCTGTTGCATTTGTTCAATGATTTACAAAACAAGCATTAAAAAATCATTATATAAAAATATTTCGTTATGTAAATTAAGTGCGTCAAAATTTATTGCTATGAACCCCCAAATTTAAAAGTCAGTTATGTATAAGTACTTATATACGGTAGGATCTATATACTCCCTAAAAAAAAAACTATTAAAAAAAAGCAAATTTCTATCTACGGCCAACTTTGCCTGAGGCAGTTGGAACCTAATTTGATATTTAACTAAACAATATTCTATTTTACCCTAAAAGGCCTTGCAGCACATTTTGTTTCGTTGGTTTTAGAATATATTCAATTAGAAGCTGACATTTGTCAACCAAAAAAGGCCTTGCAGTAGCTTGATGTTGGTTATTTTCATATCATGTCTTATTGTAAGTTGACCTTTTTAGACCATGTATGTCTTGCAGTAGCTAGTGTTTTGTTGGTTTCAGGTCATATTTATTAATGTTAAATCGTTTACAGTAGGAAAAGTTTAGTTATTTATGTATATATTTATTTCTGACGTTAAATTAACCATCGTATTACAGGTTGCGTCTGTAAAATAATTGGGTCAATGTAATGTAAATATAGCATCGATCGTTGCAATTAATATTAAAAGCATTCGTATTTTTTACCAACTGCGTTTTTGGTTAGTACAATGACGTACGTACTAAATTATAGGATTTATTATGATTAACAGCTATATCATTTCATATTGTAGTGTGTTTATTGTGTTTTCTAAGATACCGATTTATGTGTGGGTGTAGGTATGTGATTTCTACATAACAATAAAGAATCTGAAAGAAACTGAAATAAACAAACAAAATATGATCAGTATATTTTCTAAAATTCAATATTTTTTAGTAAATATTTACATTTTCACAGTTTAATATTTTCATTTTATATAAGCTCTTAAAAATGAAATACATACACATTGCATGTGATCGATATAAGCCAAACGTTCATGCGTCCGAAGTATTTTTCTGGATTTACCTTAATCAGGAATGCTCAAAGCCGACTATTTGAAAGTCAAGGATGTATTTAAAGCGAGACAGTTGACGAGCTATATGACCAAAAAGGACATTAAATAATAGCCAAATCCATCTAAGGTCAATTTTGCCTGAGAAAGTTGAATCCGCAGTTTCTTAAATTTATTATCGGACAATTTTAGAAAGGTTTGTTACAAATCATGTCAGTATCGAAGTACTGGGCTAATGATAGAACCTTCGGGGACAGATAGTACACCAGCAGGTGTATCATCCCAGTCCTATAAAAATTTTTAAACAATACTCACAAACTGTAAGCGTATTGGAAGTAAAGTCAACAAGTCAGCCAAAACAATTATATAACTTAAAAAAGACAATTGCAAATAAATTGTTTTGACAAGAATTGTTGATTTTGTATCAATTTATCAATGTTCAATATGTGCAAATCCTAATATCAAACCACTTAACAAAACAATTTATCTATTAAAGACGTCTATCAGTCTATAAGCTTATAATGAATTTGACTGCTTGATATTAATCTGCTTTACGTCATTTGACAAATATTTCATATGATTAATAGGAGATATGGAGTGAACGTAGATGACACCATAGAGACAGCAACTAAACGACACAAAGAACAAAAAGACATTAAGCAGTCACCATATGGTTTAAAATGAAGTTAATATAGGAGATAACTGTATTGTATTTTATGCTTGGCCTTTTTAAAACATAGATTTTACAGTCTCAAATATCCGTAAACTCAATTTGCGACAGTAAAATCAACCTTTTACGAAGACCAGACTTAAAATACAATAAGTTATCTCCATTCTAATGCCACATATTAAAATAAATTCCATTTTAGTAAATATTTTAACTTTAAGGTGGTATGGGTGTCTTTCGCCATCTTGGATTGTAAAAAAAAAGAGAATCTAAGGTCCAGATTTTCAATCAAGCTAGCAAAATTTGATGCAGGAATGTAGATAACTAATGTAAATTTATATTTAAAAGAACAAATTTATAAGATTATAAATTATAAATATTAATATTTTACAAGTGTAGATTATTTTTGCTTGATTTTAATGTTTTAAATTGGCATTTTAAGGGATGTAACTCTGAAATAGTGCATTTTCTAAAGGAATCTACATGGAATTTTGCTATTTTGTATTTTAGCTGGAAAAAACGCACGGTGACCCTATCTTTTCTTTTGATATTCTCAAAGCATTTTCGAAAAGCTATCTTCTCGTGTTTTATTTTACAATTCTATCATTTAGTTTAGCTTCTAATCACATAATGATGTTTTTTCCTGTATAATCCATACAAAATGTGTCATTTTGTCACAACCTGTAGCTTGAGAAAATCCACGGTGACCTATCATTTTTATTATATTTTTGAACATATATCAATATATACTACGTTTTGGCAAAGTATGAACAAATTCTATCATTTTTAATTTAGACTCCCATACCACCATAAATGCAATAAATGAAAAAGTCCGTGAAACTGTTACATCGTCTTTGGCAATTTAACAATGTGAGGTCATAAGTATACCCCCGATGTCAAACATAAGCACTGGACGTATTTATACTTTTCGTACGCTTCTGAATGGTTTAAACATAGGCAAAAAGAAGATTTTGAGGCACAAAATGTGACTACTTAATATATTCGGACAGACAAAAAAAAAAAGTTCCCTTAGCATTAGTCGTATCTGCGAAATTGAGATATCCAGGAAGCATTATTTCACTTTCTGAACTATGTACAGTGATATACAATACCTCATATTTATTTTATCAATAGAATTATAATATTGAAACTATTGAAAACCAGTCATCCTTATACGGTACCTTTTTGTTAAATATATTCTTTAATTTTGTTTTTATCATGTTCTTGTCTCGTAATCTTACGCAAACAACAGTCATCTTATTTAACGCCAGCCTAATGTTTGTTTCATTAACAATGTACTTAAGAATAAGTAACACTTACAATTGTAATTAATTGCCCTTAAAATATTATAAAGACAACAAGACAAATACAATGACTGGACCTGAGTGGCTGCCAGCAATTGTGTGGGGTAACAGTTTACCGAAGCATAACTGAGCATTCCCTTTCATTGATAACGAAAATTGAGTTTTTTAAATTTCAAATTATCGGAAAACTGGAAGTGGCTGCAAAGCAGATGTAAATATTGTTTTATGATACAACTCAGCATTATTAAGCTGCAGATCAAATAAAAAATCTTCCCTTGCATATAGAAGCAATAAAAGGTATGGCAAATTTTCTTGTCCAATGAGTGTTGTTTTATTTTTTAAATATCGGCAGATGTAAACATTACTTACATGCTACAACTCAATATTAATAGGCCGCAAACAAATATAGAATCATTCCCTTGCCAGGAAGCAAAGAAGGCATGCCGAAAACTTTTCTTTTGACAATGACAATGAGTGTTGTCAAATTTTAAACTTTCTGCAAACAGGAAGTGGCTACAGGTCAGAACAAGAAAATTGTTTACACGCTATAACTCCACATTATCAATTTGCATACCACATATAAAATCATTCCATTTCATCTATACATTTTGAAGCCAAGGTATTTCGGCCGGAATAACGGACGTATTGGAGCGGTTACTAGATCTGCTTTCTACGTTTACGACGCAGATAAACAGCTTGCAACACAGGAGTCAATCCTGCTGTTCTTTTGAAAAAAACAAAGGTGTCAAAAAAGCAATACATTCATCTGACATCGTTAAAAATCTTTACATGAACAAACTGATTGCTTCCAATTTCAAAGGAACACATTATAATTATTGCAATAATTACTATTATTCACAGTATAACTTGGCATCATTAAGTATTCGTAAATGCCCATAGTCACATCGCGATAATACCTTTTGTACTTGTACATGTTAATCAATTGGAAAAACAATAATATTTTATATAGAAAAGAGCATATGCACATATAATCTACTGTTTACTGGTGGTAAGTAAAAGAAAAATACCAGACAAAAAAAATTAAAAATAAATTAAAAATAACAAAACACTAATAAAAGAAATTAAATTATTATAAAAATAGATTATAGAGTCAAAATCTATTATTTGTTTTTACTATGACAGAATTGAAAGTACCAAGTATTCATGGCCGATACGGTAGAGAGGAGTTGGAACAACGCTCAAAAGAAAGATGTTAAAATCGCTAAATATTAAACAAAAATTATGGCAAAATCATCCTTTATGTAACCGAAAATCACAAGAAACTCTACGCTTTCTTTACTTTTTTTTTCTATGCCTGGTGTAAATCAAAATCTAATATTCAGATGTGGTGTTTTGCCAAACGAAAAACAAAATCACACCAGAGAACAAAGGACAAGGACGAAAACATACTTGAAAACTATTGTGACCACCACGAATTTTGCTAACTGATACGATTTGTCGATGTCTTAAGTCACTAGCGAATTTTTGCGGTCTGATATCTTCAAATGCCAACATAATCGTCTAGTTTGTAATTTGACCGATTGCGTCCTATTCCTGATCGTGACATCTTAAATGAGTGTGAAGCATGACGGGAGATAAATGTATATCAGGAGACGCTTACTCTGGTGACGCATCCAGTCTCGCCCTTTTAGAGTTCATTTCATTCCATCAGTTTCTGTTACCTTCATTTGTCTCTTCCTGTTCGACTGTGAACATGGGTAAACTACTGTCACCTTAATGTTAAACACAAACATTTGAAAAATCTTTAGACAACAACCAATCAATAGCAGGCTCCTGTCCCGAGGCGAGAACACAAAGAATTTGAAGGGTTAAACATGTTTGTGAGCGCCTAACCCTCGCTGTATTATCATCTCGTTGATTTATACCACGCATATCCTTTTCGGCTTACTTGAATTATTTTTTTATGATGTAATTTTGTTTAAAAATCATGAGAATTTCTTTACGTTTTATTTGTCGGTTTCCAAAGAGCAATGCGTTGAGGAGTAATTTTGACTACAAATAGAATTTTGCCAAGTTTGTTTAAATTATTTATCAATAACTTCAATTTATGCTGGTGATGAGAAAACAAAATTAGGATTTGGTGTAAAACGCACAATGGCTTAAACATATAAACATAATAAGTAATACATAAACATTTATGCCAAAAAGCCATCATCTAAGAGGATGTATTATTAGTTAAATATTACTTCAATTTAAAAAAATCACCGTATTTCTCTCAACAGTATATAATTCTCTTGTATCTGTTGCATTTGTTCAATGATTTACAAAACAAGCATTAAAAATTCATTATATAAAAATATTTCGTTATGTAAATTAAGTGCGTCAAAATTTATTGCTATGAACCCCCAAATTTAAAAGTCAGTTATGTATGAGTACTTATATACGGTAGGATCTATACAACCCACCCCTCTAAAAAAAAACTATGAAAGAAAAGCAAATTTCTATCTACGGCCAACTTTGCCTGAGGCAGTTGGAACCTTGATTTGATATTTAATTAAACAATATTCTATTTTACCCTAAAAGGCCTTGCAGCACATTTTGTTTCGTTGGTTTTAGAATATATTCAATTAGAAGCTGACATTTGTCAACCAAAAAAGGCCTTGCGGTAGCTTGATGTTTGTTGTTTTCAGATCATATCTAATTGTAAGTTGACCTTTTTGGACCATGTATGTCCTTTAGTAGCTAGTGTTTTGTTGGTTTCAGGTCATATTTATTAATGTTAAATCGTTTACAGTAGGAAAAGTTTAGTTATTTACGTATATATTTATTTCTGACGTTAAATTAACCATCGTATTACAGGTTGCGTCTGTAGAATAATTGGGTCAATGTAATGTAAATATAGCATCGATCGTTGCAATTACTATTAAAAACATTCGTATTTTTTACCAACTGCGTGTTTGGTTAGTACAGTAACGTACGTACTAAATTATAGGATTTATTATGATTAACAGCTATATCATTTCATATTGTAGTGTGTTTATTGTGTTTTCTAAGATACCGACTTATGTGTGGGTGTAGGTATGTGATTTCTACCTGACAATAAAGAATCTGAAGGAAACTGAAATAAACAAAAAAAAATATGATCAGTATATTTTCTAACATTAAATATTTTTTGTAGTAAATATTTACATTTTCACAATTTAATATTTTTCGTTTTATATAAGCTCTTAAAAATGAAATACATACAAATTGCATTTGATCGATATTAGCCAAACGTTCATGCGTCCGAAGTATTTTTCTGGATTTACCTTAATCAGGAACGCTCAAAGCCGACTATTTTAAAGTCAAGGATGTATTAAAACCGAGACAGTTGACGAGCTATATGACCAAAAAGGACATTAAATAATAGCAAAATCCATCTAAGGTCAATTTTGCCTGAGAAAGTTGAATCCGCAGTTTCTTAAATTTATTATAGGACAATTTTAGAAAGGTTTGTTATAAATCATGTCAGTACCGAAGTACAGGGCTAATGATAGAACCCTCGGGAACAGAAAGCACACCAGCAGCGGTATCATCCCAGTCCAATAAAAAATTTTAAACAATACTCACAAACTGTAAGCGTATTGGAAGTAAAGTCAACAAGTCAGCCAAAACAATTATATAACTTAAAAAAGACAATTGCAAATAAATTAATTTGACAAGAATAGTTGATTTTGTATCAATTTATCAATGTTCAATATGTGCAAATCCTAATATCAAACCACTTAACAACACAATTTATCTATGAAAGACGTCTATCAGTCTACAAGCTTATAATGAATTTGACTGCTTGATATTAATCTGCTTTACGTCATTTGACAAATATTTCATATGATTAATAGGAGATATGGAGTGCACGTAGATGAGACCATAGAGACAGCAACTAAACGACACAAAGAACAAAAAGACATTAAGCAGTCACCATATGGTTTAAAATGAAGTTAATTTAGGAGATAACTGTATTGTATTTTATGCTTGGCCTTTGTAAAACATAGATTTGACAGTCTCAAATATCCGTAAACTCAATTTGCGACAGTAAAATCAACCTTTTACGAAGACCAGACTTAAACTACAATAAGTTATCTCCATTCTAATGCCACATATTAAAATAAATTCCATTTTAGTAAATATTTTAACTTTAAATCCAATAAATGAAAAAGTCCGTGAAACTGTTACATCGTCTTTGGCAATTTAACAATGTGAGGTCATAAGTATACCCCCGATGTCAAACATAAGCACTGGACGTATTTATACTTTTCGTACGCTTCTGAATGGTTTAAACATAGGCAAAAAGAAGATTTTGAGGCACAAAATGTGACTACTTAATATATTCGGACAGACAAAAAAAAAAAGTTCCCTTAGCATTAGTCGTATCTGCGAAATTGAGATATCCAGGAAGCATTATTTCACTTTCTGAATTATGTACAGTGATATACAATACCTCATATTAATTTTATCAATAAAATTATAATATTGAAACTATTGAAAACCAGTCATCCTTAAACGGTACCTTTTTGTTAAATGTATTCTTTAATTTTGTTTTTATCATGTTCTTGTCTCGTAACCTTACGCAAACAACAGTCATCTTATTTAACGCCAGCCTAATGTTTGTTTCATTAACAATGTACTTAAAAATAAGTAACACTTACAATTGTAATCAATTGCCCTTAAAATATTATAAAGACAACAAGACAAATACAATGACTGGACCTGAGTGGCTGCCAGCAATTGTGTGGGGGTAACAGTTTACCGAAGCATAACTGAGCATTCCCTTTCATTGATAACGAAAATTGAGTTTTTTAAATTTCAAATTATCGGAAAACTGGAAGTGGCTGCAAAGCAGATGTAAACATTGTTTTATGATACAACTCAGCATTATTAAGCTGCAGATCAAATAAAAAATCTTCCCTTGCATATAGAAGCAATAAAAGGTATGGCAAATTTTCTTGTCCAATGAGTGTTGTTTTATTTTTAAATATCGGCAGATGTAAACATTACTTACATACTACAACTCAATATTAATAGGCCGCAAACAAATATAGAATCATTCCCTTGCAAGGAAGCAAAGAAGGGCATGCCGAAAACTTTTCTTTTGACAATGACAATGAGTGTTGTCAAATTTTAAACTTTCTGCAAACAGGAAGTGGATACAAGTCAGAACAAGAAAATTGTTTACACGCTATAACTCCACATTATCAACATTATCAATTTGCATACCACATATAAAATCATTCCATCTCATCTATACATTTTGAAGCCAAGGTATTTCGGCCGGAATAACGGACGTATTGGAGCGGTTACTAGATCTGCTTTCTACGACGCAGATAAACAGCTTGCAACATAGGAGTCAATCCTGCTGTTCTTTTGAAAAAAACAAAGGTGTCAAAAATGCAATACATTCATCTGACATCGTTAAAAATCTTTACATGAACAAACTGATTGCTTCCAATTTCAAAAGAACACATTATAATTATTGCAATAATTACTATTATTCACAGTATAACTTGGCATCATTAAGTATTCGTAAATGCCCATAGTCACATCGCGATTATACCTTTTGTACTTGTACATGTTAATCAATTGGACAAACAATAATATTTTATATAGAAAAGAGCATATGCACATATAATCTACTGTTTACTGGTGGTAAGTAAAAGAAAAGTAGCAGACAAAAAAATTAAAAATAAATTAAAAATAACAAAACACTAATAAAAGAAATTAAATTATTATAAAAATAGATTATAGAGTCAAAATCTATTATTTGTTTTTACTATGACAAAATTGAAAGTAACAAGTATTCATGGCCGATACGGTAGAGAGGAGTTGGAACAACACTCAAAAGAAAGATGTTAAAATCGCATAATAATAAACAAAAATTATGGCAAAATCATCCTTTATGTAACCAAAAATCACAAGAAACTCTACGCTTTCTTTATTTTTTTTTTCTATGCCTGGTGTAAATCAAAATCTAATATTCAGATGTGGTGTTTTGCCAAATGAAAACAAAAATAACACCAGAGAACAAAGGACAAGGACGAAAACATACCTGAAAACTGTTGTGACCACCACGAATTTGCTAACTGATACGATTTGTCGATGTCTTAAGTCACTAGCGAATTTTTGCGGTCTGGTATATTCAAATGCCAACATAATCGTCTAGTTTGTAATTTGACCGATTGCATCCTATTCCTGATCGTGACATCTTAAATGAGTGTGAAGCATGACGGGTGATAAATGCATATCAGGAGACGCTTACTCTAGTGACGCATCAAGTCTCGCCCTTTTAGAGTTCATTGGATTCCATCAGTTTCTGTTACCTTCATTTGTCTCTTCCTATTCGATTGTGAACATCGGTAAACTACTGTCGCCTTAATTTTATGTTAAACACAAACATTTGAAAAATCTTAAGACAACAACCAATCAATAGCAGGCTCCTGTCCCGAGGCGAGAACACAAAGAATTTGAAGGGGTTAAACATGTTTGTGAGCGCCTAACCCTCGCTGTATTACCATCTCGTTGTTTTATACCATGCATATGCTTTTCGATTTATTTGAATTACTTTTTTAAGATGTAATTTTGTTTAAAAATCATGAGAATTTCTTCACGTTTTATTTGTCGGTTTCCAAAGAGCAAAAGAGGAGTAATTTTGACTGCAAAAAGATTTTTGCCAAGTTTGTTTAAATTATTTATTAATAATTTCAATTTATGCTGGTGATGAGAGAACAAAAGTAGGATTTGATGTAAAACACTAAATGGCATAAACATATAAACATAAAAAGTAATACATGAACATTTCTACCAAAATGCCATCATCTAAGAGGATGTTTTGCTAGTTAAATATTACTCCAATTGAAAAATTCGCCGTATTTCTTTCAACAGTATATGATTCTCGTGTATCTGTTGCATTTGTTCAATGATTTACAAAACAAGCATTAAATATTTCATTATGTAAATTTAGTGCGTCTAAATTTATTGGTATGAACCCCAAACTCAAAAGTCAGTTATGTATAAGTACTTATATACGGTAGGATCTATACAACCAAAAAAAAAAAAAAACTATGAAAGGAAAGCAAATTCCATCTACGGCCAACTTTGCCTGAGGTAGTTGGAACCTAAGTTGATATTCAATCAAACAATATTTTATTTAACCCTAAAAGGCCTTGCAGTACATTTTGTTTTATTGATTTTAGAATATATTCAATTAGAAGCTGACATTGTCAACCAATAAAAAAGGCCTTGCAGTAGCTTGATGTTTGTTGTTTTCATGTCAGATCTAATTGTAAGTTGACTTTTTTGGACCATGTATGTCCTTTAGTAGCTAGTGTTTTGTTGGTTTCAGGTCATATTTATTAATGTTAAATCATTCACAGTAGGAAAAGTTTAGTTATTTACGTTGTGTTACTGAACATGCGTCAGTCGTGTATTTTTCACCAATTATAACCGATAGGAATATAAAACAAAATACGGAGAAAGAAAAGGTGCGATTGAAATTTGTTAGTCCAGGATAGAGATCCATCTCAAATGGCCGAAAGGACAAATAAGAATAAATAAAACACAACAACAAAAATTCATTTAGGTTTGTGCAACAATAAATACCGGTCAGGACGACGGAGAACTCTAATGTGCTACGAGAGGGTACTGCTAAAACATAATGAGCTGCTTTCGTTCTGGGTGAGAATGTTTCTTGGTAGGTTGACTTTTTTCCTGTTGGCTTTTGGCCTTATGAACTAGCAAGTTAAACATCATGCTTAGTAATTAGTTCAAATACAAAATGGTGTTTATATTCATATCAAATTAATGTCCTGATATGCATGCAATATATACCACTAATCGTTAACCAACAATCCGTCATTACCATCAGAAATAAGTTGGATTATTCGTACTTAGATACTGACATAATTTATAATAAACCTTTTTTTTTAAATTGTCCTTTTATAAATTTAGAAAACTAATGTTTCAACTCCGTCAGGAAAAGTTGGCTGTAGAAGGATTTTTTTTTTTTTTTTGTACTTTGTTGGTCATCAAGCTCTTTTTCTGTTTCTGTTCTGATGAAGATCAATCCAGAAAAGCGCATCGTACTTATAAAATTATTAAAGTGTTGTTTTGCATTTTTATCATTCCTTACGCTGCATTCTCCTTAAATTGTATTGAATTTCTGTTAATAACGTCATTTTGCATACACCAAGCTGTTAATAAAAAAACTTGCTCAAAATTATTAACTTTCATCAACCGAATTGTTTGTTATTCTTGTATGAATATCATAAGAAACGATCATATTCCTTTCTAATGATTCACAAATTTGGCACACTGCACTATATAAGTTCATGCATCATTTATTTTCTGAAAATTGTATTTAATGATAGTAATTAATCACTGCATATTTTTGCTTTTTTTTTAGGTTATCGACTTCATTTTTTGTACAACAATAAAGAATTGAGAATCTGGAGCAAAACATAAAAAAAAAAAAAAAAAAAAACAGTTAACATATTTCACAAAAGGATTTTTCTTCGATGATAGACGAGATATAAATTGATCATGCGATCGACAGAAGTAAATAAATACACAGGACGATAAACTTGTCTAAATCAATTATTTTACTTCAAAAACAGAATATGCAAATAAATTGTTTTGACCAGTATAGCTTGATTTCCGATATCAAATTAGAGGCAACAGTCGTTTACATCATCCTCAGTTCTTAGGAATCCATGTAGAATTAGAATCTACAAATAAAGATAAAAATACTTGAGAAAGTCGCATAAATTCCAATAGGAGCAAGTCTGAGTCTTTTTGAGGACGACCCAAAACCATAAATGTATGGTGACAGTGAGGATGATTGATTGTTTGTTACGTCATTAATGACGCCGTTTATCGTAACCACAATCACGTCCTATTTTCCTTGAATGTGACAACAACAAATTATACGAACCGCCGACTTTGTACTAACACGAGCAACACGACGGGTGCCTTATGTAGAACAGGATCTGTTTGCCCTTTCGAAGCACCCGAAATCGCTCCTAATTTTGTTTAAAAGGTGTTGGTGTTTCTTTTGCTTTGATTTTAAGTGTCTTTTTTTAATATTTCAATATTGTATTGTTTATACCGGTAAGATTGTTGTCTATCCCTTGTCATGAAAAAAGTGTTTCTACTTTGATTTTTTTTCTTGTTTGGGTTCTTTAGTTTTCTATGTGTTTTGTACGCTGTTTTAGTCATGTTTGAATTTATAGTTAAACGTCTGATTGCAAATTTTTCAAGAATAAACAGGTCGAGAACAGGTCAAGCTATATGTATATTTCTGTTTGTCGGAAATCAGGGATTTCCCCTGTGTTTTATATATTTATACTATATACTTGTTCAAAACTGGTTAAGGAAGTTGTAAAACAGGTTCTTGTTATTTTGGAATTTGATATATGGGTAATGTATGAACGTGATATCTTTTGTTGGTTTAAAGGGTAGTGTTCCAATATACAATATAAAGAAATTATTGGACTGTCAGTTCATCGAAGGTGTTCACAGTAACTACAACGTACAGTTTGATAATTTATTGTCATATTTATGAATATGGATCATATAGTGTTTATTTTCATTTACATACACTACAAAAGTCAAAAAGTCTGAAAAGACCAATTTCTGTTTAACTTTGCATGAATTTTTACTCGACATTCTTTCTTTGTCTTAATTATTTTTTTTAATTCTTAACAAAGTATGAATTCGTCTAATAAGGTTCTTGATTTTTCTTGACAAATGTCTTGGCAGTATTAACATTGTATAAAAATTTCTCGACACTCTCTGTATCATCTGATAACAGTCTTGATTAGTCTTGACCAATTCTTGACTGTCTTAAATTTGTCTCGATCAGTCTTGACATATTCTTGACATTCTTGATAATGTCTAAATATGTCTTGACATATTCTTGACATTCTTAATAATGTCTGAATATGTCTTTACACATTCTTGACAGTCTTAAAGCTGTCTAAATATATCTCGACACATTCTTGACGGCCTTAAAGATGTCTTGACACTATATTTCGCCTGAATTGTGTATTGACGCATTTCGCATTGTTTAAACAATTTCTTTTGCTGTTATATACTCATTTGTATTATCGCTAAACTAAACATAGAAGAATTAGGATGCAATAATACTTTGCTAATTATAAAAAGCCACATTTTAGTACAATAATTGTTTATTTACCGTATTAACATTAAATATTATGCATGAAGAATGAAATATGACTACGGTATGATTGGTTTTAATCATTTAGCAATTATTTATAAGATTTATAAATCAACATTTGTAATTATTTACAAACTCATATTTAAATTAGTTTATATCAACATACCCACATTTGTATTTGTTAATACTTTAAATTTCATAACCATATTTGTATTTTTAAAATATTTATATACCCAAATTTTAATTATAAAATATTTACATGCCCAACTTTTGTGTGTGTTGTAATGAGTGTAACTTGAAACAACAGTATATTATATAAAGAGAAATAAAGATAAATTTATATCATGTATATTAGTCATGATTTGTAAAGTAAATTTAAGACACAATTTAAAATGTTCAGAATATGGCAAGCCATACTGAGAAAAAATAAGAATGTCGAGAATCTGTCGAGAAATTTCAAGACAGTATTCAAATGTCAAGAATTTGTCAAGAAATTTTAAGGCCATATTCAGAATGTCAAGAATTTGTCGAGTAAATTTTATACAAATTTAATATAAATCAGAATTTGTCAAAAAAAACGTTAAGACACAAGTCATACTTTTGGAGAATGTCGAGTAATTGTACATGCAAATTAAGACAAAATTGGTCTTTTCAGACTCTTGGACTTTTGTAGTGATATAATGATGTGTCGGACAATTTGTTGTATGAAAATGTCGAATTGTATTAGATTATTCTGTTATTACTCATTGTTCGTAAGAAAAAGGAACAATTTACTGCGAGCAACCAAATCTATATCATAGTTTTGTCTTATTCATTCTTAAGAATTTAGTAAAGAAATACTTTAAACTAAGGACAAGCATGGCTACGGAGAATTTAAATTTTCGTTATGTCTATGAATAACGGTCAGAATGAAGAGTGTTTTTTTTTTTTTTTTTTTTTGCGAGTTGATGACAAAATGGCCAGGTGTATAATTTTCGATGAATAGGAAAAATATTGGCGAAATAATCATTGTATTATTTAATTGTTTTGTTCGAGATGTAAACAACCTAAACTTAATCAACTGACAGATAGTCGATTACAAATAAATAGATGTACTAAAATAAAAAATATACATAATTTGGAGAACTTTCAATGAAAGTAAAAATGTAAATTGCGGCATGCTTAAATTGGAAGTGATGGTATAACAGAACATTTTAGAGCATATTAGTGCAAATATCTGTGTAATATAAAAATAAGGAGATGAGGTATGATTGCCAATGAGACAACTATCCACCAAAGTTCGAATCAAGTGGATGTAAGCAATTATAGGCTACCGTACATATGATTTATTGTAATTTTTTCATTTTTACATCATTTGCCAAATTATCAGGCTATAAAAACAATAAATAGATCATCGCTAATTAAAATTTTAAATTTTAAATGTCACTGAATGCTCTGTTGTCAAAAGGTAAAAGGCACGTTCTTGTGGTGTGTCGGTTAACACAAAAGACTGATTTTATATATAACGTTGGAATGTCGCAAAGTGCTCTCGACCAATGAAATTGTACAATTTGATGTTTCTTAATTGTGAAGAATGAATGTAAATAAAGTTCTTAGTAAAGAATTGTCTTATTGTTGGTATTTTTGTTATTTGACTTTTTATCACCTTGAAAGGATTTGTGATTGAAACTTACGAAAAATTGAATTTTTAAACAAACAAAAAAAAACTAAGTAAATTGAAGTTTACTGGTACAGTCAATTTGGTACCGTTAATGCTATTACGAGAATATTTGTAAAAAAAATCAAACAATATCAAAACAATACAAAACAAAAACAAAACAATGTTTTAGAATTACATATCACCTAAATCGTTTACTAAAACATTTACCAAAACTCAGATTACTGGATCCGCGGTTAGTAAGAATAGTAATTTCCAAAATTCCGATACACTCAAGGAAACAACCCAATCATTTAAATTATAGGCAATGTATTTGAACATTTAGTTTAACTTTTTTCCTCACATAATGAAGTAGTATTTGATTAAAAATAATATTGACCGTGAAATAAAATATAGATGTAACTCAAATTTAGAATTTATTGATTTGAATTGAAAATATACAAAAAGATATTTCCAACTTAAATATAACATGATTTACATTCATTCTCTCAATTAGGAACTTATACATTTAATTCCAATGCACAGTGCTTGAGACAAGTGGACATAGGTATCGAGCAAGTAGAATCACCATATTAGTTGTCCGAGGCGACAAGTGAAAAATCCATGATATAAACATATCAGACTTTCAAATGCCAGAACGATTCTTTTATTGATCATACGAAATCTAAATTCATTGATGGAACATGCTGGGTGATGAAAGCTTTCATATCGAAAGAGATGAATCCCGAAAGATCCGGGTAGCTGGAATCGCGATCTTTAACGTGTTTTAATAAATTGGAATTCGTAAGGGGAGTTTAACATACGTATTGCATATTTACGTATTGATTATTAAATGTTAGAGTATTGATTATTTATGTGCGAGACCGATTCAAAGTTATAAAATATTTGGTTCATTGTTGCAGCACCGAGTGATGCTCGAGGACGAAATAATTCAAAGTCCAACACCTAATACAAATTTTGAGGAGTTGATAAAATCAAAAAGGACTAAAAGTGAATCCAAACTTGGACAAGGAATCAGAGCAAGACATTCAATTTAGACAAACTAGTTTGAATTTTCAGGTTTAGAAGACTGTTTATGATGATCAAGTATCAGCACCACTGGAAATGCTAAGGACTGCTGTGAATTTCTTCACTATTCTAATTATATATATATATATATATATATATATATATATATATATATATATATATATATATATATATATATATATATATATACAAGTCTAAATTGAAAACAACGTTCATACCTATGATTGCGTTGGATAAAAACCGCAATTTTATACGTGTGCATGTAAAACAAATTTCTTGGTAGAGGGTCTAAATACAGCACAAACAACATTTTCCAAAAGACCAAAATAGTGAAAAGTATATTTTAACAAAACGCGTTTGACTAACAGGTCGAACAACGGATGTTCTTAAACCCTGCTGACTGCCATTGGCGATTGCCAAATAAATTGATCACCAGAACAAAATGGATCTTACTATTAATTTAATACCAAACAGTAAAACAGTAAACTTGTGGAAAAGATGGTATACCACAAACATGAGGTGCAAATTTTATACACCATATCCGGATTTCGACAATTAATGTCTCTTCAGTGATGTTAGGGATCGAAACGGTATTTGGAAGGCCATATAATTTACCTCAATTTAGGATAGACTCTTGAATTTTAAAGAGTCGAAATAGGATGAACAGATCATATAAACCCAAAGGAAAATATAATACAAGCCCAAACGGAAAAATATAAACAAGTCTAAATTGAAAACAACGTTCATACCTATGATTGCGTTGAATAAAAACTTATAATAAATATAATAAATGGCGCCACTGATGTTACTGTTACCGAAAATGAGTAAATTGTCAGATTACTGAAAGATGGAAATTCTGCAAACCGATATTTTAGAATTAAAGATGTTGAAAGTGCTGAATTTGCAGGTGTTTTGAACAGCATTAATGATCCATTTGATCGACAAGGTTTGCCAGACTAGGAGGAAGTGTTTATTGGAATCAGATCAGATGGCGCATCAGTTAACTTAGGGAACCGTTCAGGAATTTCCAAGTAGATCATAGATGAAATTCCACATCTCATCATAACTTACTGTGTTGCCCACCGTCTATAACTTGCAGCCAACAATGCTAATAAGCATCACAAGATCATGAGTGAGATGGGACATTCTTAATCGTTGACTCCCGTGTGCCTTTTGCATATTTTGAACAAGTTGTAGAATATCACACTAGTTCAGCTGAAGTTCGAGGAGGGGCCCATTTTATAAACAAGAAACTGAAGGAGTACAAGTTTCTTTACCTTACCTTTTTCGTCTTGGATAATTTAAAGTTGTTTAGAGTTCTAAGTGAAACCGTGCCGAGAGATGATTTTAACTTGTCACAATTGTTATTGAAAAGAGTAACTGTTAGATCCTAATACCTGATTAACGGTATTTTGTTATTTGACTACGTCTGAAGAAAAGACAAAGAGCACATTTGGTAGGATCGACACTTTTATTATTCTAGTTTACCCAGTTATAAGCCTGGTATCTTAACATCAACTGAGTAGATACCAATGACGGCGAACATGTCTCCACTGAGGGTATCACCAGCCCAGCAGTCCGCAGGAAATATCATTTATACGATGTTTCATCTGTAAATGAATCGTTTATGAATGTTGTATTATTTTAAACACTAAGAGGTGAAGATGGCCTCAGCAAGTTTTGGTACGTTTTTGGGTTTTTGAGTTTTGGGGTTTCAATGCTGTTCAACTTCGTTTTTGATTTGGCCTTCCAACTCTTTTGATTCGCACACCCCCCACCCCCTTTCCCTTCCCGATAAGTCTCATGTATACAAAACACGCGGCTGGCGTACCAAATTATTAGCCAGGTATCTTAAACGAGATTTTTTCATTAATCAGTAAATCTCATTCAACATAAAATAAGCCTTGGATTTTAACGTCCAAGACCAATGGTGTGTCTGCGAATATATCGTTCCCTGCATAGTTAAATTGACCACCAATCGCACAGGTCTCGTTATACGAAATTATGTAGACATATTCGGATCATAATTTGTTAAATCTATTGAAAAACTGCTTTTCATCGAATACAGTTTATTTTTTCATCTGAGATTCTTCATATGTACCTTTCCTGTCTCCTTACCTGAAATCAGAATGACGATTGATATTGAAATTGCAATACACTGACTTTCGATCATCTTCTCTAACATTTAATAATGATATCTGTTTGTCATGTTAGCATATAGGTGGGTGTGACGAAAAATAAAAACAAAATATAAAAAGGAATAAACATATTTGAATGATAATAAATAAGCACATGTAAAATTCCTGGTTCCTTACCCTCAGTTCTAATAGCTGTTTTATAAAATAGCCTAAAAACTTTAAAAACGGATAAAGCTTCAAAAACACGGATAAATAATCGTTCAAATAATTATAATTTTTGCATCAATACACGTATATTGTATATATACACTCTATATCTATTCAAAATACGTTCGTCGGTGTTTTCGGGAGTATGCAAAGAAGATGTGGGACAAATGTAAATGAGACAGCAAAGCAATTACATATACGACCACAAAATAGACATTCAAGTAACATGATAAGATTTTAAGTGATACATAATGTAACATATTGGCGTTTAAGGACACGACCGTTGGATGAGCATTGCTCCAATTTCAATTTTATATCATGCAATGCAAGTTAAATTACAAGGCTTTCAAGAATTTTCCAGTATTTCAATGACGAATAAAGAACCTAGTTAATGGTTGTCTTCAGTTATATCTTAATGTTTTCCCTTCTGAGAATTTGGTGTTGATGGCAGTTCTGGCGTAGTATACATTTAATTTTTCTCCCGGTGCGATTTCACTTGACATATTGTACACTTTGTCGATATACGAAAACCATATGCGAACCTATAGATGGCAAAGATATATATTTTTTTTTCAATCGTTGCTTTGCCATCTTATCGCGGAACTACGACATCCCTAAATTTTTTGGCTTTGGAGAAATCCTATCTTGTGTATACGTACATGCATCATTTTTTTTAATATTCACTAGTCAATCAATTTGATCTGAAACGGTCATTCTGATCTAAACAGCTCTTAGCGCTGACCTTGAGCATCACTGAAGAGACATTATCGAAATGCACGTCAAGTGCAGTAAAATTAATATCGTTCATTTTATTAAAAGACTGCAGTCAATTAAGATCTGTTCAGTCTATGTGCAGACTATCAAGTAGTTGTTATTAACATCAACATTATACTGAATTGACTGCAAACGAATTGTCTGTACTAAATTTGAGATAGGTCTGAAAGTCTAAAATGATCTAATAATGAAATGTACGGATTTTTCAGATGATGTTTAGATCAAAAATGACAATTTCAGACTAACATTCGTGTACTATTGTTATATTATCACAGAACGTAGTAGCTTCAGATAATGTATTGAAGCTGAAATAAGTAATTATTTCATCTTAGTCTGTTACCTACGTACCCTCGCTGTCTTTATCGACATTAGCAGACTTGTCTTAGGAATAATTTTTCGTATTTGTGAAGTTTGGACAATATGCATGTGCAGGACAAAACTTTTGTACATTATAAACCTAACCATTATTGCAGTCTTTGTTAACAAGAAATATCAGTAATACAGTTATTTTTTCTGTAAATTAACTAAAAAAACATATGTTAAAACGTCCAATTATTTCAGGTAAAAGGTTTTACCAATACCATCATTAGTAATGTATTTGTGACATCATAAATGCCGGTGAATTTCTCTAAAACCTGATCTGTTGGCAGAATTTGGCGAAATTTATGACAGTTTTCTGAACAGTCGCGCCATCTGTCGTCCACAAATATATTAGTAAAATATTTTTTTTTATTTTCCATATCCTTTACTTTCAACCAATATTTCAATCGGCGAGGGATGGCGCTACATATTTAATGAAGACAAAAGGTCGAAAAATGTGATAAATCTCTGGAAAATGGGTCTATATACCAGCTTTGATAAATGTTTGGTACTACTATAAATTTCCACTTCGTACTATGAACATCAAAATTATTTATTTTGTAAAATATATCCTTTCTCTATTGGAACTGTACACGTATACCTAAAACAAAATTATTTTTTAATTTAATTTTTCTCCCGGTGCGATTTCACTTGACATATTGTACACTTTGTCGATATACGAAAACCATATGCGAACCTATAGATGGCAAAGATATATATTTTTTTTTCAATCGTTGCTTTGCCATCTTATCGCGGAACTACGACATCCCTAAATTTTTTGGCTTTGGAGAAATCCTATCTTGTGTATACGTACATGCATCATTTTTTTTAATATTCACTAGTCAATCAATTTGATCTGAAACGGTCATTCTGATCTAAACAGCTCTTAGCGCTAACCTTGAGCATCACTGAAGAGACATTATCGAAATGCGCGTCAACTGCAGTAAAATTAGTATCGTTCATTTTATTAAAAGACTGCAGTCAATTAAGATCTGTTCAGTCTATGTGCAGACTATCAAGTAGTTGTTATTAACATCAACATTATACTGAATTGACTGGAAACGAATTGTCTGTACTAAATTTGAGATAGGTCTGAAAGTCTAAAATGATCTTATAATGAAATGTTCGGACTTTTCAGATGATGTTTAGATCAAAATGACAATTTCAGACTAACATTCGTGTACTATTGTTATATTATCGCAGAACGTAGTAGCTTCAGATAATGTATTGAAGCTGAAATAAGTAATTATTTCATCTTAGTATGTTACCTACGTACCCTCGCTGTCTTTATCGACATTAGCTGACTTGTCTTAGGAATAATTTTTCGTATTTGTGAAGTTTAAACAATATGCATGTGCAGGACAAAAGTTTTGTACATTATAAATCTAACCATTATTGCAGAATTCCTCTAAAGTATAAGTTGACCAAATCTATGACAGTTTTCTGAAGATATAAAAAATTAGGCGCGCCACCTCTCGTCCACAAATATTTTTGCTTAATAATTTTCATTTCCCATATCATTTACTTTCTGATAAATATTTGAATGAGCCAGAGGTGGCGCAACATATTAAATCAAGAACACAGGTCAAAATAGGACAAATCTGCAAAATGGATTTAAATGCAATTTATTCCTATTTCGGGAAATATATTTATAAATGTGAAGCAGATGTACAATTTTTCCTATTTTACTTTCAAAAATAATACATTTGTCAAATCATACACAACATATTTACTCAAACAATTGAAATTTGAAAAAAAAATCTTTACAGGGCCGTTTATGGGGGTAAACAAGTTGAATGAACTCAAAACTATATGATAGTGTTATGTCTATATAAAACATTGAAAGTAGTGGATTTTAACTATTTGACTGTGTCTGAAGAAAATCAAAGAACAACTTTGGTAGAATCGATACTTTTCTGGATATTTGGTCGTTTTGTAGAGGTATCATTCTAGTTTACGAAGTTATAAGCCTGGCATCTATACAATCAGTTGGTAGATACCAATGATGGCGGACATTTCGTCACTGAATGTATCACAACCCACGTCATCAGTCTGCGCTGCTCTGTTAACAAGAAATATCAGTAATACAATTATTTTTTTCTGTAAATTAACTAAAAAAAAAACATATGTTAAAACGTCCAATTATTTCAGGTAAAAAAGGTTTTTACCAATACCATCATTAGTAATGTATTTGTGACATCATAAATGCCGGTGAATTTCTCTAAAACCTGATCTGTTGGCAGAATTTGGCGAAATTTATGACAGTTTTCTGAACAGTCGCGCCATCTGTCGTCCACAAATATATTAGTAAAATATTTTTTTTATTTTCCATATCCTTTACTTTCAACCAATATTTCAATCGGCGAGGGATGGCGCTACATATTTAATGAAGACAAAAGGTCGAAAAATGTGATAAATCTCTGGAAAATGGGTCTATATACCAGCTTTGATAAATGTTTGGTACTACTATAAATTTCCACTTCGTACTATGAACATCAAAATTATTTATTTTGTAAAAATATTTCCTTTCTCTATTGGAACTGTACACGTATACCTAACAACAAAATTATTTTCATTTACCTGTGTTTAAAGTTATTGCAAATGGCTGATATTTTTGTTCGAGTATATTGTTTTTTCTCTATTGTTTAACATTTCATACCGATATAACATGTTACTTTATTATTCTTCCCTTAGTTTATTTATTTTGTATTAACATTGTATCATAGGTCAAATTTATTTGTTCAGTGTATGTTCACTGGTTTAATATGTCCTTTGATTGAGTTAAGATATTTCTATTGATATTTTATAGTGTGTCTTTCTATGTTGTGATGTTACACTATTGTTTCAGAAAAAGGGTGACGGTTTGGTACCATTAAAACGTTTAAACCCGCTGCATTTGTTTGCACCTGTCCTAAGACAGGAATCTGATGTTCAGTAGTTGTCGTTTGTTGATGTGGTTCATAAGTGTTTCTCGTTTCTCGTTTTTTTTTTATATATAGATTAGACCGTTGGTTTTCCCGTTTGAAAGGTTTTACACTAGTAATTTTTGGGGCCCTTTATAGCTTACTGTTCGGTGTGAGCCAAGGCTCCATGTTGAAGACCGTACTTTGACCTATAATGGTTTACTTTCATAAATTTTGACTTGGATGGAGAGTTGTCTCATTGGCACTCATACCACATCTTCTCATATCTACTAAAATGCAATTTATTCCTATTTCGGGGAAACATATTTATAAATGTGAAGCAGATGTACAATTGTTCCTATTTTACTTTCAAAAATAATACATTTGTCAAATCATACACAACATATTTACTCAAACAATTGAAATTTGAAAACAAAAATCTTTACAGGGCCGTTTATGGGGGTAAACAAGTTGAATGAACTCAAAACTATATGATAGTGTTATGTCTATATACAGGGCCGTTTCTTGGGGTTACTCCATTGTCAACGTAGTTATATATTGCTTTCAGTACAGTTTCAAAGAGCTTAATAATGACAACTCATTGGCAAGACCCAGTACATTGATAAAATTTCTATCGGAAGTAAGGATATGCTTTTCTTTGGTTCAATTTCACATGAATAAAGTCTTTTAGCTTTTGAATTGTTTTTTTTTTGTCAATTCGTTGCCTTTGAAGTTATAGTATTTTGTCTGCATCATTAATTGTCATAGGACGTTGCCCCATTAAATGATGCATTGTAGCTGAAATTTGCACTTAGAAGGATTTTGAAATGGTTTGTGATTGATAGTTATTGTTTCCATTTTCCTTGAATTAATTTGTTAACATACGGTAATTTGTCCGTTATCCTCAGAACTTGTTTCATCTTAGTCTGTTTTCTGCCTACCCTCGCTGTCTGTATCGACATTGATTGACTTCTCTTGGAAATATTTTTTCGTGTTTGTGAAGTTTGGAAAATCAGCATGTGTCTAGACACACTTTTCGTGAACCATTCAAACCCAACCATTATGGCGGTCTCTGAGCTTTTGTCAATCTAGCAATCACTTATACAGTATGATTTCAACATATTGAAAATCTTTCCAATTATGTACATACTGACATATTGTGGCTGCATCATAGTTAATAGGTAATGTTATAGGCAGGACTTTTAAACAAGGTCGCAGAAAAGTATCTGGTCATTTTCAAAGCATTCAACCATCATAGAGTCGTTTTCTGTATATAATGTGACCCAGACACTCTTGATTTTCGATTATTATGATTGATAATTTATCTTTGGAGATTACAGTTCTGAATAGTCTTCTGCGGAGACAAACACGAACATACCTGTGTTTATGGTTGTTCAATTTCATTTGCTTCAGGATTGAGTGGTAAATTTATTAGAGGTTTTCCAGACTACCCATCCTTGCGTGATTAATGTGGGTCCATCAGATTCAGAATCTGGGTAGATACGCAATACACTTTCAGTCCTTTCTAAATCCTTGATATGACTAGTCAGAGTTATTCTGGGATGGATTTCTTTTATAGCTGAAGATGAGTAAGTGCCCGATCTTTTTATTTTTTTAAATTGGGGAACAGCATTTCGTTTCTCATCAGGGGTTCAAAGTATTGTTGATAAAATTATCGGCCATCTGATAATTTTCATGACTTTTTTCAATATGGCTGATATCAACACCTACATGAACTTGCCACATTTTGTTTTCCCTATTTCCGAAATTTAATTTTGATAGAGCTTAAATCCTAATATGCACACGAAATTGAAACTTCAGAATACCTATATTATGGATTGTAGCTTTTCACATGAATTTGAACGAAGTTACAATTTTCCGTCAACCTCCTTAGCCCCTTTACGTCCTCCGTCCGTTTATTATTATTATTTTTTTTTAAATAAATCAATTCCAGTTGATCTGGTAATATGATGAAAAAATTACGAAAACGCATAAAATGTATACAATGCAATATCAAAATTGTTTTAAACAGCAATGTATAGCACTGAATAATTATTTTACCCAATAGATAATTGATATTGTTAAAATTAATATAATCTTTGATCTAAAAATAAGAAGATGTGGCATGATTGTCAATGAACACCTATCCACCAAAGATAAAATGACAAGGACGTAAACAAATAGAGGTCACCGTATGGCTTTCAACAATGAACAAAACCCAAACAGGTAAGTAAGCTAAAAAGATAGAATGGGAAACAATGCAAACGGGTTATATTTCTTTACAGAAAGGAATACAATATATAGGTAACATTCCCAAACTTGTCAATCCCAACAAGTGTGTACTCAATCCCTCAAATGTGTCCGTTTCGCCCAAACGTGTCCACAAAATCATATCTCGCCCAAACATGTCCGATTTCTTTTCATCTAAGCATGCTAAACGTGTCCGATTATCTACTACGCTCAAACGTGTCCTATGTTTTCCTCACTCAAACGTGTACAACAATTGTTATCCACCGAAACATGTCAACTTTAAACGCAAGACCGTATAAAAGCTGTTTTAATGTTAATATGCCGTCTGTGACGCCAGTAATGTCTAGCATATTCGATCAAGGGATACGTTGGAAGATGTCAGGTTTCTAATGGAGTCCAAAGAGAGAAAAAAAAACCGCTATCCAAGCTTATCAATACGTATTTTAAGCATAATTCTAGACGATAAAAAAGATACTGAGTTAAGAGAAGTAAAATCCAAAATGGAGACTTCATCAAATTGAAGCGATGGTCAGAGGTAAGAAAAGTGAATTAAAGCAATTTAAAATTTGCCATTTTATTCAAATTTAATAAACAAACAAAATATTAATCAGTATTTATGGTGAGAGTCGAGCTGTTGAAAACGTACTTGTTACAATTGAAATGAAAAATTAATGCATGAAAACCACCAGATACCTGTGTTCTGTCCTGGCAAGTTTCAAGTTACATAAATGACTAGTGATAAATACGGCGAAAACTTTCTTATCTTTAAGATGCATTTTAATGTATAATTTGAGTTTAGTATGACGTCCATTATCACTGAACTAGTATATATATTTGTTTAGGGGCCAGCTTAAGGACGCCTCCGGGTGCGGGAATTTCTCGCTGTATTGAAGACCTATTGGTGACCTTCTGTTGTTGTCTGTTCTGTGGTCGGGTTGTTGTCTCTTTGACACATTCTCCATTTCCATTCTCAATTTTATTTAGAAATTAATAATCTGAAACCACTTAAAATTACAATTGAGCTACCAGAATTTTATCAAGATATTGTAAAATGCTGGATACTGAAAGATGGAGGTCAAACAAAATCGCCCACGAATTTTAGAGAAATACACAATGAAATTATATGGGGAAATAAAAACATAAAAATAAAAGATAAACCAGTAAATGATGTTAAGCTAGATCAAAAGCAATATAATCTATGTTAATAAACTAATTGACAAAAACGATTAAATTGATGAAAAACCATACTGCGACAGTTAGAAATACACACAACTGGATAGCCGAAATTATCATTACTAAAAAAAGCTATACCAAGAAGTTGGATAGATATCCTAAAAACAAATAGCTCTGTTAAAACCCGAGTTAATATTAACGAAAAGTCAATTAGAATGAATAAAACAAAAATCAAGTTATCAGATCTTGACAATTAAATCGTCTATCAATATTTTATAAAAAAAACAAAATAACTCCTAACATTGGAATAACAAAATGGCAGAGAATATTAGACGTATAACCATTACAATTTAGACAATTCTTAACCTTTCAAAACAATGAATTATGTAAAAACAAACTTAAAGTTTATAAATGGAAATTATTTTGCTATATATTACCGAACCAAGAAAATCATTTTGAATAGAAAATATCAAAAACCTCTGAATGTGCTTTGTGTAAATGCACAGATAATTATCAACATTTTTTCAGCGTTTGTGATTTTGTAAAAGACTTTTGGAATAAAATAACAGAAAATATGAAAATCATAATTTTTGTAAGACAACTTATACAATATTTTCAAACACGAATTTGAATTATACTTTGAAGTAAACAGAAACATGAAAGAACGTAAAAGTAATCTAATTCGTGGATTTCAAAAATTTCTGTAAAATATGCTATATTTATTTAGGGATATATATATAGTTGTGATACACAATGTATAGTAGCATAACTGGTGTCTTCCTCCTATTCCCACTTTTTAAAAATCACTATTCCTTCTATTCCCACATGCAAATAACAATAGATGTTTTGATAAATAATTTGTTTTTATAACAATCAAGGTTAATTAAAAATTCACCTAAGAGTTACCTGTATTTTTTAAAAGAAAACATATTTCTTACACTGTTTAAGTATAATATTATTAAAAAAACAGACGACAACACAGTTGGGCGTATGTTAATCTTCAGTACTAAAAATAATCTAACACACTTAGCAGCTGCAAATATCATATATGGTGATGGTACATTTTACTCCTGTCCGAGCCTATTCTTCCAACTTTACTCATTTCACGCAATGGTTGACGGCGCAATGTATCCACTGGTACACAGTTTACTAGTATACACAAGGTTCCTGACTTTACTCAAAGATGTATGCCACCAACACCAACTACAACTTCAGTCTACCACTATCTTCCTGGACTATGAAGTCGCAATCCGAAATGCAGCATATTCTGTATTTCCTGGCATCAACGCAAAAGTTTTTTCCACTACACACAATGCATCTGGAGAAAAGCACAAGAAACAGGGATTCAGGTTCCATACAAGAAAGACAACAACATTCATCAACTAGTACGCCGTGCCGCTGTCCTTTCACATGTACCTTCTGCTGAGGTCGAAGATGTGTGGTTTAATGCCCTAACCGACATAGATCAGATTGATACTAACATCAACTACACGTCCTTTACAGACTATGTAACAACGTACTGGGTCGAACAGAACAGTCACCTTTGGGACCATTACACAGCACAGGGACCGAGGACCAGGGACCGAGGACTACACATCTAGAGGGATGGCACAGCAAGCTGAAGAAACATGTCCAGGACCCACATCCAAACATTTTTAAACTCATATATAAATATAATGAAACATGAGGAAGCTTCCAACGCCCTGACCATGATCAGAATGCAGCCGGTGGGAAGAGAGTGGCCCAAAAACGAAAGTATGTCGAAATCAACAACAGATTAGAAGAGCTTAAGGTTAGACACCACAACCAGGAAGTCATAGCAGTACAGTTTGGTGATGCAGCCTCCAACCTTCTTCACGTTGAATAGATTATTAAACTTTAATAGACTTATATACAGTGAATTTTTAATGTGTGTGCTACAATGTATGATTTGTTTTAGTGCTGTTAACTTGTATTGTTTGTTTCATATTATAATGCTTGCTTGAATCAACTGTTGAATTTGTGCTTTAAAAGAAAAAAATAATTTACTTATATTTGTTTCCATTTCTTTCATATTTATTTTAATTAAAAAAACAGAATTCATACACACAAAAAATAAGCTATTACCTATCCAAAAAAACACTTGTCAATTAAAAGTTGATTAAACAAAGTTTATATAGTATAATCCCTTGTTTGCACAAGTTTTCCCCCTATTCCCACATGAAATTTTAACTTTTCTTACCAGATTTATAAAAAGTGGGAATAGGAGGAATGAACCGACACCCGCATAACTGATGTACCTATAAAAAGAGATACAACACACATAAATATAAAATTTACTCCTTTCCACCCGTTAAAAAGACCCTTTATTTACACTTATTTTACAACTTTAAATCATAACACAAAATTTACGAAACATTATGAAAGAAAATTAAAAACTCTTATGTCGGTAACAATAAACATACTTTACCTTACCTTTTGATTATAATCCAAAATTAATAAAATCAACAAGTTTATGATTATTTGATCACACTGGACACACGCGCGATTTTTTCCAAACGAGTAAAGTATGTATCAGGTAGACTGTATACATAAGGGTGGAAAAGTAAAGATAAATCCGAAACAAAACATACATAACTTCTTCTGCTTCATTTCAGCTACGTTACAGATGTAGGCAAAACTCAAACGAAAATACTCAGTTCAGGACTTCTGTGACAAGCAAAAAAAAAAAAAAAATTAAAAATGTCAATTGTTCTTGAACAATTGAGAGGTCTTTCCTTTTTGTAATGTAAAATACATGTCAAATGCATTGAAAAGCTCTCAAACACACATAAAACCGTTAAAATATGATACAAATTCGCTATTTAGGACATGACCTTGACTTTTGACCTTGTGACCTTTGTGAAGGTCATTGGTCCACAATGTCATTATAAAAGACCCCATGGGTCTAGGACCTTTAGTTCAAAAGTTAAAGCTAATTTAGTTTTTTCAGAAAGCGTTAACGGGGGTTATGCCCCTTAATGATATGTCAAATCTCTTCGGTCATAATGTAAAAAAGTTGTGTCTTAATCACCTAAACATTTTTCACTATTTACTATTTCTGTAAGTATAATCGTTTTCAGATATCCAATAAAATGTTGAAAGGCCAAAGGTCAAGGTCAACCTGAAAAGCTTTAAAACACACTAAAATCCTTTAAATAAGGTCAAAACACATAATTCGCTATCTGGGACATGACCTTGACCTTTGACCTTGTGACCTTTGTCAAGGTCATTGGTCCCAAATGTCATTGTTGAAGACCCCATGGGTCTAGGACCTTTGGTTTAACAGTAAAAGCTGATTTTGTTTTTTTAGAAACATAAACAAGAGGTTATGCCCCTTACAGAAAGGTCAAATCTTTTCGGTCAAATGTAACGAAGTTGCGACTTAATGACCTAAACATTTCCCACTTTTCAAAACTTCTGTAAGTATAATGGTTTCTGAGATTATCCCATAACAAGGTGTTAGGTCAAAGGTCAAGGTCAACATGCAAATTTTACCTTGAGGTATTTTTCAAAGTCACATCAATTGATGATCATTGGTGAAGATTCTAGGTGTCTACGACTTACGGTTTCTAAGTTTTAGTGGCCAACCGACACCGGTTAATTTTCATTGGGGCATAACCCTACCAACGAGTCGTTGAATCTTTTCGATCCAAATGTAACGAAGAACCGGGGTCTGATCCTGAAAAAATTTCACCCTTCGGTTTTTTTCTTCCTATAAAGGTTACGGTGTTTGAATGATAACAAGGTTTTTTGGTTTCGGAGGTATTACTCCGAACCGACAAAATTTTTTGACTCACAGGGTGAGTTCCAGATAGGTATTCATGACACCGATACAAAGTGTGAACATGAAAGCGACACGTCTTACGGTTAAGGCTGCTAACTTCGTCAAAGTTTGGCGGAAAAGAATAATAATAATAATAATAATAATAATCAGAAGAAATACAGTAAGGTCTTTCTCTTTTGAAAAAGGAAAGACCTTAAAAAACGAATTCAATTTTGATTTCTTGTCTAAAAAGGAGGGGGGCATAGTTTCGTGTCTCCCACTTTTGAAATCGCCCCTCCCTTCTTGGCTCATGCGGCGCTACAATTGTATCAGGTACTACTATAAGATGTGAGATTGCAGAAATTGTAGTTCTTTTCACGAACGGCCTTATTTGAAAAACGCACACGCGTGTTTACCTTAAATAAAAAGAGTTTTGTTATCACAAATGGTGTTTGAAATCAAATTCAGTCGAGATTATTCAGTTCTGATGTGGTAAAAAGGGAGTTGTACACAGGTAGCTCTTTAAAGAATCAGAGTTCCACGAGTGAAGTAAAATGGACACAAAATGCTAGATAAAAAGTAACTTGAATTTTTTTTTTACATGATAATTAATTTATTAGTCTAAAGCTGTTGCAATTACCTTATTGCTACATCTTTCACGGACAAGATATCCTAATATATTAATATCTTTAAGAACAGAGTATCTTAAAGATAAAATTTACTTTATAATTGTTAAATTAATTATATACAGTGGAGATCACTTCTAACCTCTCATTAAATCTGTCAGAATCTGTCAGGAGAACTGTTCTAGGACAGTACGTAGAACTGTCAGCCTGACACCTTTAGTCAGTTCTAGCTAGAACAGTTCTAACCTAGAACTGATTTGGTCAGTTCTACCTAGAACTGATTTGGACAGTTCTACCTAGAACTGATCCTGACAGTTCTACCCTAGAACAGTTTTAGACAGTTCTACCTAGAACTGACCAAATTTTGGTCAGTTCTACTTCTAGAACAGTTCTACGGTTAGAATTGTTTACAAATTGAAATTCTACGGCTAGAATTGATTTATAAATTATACGGCTAGAATTGATTTATAAATTCTACGGCTAGAATTGATTTATAAATTCTACAGCTAGAATTGATTTATAAGTTTTAAGAACTCTTTGTCTAAATATAAAGGCTTCGGCAAATGGTGATTAATCTTATATAGAGTTTTGCTATTTTGACGGTTTTATTTCAGATTTTTAATCAAGAGAACATGTTTAACCCCGCCATATTCTGCATGTATGTGCCTGTTCCAAGTCAGGAGCCTGTAATTCAGTGATTTTCTTTTGTTGATGTGTTACATCAATTATTTGTTTTTCGTTCATTTTTGTACATAAATTAGGCCGTTAGTATTGGGGGAATGGGGGGATGGGGGCATTATTATTTGAATTGTTTTACATTTGTCATTCCGGGAGTCAGGATGGCTCGTTTCACATAACAAAATTATCTGACCTCATTAACCAAATGTAATAACTTGTTTCCCAATCCACTACTACATGTATTATAAATAAATATGTTTTTAAATTAAACTTAAACTGACCATATTTGCTCTTCATCATGTAAATCTATATACATTTAGCCGCACACTGCAATAATCCAGTTATATTTTTAGGCAAGAATGTATTGTACAAATGACAGCAATTATATTGGAAAACAATGACTTCAAAATTTTGTTTGCACTCAATTTATAGTACTAGCATGTCCTCTTTTTATTCAAAATATTGAATCGTAAACAAATGCGATATCTGTTTATGAGTAGTTTTCATACCTCAGACGGACCTGTTTAACACAAACCTTTTGACCGCAACAATCTAAACTGACATTATTTGCTCTTTTTTCTGCAAACCTATATAGCTGCACAGTAATTCAGTTATAATTTTAGGTCAAGCGGGACTGTAATATACTACAAGTTACAGCAATATCGGAAAACAATGACCACAAAATTTTGTTCGCATCAATTTATAGTGCCAGCATGTCCTCTTTTATTCAAAATATTGAATCGTAAACAAATATCAGTAGTTTTCATACTTCAGACTAAGTCGTGTAATAAAATCTTTGACCGCATCAACCAAAACTGACCACATTTGCTTTTTTATGTAAATCTATATAGCTGCACAGTAATTCAGTTATAATTTTAGGTCAAGAGGACTGTAGCATACAAATAACTGCAATATTGGAAATCAATGACCACAAATTTTTTTTCACATCAATTGAGAGTGCCACCATTTCCTATTTTTATTCAAAATATCGCATCAGAAACAAATATCAGTAGTTTTTATATCTCAAACTGACTCATGTAACAAAATTTTTTTGTCTGCATCAATCAAAACTGACCATATTTGACAGCATCAACCAAAACTGACCATATTTGACCGCATCAACCAAAACTGACCATATTTGCTCTTTTTTATGTAACTCTTATAGTCGCATAGTAAATCTGTAATATTTTTTATGCAAGAATGGATTGTATAATACAAATGAAAGAAATATTGGAGCACAATGCTACCTAATTTTGTTTGCATCAATTTAGAGTGCCAGCATGTCCTCTTTTATTCAAAATTTTGAATCGTAAACTAATTTCAGTAGTTTTGATATCTCAGACTGACTGATATAACAAAATTATTTGTCCGCATCAACCAAAACTGACCATATTTGACAGCATCAACCAAAACTGACCATATGTGACAGCATCAACCAAAACTGACCATATTTACACTTTATTATGTAAATCTTAATATATATATATATATATATATATATATAGCCGCATAGTAAATCACTTATAGTTACATATCACGAGGGATTGTACAATTCAAATGACAGCAATATTGGAAAAATTTCCACATCAATTTAGAGTACCAGCATGTCCTCTTTTATTTAAAATATTGAATCGTAAATAAATTTCAGTAGTTTCAATATATCAGACTGATTCGTTTTAACAAAATTATTTGACCGCATCAACCAAAACTGAACATATTTATAGTTTATCAAATAAATATATATGGCCTCATTGTAAACCAATAATATTTCTATGTCAGGACAGATCGTATGATAAAGATGACACCAACTTTGGAACACAATGTATACCATATCTAAAAATTTTGTCCACATCAATTTAGCGTGCCATTATTTCCTCTCTGTATCCATAATAATGAACCGTCACTAAAGTGACTTTTAAGTCAGCAGTTCGTGATGGTTTGTTTTTAAACAAAACTATTTAACGGCATCATCCAACACTCACATGACTGATTCATATACTTTATTTTAAAATGATAAGTACATGTATGAGAAGTTCTCCTCTTGGAATAGTATACTGTTAATATAATTTGAAGCAGGCAAAGAAAATGATTGATTTTGTTTGTAGCCTAACGTCCAGGGGCAAATGTTTCATTCATGTTCAGATCGAGTATATTTTCTGACGTTCCAGGCTCCCAGATATCATTTATAATCGTTATGGATAAGTCTGGCTAAATTGACGAGATGGTGCAAATGAACATAGTTTTTTACGTTATACAACACTTTTTCATTATTATCCCATAATTCATCCACTGTACAATTTTCGTTTGAACATTTGTCAAAACAGAATCTTAAATCATGAATGTAAATCCAAGGCAAACAAGGTAAATTACAATTAAAATTCCATGAATTAATTGCAGAGTTATATTTAGGAAGAGACTGTTAAAACGGGGAACGAAGAAACGTAAACAATGATGTTTATATGCAATCTTATAAAAATATTTCTCCGATGAGTTGAATAACCTTTCTATCCACTTCAATATTTGTACATGTAACGTTTGATCAGTAAAAATATAGAAACTCTGCTATTATATAGTAAAGTAATTGGAACTGATTTTTCTTCTAAATTCTAAAGTGCCCTTACTGCAGTGACGTCATTTAGAACTGTTCTACAGTCCTGACTGATTTAGTCAGTTCTGCTGACAGTTCTACGGTTAGAACTGATTTGGACAGTTCTACCTAGAACAGTTTTAGACAGTTCTACCCTAGAACTGATCCTGACAGTTCTACCTAGAACTGATTTAGTCAGTTCTACCTAGAACTGATTCTGACAGTTCTACTTAGAACAGTTCTAGGGTAGAACTGTTCTAGGTAGAACTGTTCTAGGACAGGTTAGAACAGTTCTATGACAGATTATTCTGACAGTTCTAATGAGAGGTTAGAAGTGATCTCCACTGTACTTTTATACATACATATATAAATGTAAATCATCTTAATTGGTAAGAACGTGAAATATAAACATTCCCGTGAATAGTGGGATAAACGTTTTTCTTTTCTATTAAAAACAAGCACGATAACAAATACATGTACTTTTTATTTTATTTTAAAATCTGGTATACTTGAGAATGATGAAAATTGGCACAGAAAATTAGTTAACTACGATAACTCCAGACTTGATTCATGTTTTGTGACTATTGCAACAAACTATAAAATGTTAATACTTTGGTAGATAACAATTTCAAAAACTTATAAACAAATCTGTTTTTTACTTATTCACAAAATGTCCTGCAATAAAATGTTAATTTCCTCGTTTTTATTTTCAGTGAAAACAAATTATGGTAAAACTTATGAGTAAACCTCTTGTTTGTTTTTCTTAATTCATTATAAATATCAGCCTATCTGATCTATCAACAGTTATGCCTTCTAAACAAAATAATCTCGAAAAAAATCTATGCAAACCAATAATTCATTAAACTTGTCATGTCTTTAAAAGTAATAGCCAGTTCATAGATTAATTGACCATGCCTTGTTCTAATCAAAACAGAATAAATCATTCTGATTGCTTTTGGTGATTAAAATTCTTTCCTATCATTGTTATACTGAATAATTAAACAAATAAATAAGTCGCTCTTTAATTTGATAACATCTAATGATTTGGTGATGTAATTGGCACATTGTAACTGCCAATATTTGCAATATTTATAAATAAGAAGATAAGATAGGAAAATAGTTTATTAAAGTATCCATTACTATATTGTCATACAAACATCAACATTTCCTTAATTTATACACATAAAATAATCCGTATCCAGCCATTAAAACGTTCTACGAGACACTGCAAAACTGATAAAAATATGTATCCATTAACATTTTCAAATTTATCACTTAGAAACTCATCAAAGATAAAAGACTTACACTTTTTACACCGAATGCTCGTTGTTTCTACGACTAATCAGTAACGTTCCAATCAAAATAGATTAAAGGCAAAATAAAGTACAATGTTGACGAGCATTGACTATCGAAAATTCCAGAAAGTTTTGCCAAATACGTCTCAAGGTCATCTATGCTGAGGTTAGAAAATCTCAAGTATTTCGAACAGTTAAAATTTTGTGAACAGTAAATTGCATGCCAACACAAAATGCTGACTAAAACAAATGTGTTACAGACTTCACAATTACAATGCAAAACTTGTCAAAATGTTTTTGTTAAACCTCTATCCTTTATATATTTTATAATTAAAAAAATAATTCATACAATCCATAGATTTGTTGAAAATTTTCATATGGCCCATGCTTTACGAAGCGAAAGAAGCACGTCATTTTAGAATTAAAGCTAAACCATTAGACATTATAAAAAAAATGCATAATTTTACTGTTAAAACAATTTTTCATGCCAGAAAGAACTGTATAAAATTTTCTAAAAAAATCTGGTCGGAACAATTCATAATTTCAATAAATTTACAGTGTGCATAACACGTTGTCCATGCATATTTTGATGAATAAATTTTGAATATTAAATAGAATATCGTTTATCGTCATGAAGCTAGCATTTTATTATTTTTTTTCAGTATTCACACTATTACACAAATCCAACAAAGTCTGTCTATTCTATAGATGCAGGCATTCTGGAGTACCTGCCCTTTTCGTCCATTAGCGGGAGAGCTCCAGAACAGAGTCTTTCCTGACTTGCTGTTATAAGATAGACAAAGGCTTCTGTTTTCTAACATTCATATATCTTCTATACTAAGGATATAACATTGATCTTTCAAACTGTTTTTACGCGAGCTTCGGGTGCGGGATTTTCTCGTTGCGTTGAAGACCCATTGGTGGCCTTTGACTGTTGTCTGCTCTTTCGTCGGGTTGGTGTCTCTTTGACATATTCCCAATTTCCATTCTCAATTTTATAACTGTTTCCAAGCGAGTGCCACTAGTAAACAAATTTTGAATTGAAACGATCATTGTTTATCTGAACAGCTTTTAAAAGACTACACAATGAATTCATTCTTTCAGCCAATGTTCAGACTAGACCATTTTGGTCAAGTCAGAATTGTTCAGACAACTTGGTTGCAGTAAATTGAAATATGTTCAATTGATAATCAGACTGTTCAGTAGATATTATTTAAATGTAAAAAACAGAAACACGCTGAATTCACAAACACGATAATATCTGTGATGAGTGTATCTGAAAATATACTTAAACTCTTAAAAAGGCTTAACGTTACTGCGCTCATTTTTTTTCAGATGCTGTTGGGATCAAAATGTACGTGTGAGACTAAAATTCATTTACAATTGTACTAGAGAATTGTAATCGATCGGTTGTTGTGCGACTACTAAACGAATTTAACATCCCTCACTTTAATAGTACATTTATATTAAAAAAAAACAAATACATATTGTTACAGCTATTTTCTGTTATTTAAAATTAATTAATTATCTTTGTTCTGAAATTTGAATTATACTAATTAGCCTATTATGCAGTGGTTCTTGTTTGTCATAAAAAAAAACTTATCTGGCCATACCTGGTGATGTAGCTGGCCACCGTTTCACAAATTCTTCTTCAGTCTTCTTCAGTCTACGTGCCGTCCTGTGCCTATCGTAAATAAATCTTAGGTATTACAAACAGCCGTTTCACAAAGCTGTCGTCAGCTAAGATGATAGTAAATAAAATGTAAATCCTGGCATAACTTACTACAGCTATACCCAGTCGTATCTCTATCGTAGTTTCTGGTGCGAATATGAATGAAACCGTATTTAAGATGGCTGCATCGTTCTTTGTAATCAACCAAGATGAAGCTAGAAGACCAAGCAAATTTAATAACAGGACCACCCTCTTTTACTTTGACCATTTCAGTCAGATGGATATAATTTTTAGATATAAGCTTGATAGAGAAACTATCAATGATGTAAACTTAACAATGGAGGCAGATATCAAACATGAAGCAAACAGGTCTCATGTCCAACCATCTTGAACGCAGGTTCTCTTAGTCTTGTATAACTATGCTAAAGGGAATTCTTATCAAAGCTTGCGGATTTACACGGAGTTAGCAGGGAAGTGAGAGCCGATGTATTACATACGTAAGCACTTCAGTTGTTGGAAGGATTGGTCACTTGATAACTTTCCCAGTAAACGAAAATTTAAAGAAAACTAAAGAGGATTTCTATGACATTGCGGGAATGCCAAATATTCCAGATGAAGAAAAATCCTTATTTTAAAAACAATTCAAAGTTTTGTAAATAGTTAATTTATAAATTTTACCATACAAATTATAATTCATGTCAACACAAAAGTGCTGACTACAGGGTTGGTGATATCTTCGGGGAGGAAATCTCCACCAGCAGTGGCATCGAAATATTTTTTTTTTTTTTTTTTTTCGTTAAAGTTTTGTTATAAATCATTTATATTCAATTGTTATTTTTCTTTTAATCTATTTTGCATTTTTAGCTCACTTGCCCATAGGGCCAGTGTGAGTTTAAAAAGTAAAATAACAAAAATACCGAACTCCGAGGAAAATTTTAAACGGAAAAACCATCTTTTGGCGTCCGTCGTCTGTCCCTCTGAAACTAAACAAAACTTGGTCACAGTCATCCTTACGGTACGTATATATAGATTAAAAGTGTGTCCGATGATCCCGCCGACAAACCAACATGGAAAGTGGCCGTTGTTGAAGATGCATATAGATATAGGTCAACAACTCTTTTACAGCCTCTAGTTCCATTTCTGGACCTTTTAAAGCTGATTATACGGTATTTATTTGCTATTTATAGAATGCCGTACGGTGACCTATATTCCTTACATCCATGCCACTTGGACTCTGGTAGATAGTTTTCTCATTTGGAAATATACCACATATCATTATCATGCTTATATTTATAAACGTGTAAAATATGAATTAATTTACAAAACTATAATACAACTCTATTAAGTTGGACTTACTTCAACCAGGAACTACAAACCCAAACATTGTGTTGCCAATGATGTACAAATAGCTAAATATGACCAAAATGTTAATACATCCCTAAAGTAGCATCTTCGCTAGCCAAGGGTTACGATCCACTTCCCTCCTCTCCACCATTGGCAGATTGAGATAGAATTTCGGAGACACAAGGTAATGATTTTCATTGGTTGCAGTCGAAACTCGCTGCATCCAATCAAAAAGCGCCTATAACATGATCACGTCTAAATGTAGAAAGTGTATGTATACAATTGACACGTGCTTAATGTGCAACAAGTCTTTACATCCCTAAACATACGACTATATTAAGGGACAATTTGAATGTTTTTAATCAACTAATAGAGGTTCCTGTGTCTGTTTCTTGCACAAATGCATGAATGTCAACGTATATTTTCGTTTCCTGCTTTACCAAGTGTGTAGAATCTAGACGCTACCGTGTTTTTACCTCAAAAATGAAGAGTTCAGGTGCTACCATTGGTCAAGAATAATGTATTCGGAATGGGCGTGACTTTAATCTACCGATAGATGGCGCAACATTGTTATAACAAATGTTGGCTTAATCTGCCAAGGGTGGAGAGGAGGGAAGTGGATGGTAACCCTTAGCTAGCGAAGATGCTAAAGTAGAAGCTTTTATAGCTGACATACGGTATGTTTTTTTTTTCTCATTGTTGAGGTCACCTATAATTCATTTGAAATCTCAATCGTGTTGATAGTTGTCTCATTAGCTATTATACTACATCTCCTTATTTTATATAGAGAATACTATACCCCCATCACACTAGGACCACGATCCCGCTACGACCTCAGAAATTAATTATGAAAATTTTGGAAGTCGTGGTAAAGACAAACTTTGAACATGCTCAAAACATTCGTAGTGCAGTCGTGCCCAAAACTAGTCGTAGTAGAAGTGTAGGAAGGTCTTAGTAATCGGGATGAGCGCAGAAGCATCGTATTGGAAATCGTGGTGCAATTGGGAAGCCAATGGAAGAGATTTCGCTGCGACCTTACTACGATTTCACAACGACTATCCCGATCTCACTGCGTTTTTATTACGCTTCTACTACGATATTGATACGATTATACTACGATGAGGAAGACAATAGTACGCTGTTACTACGCGCTTGCCGTCCTTTAGTACGATTCTACTACGTCCTAGCCACGATTATTGCATGACCTCATTTTGTTGATATAAAAAACGGATGCAATAACTACTACCTGTAGTTCAACCATGGACAAACATGAGCAAATCCTACTTCTGCAATCTTTAATTCAGCTGCACTTATCGATTTGGCTGATCAGGCTACACTTTTAGTTACAAGGAGAAGGAGAAGACATACTAGACATCTAAGGTTCTGTTGGGTGCGCCCTTGGCTTTCTGTTGAAAGTAGACTCAAGTTTGGGCATTACGACCGACTTATGAAAGAATTAAGGATGGAGGATCAACAGTCATTCTTTGATATTTTAAGGATGTCTCCAGAAATGTTTGATAAACTTTTGAAGTCCTCGAATTCAGAACATGGACGCCCGATTGAGAAAGGCACTAGATCCGGGTCTGAAAGTTGCTATTACCTTATGATTTCAGAGTCGCGCACAATACCATAAGTACTTTTATTCCTGAGGTTTGCCAGGCAATTGTATAGAAATATAAAGATGAAGTCATATCCTGTCCAACAGAACCAAATGAACGGCGAGCTATTGTCGAAGACTTTCAGAGAAGATGGAACGTGCCATACGCTTCTGGCGCACTCGATGGAAAGCATGTTGCTATTAAAAGGCCGCATAAAAGCGGATTCTTGTTTCATAACTATAAAGGTGTTTTTCATTAGTGATCCCTGTCTTTGTGGATGCAGACTACAATTTTTTTATGGATAGATGTAGGAAGATATGGTTCCATGTCGGACGCCCAGATTAACAACGTGGCAAAATTAAAGGAGTGTTTGAGAGATAAGACTGTTGGATTTCCAGAGTCAGATCTCTTACCTAATGATGACCTGAACATGCCATGCTTCATCTTGGGTGACAACGCATGTGCGTTGAGAACTTATTTAGTGAAGCCATATTCTAGAGCGCAGTGACAACGTTGTGAAAACGTAGTGGAGTCGTGGTTCGGTCGTAGTAGATTCCTGTTGAGATCGTAATGCGATCGGGAAGGTCTTGGAAGAAGCGTACAGAGATCGTGTAAGTCGTGGTAATGTCTTATTAAACGTAGCAAGAGCGTGACAAGATCGTAACTAGAACGTGTTACTATCGTAGCGGAGTCATAGCAGGATCTTATCGGTCGTGGTTTGAACGTGAAAACTATGAAATATTGAATATTCAAGCCGACCGTACCACGATCTCACCGCGATCTTATTTTTTATAGATCGTAGTGGGATCTTTATGGTCTTGGTCTAGTGTAATGGGGCATTAATGAAATGTTGATAATGTGAAAACGAACATCTTTAAAATGTCTATTGCGTTACTCAAATTTAACAAATTTAAAAGGGAAATGATATTCAATAAGCATAAAATAGGTCATTTGCCAAAGTTGTTTCGTTGTGAAGCGCGCCAAATCTTCATTTCATTTTTGACTAGTGGCAAATTAGTGGAAAATTTGGCTTGTAAAAACTACAAATGCAGCCGAGCGTAGACTTCTTAGTCCTAAATCTCACTTCATAAACATTTAAAGTACAATCTGATTAATTTTTGTGGAATGCAATTAAATTCCAAATCAAATTTCAAGCAAAACATAGATACAGCATCTGTATTTAATCAGATTGAACAGATTGACAATTTGAACAATGTTAATTGATTTTCAATGTATTGCTTGTCTGAATTAATGAGTGTTACCACATCTTCTTATTTCTATGTTCAATATATCAACTACTTTTTAAATATATGATAATCTTGATAACATAAACAGTTCCAATTTTGATGCACAAAGATGCGAATTTCGACAAATAACGTCTCTTCAGTGATGCTCGAGGTCAAAATATATAGGAATTTCCAAAATCTTATTCTAATGTTAAAGAGCGGATCAAACCAAAAAGGACCTAAAGTATAGCCAAATTCGGACAAGGAATCAGAGTTTTGCATGAGGGAGATAAATGCCTTAATATAAAAAATTCCCAAAATTTTATAACTACAGCAAATTTTAATCAAACAATATCCGTATTTTCATGCCAGTACCGAAAGTACTGGCTACTGGGCTGGTGATACCCTCGGGGACAGTAGATAACACTAATTGTAGAAAAAGTATCCACAACTTCATTATTAAATATTGCATGTATCTGAATGGCGGCAGTAACTATACGTATCATACAGGTACACAAAATGTAAACATTGGTTTCAGTTTTAAATTTAAAAAGTTAAAAAAACTAAGCACTTCATGAAATAGGCGATGCCATCTTGGGGGTGGGGTTGATTTTTGGGGGGGACTCATCGAACAAGTTAAAGGGACGAATAAAGAACGAGGTTGAAGAGCATGCGCTTTTGAAAAATAAAAACCCAAACAGTTGACTGGGATATAGAACTAAGCTTGTCTTCTCCCATCCGGCAGTAGAACGAATGCGAGAAAGAGGCTTCCGTTTAGCTAAGCCGGATGTATAAATACGCTGCCACGTCTGGTCGGAATCGGGACGTTAAATCAAAGGCCTAGTGTAGGAAGAGTGCCACACTACCTGTACTTAAATGATTTGTGTAACAACTCTTTGAGCAGTCCGTATACCTAAAACGTAATTTTAACACACTATTCACATTGTAGTACGTAAATATTAAAAATATTAACAATGCCATCAGAAAATAAACGCAATATTTGGCTAGACAAACGAGCTTCATCGGAAATAGATTTAATAGAAACTTGTGCAGCTCATTGTATATGCTGGTCAATAAGATCCAACTTTGCGGTGTAAGACATTGGATGGCGTTGAAATTTTCTTGTTTGATTTACGAAATCTGTTGTTGAAGTAGGGTAAGTTTGCAATGTCCATTGGCCAAAATTACAGAGATAGTAAAGACACCACATAATAAACTTAATCTTTATCTTTCTTGCTCTTTTTCCTCTTTTTCATTTAGACCATCAGGTTTTAAAGTATGGAGCTTGTGGATCCAAAGGTTTTACCATTTCGGAGGGGGGGACTGAGGGGAGGGAGGGAGAGGATTTTGAAAGAAAACGAAAAATTACTTGCCCTGGTAAGAACTGAAATTAAAACAAGAAAACGAATATTCTGCAACATAAAATGCAGAATAGTTGAGGATGCAACGAAGTCGCGAAAAAAATAACCATGCGTAGCAACAGATGAAAATTAATGATCAATTTTGATTCTTATCTCTGTACTCTACAACCTCATTACGGTCAATTATGTTTGCTTTTTCAAAAGTTGTATCTATACTGTTGGTATTGTATCTTCAAGCAACTAGATGCTTACATGTGCGTAATGTCTAAGTCTAGCATTTTGCTCATTTTCAGAGGAGCATATTCTCTTGATATGCAATGACGAACGGAAAGGGGTACCATGGGAACATTGTTTGGAATAGAAATTAAGGTTTGTTTTCTTCCACAGATCCATACAATAAAGTTTTAAATCATAAGGAACACGTAAGTTCACTTATTTTCAAATTAACGTGATCACAACTTCATAGTAAACTACCTTAGCCAAAATCTATAACCCGATATGGAACAGACTAACAGTGGATGTACAAACCGGAAAACATTTAGTTAGTAAAATGCATCATGGTAAGCTTTAAAAGGTTCCAGCATGAAAAAATGTGAAACAGTTCAAAATAAAAAAAAAAAAAAACGCATCTTGATTCATGCTAAAAAAATAAACAAAAAGGGATATGACAGACCGCAACAAACGACAACTACAAACATAACACGCCCCCGACTTGGGACAGACAAATACAAAATATGGCGGCATTATACATAATTTATATATGTGAGCACTCTTTCCTACCCTAACTGACCTGAGAAAGTTTTGTCGCAAAACAACATGAGAACAAACTGTACTTATTAGTTGAAAAAAGCTTATACGTACCTCTTCAGATCGGCACTACCGAAAAGCATGACAAAAAGACAACAAATACCGATCTTAAAGTACTTCCGGTTACTGATAGCTATTTGAAAGCATTTTTTGTTTATTTTCTAATGGAAACTATTCATTCTATCTATTTGCCTGTTTATTTAAAAACAGGTCGACCAAACGTTGTAAATCAAACTATTAAACAATTTGATGACGTAAGTTCCAAGGATTTTTTTCGTCACAATCAAAGTATTTTAGAAAAGTAAAATTTGTACTTAAATTTAGTGAAGAGAGTGTTCTAATAACAACTATGGAGACGATAAACGAGATTTTTTTATCATCGAACCTTCTGATAATTATTGAATTATTTCCTCCTACACCGCCATCCCAATTATAATAAAGCGATACAAGATAACTGAACTCTTTTTATCGTTTTTTCATTTTTGTTTTACAGACGTAGAAGTAGCAAAAACTGGTCTTACATTGAAGCAATAGTACCAGAAACATCAAAAGTCTGTCTACCGCTCACCCACAGGAGAAAACAAATGGTACATGATGAACTTTACAAAACAAAACTTATTAAAGATAGCAGGCTGATAATTTTGAATGCCAGACGCGCGCAATAGACACATCAATCCTGATTCTTAAAGATAGCAATGCCATAATTGTACCGTAAAACGCACTAAATGGATTGGAAACAAATTAACCTTCAAAGATGGCAAAAAAAAAAAAAAAAAAAAACGCTGCATCTGTTTATTTGTTGGTTTACATAAAACATGTATATGTAAACTGCACCTTATTAAAATCGAGAAGAAGTGCTCGAGAGTCGCTTTCCTACCGGATACCAAAGCATTAAGAGAAAAATAGTTATATTATTTTTAAGTTATGTTTCCTAGCAAAATGATGATTAAAGTACTGTTTTTCTAATTAGTTAAAACTAATCATTTTTAAGCTATTATATCAGACAAGGTTAACTATCAAATATTTATTCCGGTCTCTTAAGAAATATTTTCCAATAGAATCAATCATTGCACTTCACTTCTTTGTCTTAAACACGTGCCTTTATGGCAATAAAACAGCTGAAGGCGCGTACATTACTGTATTGATTTATCTGTATTTTAAGGTATAAAGCCAGCGTATTCCCAATAGTAGGTAACATACGGAAAAGTTTCCTCTAATGAGAAATCAGAGGCAGAAATGTGTAGGATTCTTTATCTATAAACAGGTAAGTGCAACTGTTGTTAGAAGAGATAATTATAGAAATAGCTGTGATTTATATGTAAGATTATTCGACGTTTAGATGATAAGTTGATGGCTTTTCTTCAATGGTAAATATATAATTTATTAAATTTATAAACGCGTTGAATTTTAATGGTTATTGTTTCGATTTCTTATTGCAATTATAAAATGAAGCTCGAAAAATAATCATGAAATGTATAGATATCTGGAATTTATATACTGTCAGGTTTAAGATTAAGAAAACAAAATTGAATTAATACTTTATTTCTTTTTTATTTAATTTTTGTTTCTTTAAAATCATGGAACTGGTAGGGATTGTATTGTTAAAACCTATTACAAGTTCAACATGTTAAAGGACAATATTGTTCACAGAATATAACAAGCACTAGAGTGGTTTCTTACTATTGGGATAAAGTCCCATGCATTAAGTTTAGAGGCCAATAACATTTCCATAAGTTTCCAGGTACACACTTGCTTACCACTAAACGTTTTTCTAAAAGAGGTAGGGCCAATTTCCCCTGAATTTAAGTCATATTAGGGCCATGTTCTAAAATTCACAGACCATAGATTCAAGGTTCTTAAATGTTTTAGCTACATATATGTGTAATTTCCAACATGCATGTGACCAAATGAAAACTGCATTAAGATGGCTCAAAAGCCTGATTTTTGGCAATTTTGTCTACTACTGTATGATAGTATTTATTCAAAAAATATGAGGACATTCTTAACCAAATCCCAAATTATGTGAGAATCATAGCTATGTATTGTCCTTCGAATACAAATTAACTCATTTTGGTAAGAGACGTCCTTCGATGCAAAATTTAGCAAAAACATTTGAAATTTACATTGTTATCTTCATCAGCAGTATGTAGCGGTGAACATCAAATACACGGAATTTAGCTTTACCTCATTATCAAATCATTGGATCTGACGGGATTCTTAATTTGAATATGACCTATCAAGGAATTATTATAGTATATAATATTAGTTAATAACTGGATAAAAGTTGCGCAATTTAAACATTTTTTTTTTTTAAATAACGAAAGTAAAACTTGAAAGTAGCTTTTAATCTGTACATCTTGTTTAATGACTACATGCACAATCCTTGAATTATTAAATACATTAAAATTGCTATTTGTGCCATACATGTACGCACACGTATTTTAGTGTTTGAAAACGCTGGTTTGTTTTCACTTGAATTTCTGGACGTAAATACACAGGTGGTTGTAAAATCTAATATGAACTGCAACTAAGTATAACGGGGTATTTTCCTATCGAACAAATTATATAACTTAGTCTTTTGGGGTTATGGCCGTTTGTTTCAACAAAAACTATGGTATAATTTACGAAACAACGAGAAAAAAAACCTATCCAGCAAATATGAAATATCTATATATAATTTTGTGACTAAAGGTAACGATACGCAAGGTTGAAGTTATTTATTCAAGGAATGTGTTGGGCCATTTTCTCTATATACATATGGGATTCACTCACAGAGCTAAAATCTAAAAGCCTGTATACAGGTTTTTAAATATTGAAGAGTTTATGCCATATACTTAAAAAAAACATATTTCCATTGAATGATACAATGATTTGAGCACAAGAATGTGTTTTAATACAAAATTGAAATTTTAAAATGTTTCTGAAAACATTTTATCGCCGAACGTATATCTTACCAACATGAATTAATTTGTACCCGAAAGACAATATACACCTTAAATTCAAACTTTTGAGTTTGGATACGAATGTCGTTTTATGTTAATTGGTTAAATAGTTAAATTTGCCAGTTTTGAGCTATCTTTGGGTGTTATAAAGTATTCATCTGTTTAGAAATGAGTTATGATATAGTTACAACCTTAAAGTACAAATTTGGAGGTGTAATACGGTGAAAATATGTACAAAATTGAAAAAAAAAATTGAAAATGACCTTCTACGGATGTAGAATATTAAAGAATTGTGAATGTAGTCATTGAATGAAATAAGATTCAAAGCTATTTTCAAGTTTCATTTTTTCCCACATGATTAACTAATATCCAGTTATTATCTTTAAACTATAAGAATTCCTGGATAGGTCATACTTAAATTAAGAAGACAAATCTAATGATTTGAAAAAGAGGTATGGCTAATTTTCCCTGTATTTGACGTTCAGCTACAAATTGCTGATGAAGATAATAATATTGCAAATTTTCGGGGCCTTTTAAAGCTTGCTATACGGTGTGGGTTTTGTTCATTGTTGAAGTTCATACACGATGATCTGTTCGAATGTAATTCTAACTTTTACATCATTTCGTTTTTGTAGTAAGGTTGTGTCATTGGCAATTATACTACATTTTCTCATTTTTATAAAGATGTGAAAAAAATCAGGGAAATGATGTGTGCTACCTCCTTTATAAAATATACGTAAAGTAAGATTGATAGATTGTTGTTAGCTTTACTTCCTGTTGCAATTATTACATGCATATTAAAGGGCGACATCACGAAAGACAGAATATTTTAATAATACGTTAATTCTCATTTCACTATTCAAAATTTTCTCAAGAATATGACAGTTGTTTTCCATTCGTTTGATGTGTTTGACCTTTGGATTTTGCCATTTGATAAGGGACTTTTCTTTTCGTTTTGAATTTTCCTTAGAGTTCAGTGTTTTTGTTATTTTACTTTTTTCTCAATGAAAAAAAAAAAAACGCATCATAAAATAAATGATGATGATGATAATAATAAATGAATGCTAAAATTAAAAGAACATATTCCTAAAAAAATGTTTTAAATGTTTTAAAACTTAAACTTTAGTTGTATTTATTGAAGAAAATTGCATAAGATAAGCTTTACAATGGTCGATATAACTATTTCTATATTGAGGGGATAAATAGTAAGAAATATTCAATATTCAATTTTCAGATTTTTACATAAAGGATCGAGCATTAAAAAGAAAAAAGTAAAGCTTTCCGTCAAAAAGTAACGCAACTTAATATGATCAATAGGATTCATTTTAAAGGCTGTTCTTGAACTTCATACATAAAAAAAAAAAACATGTAACAGGATTATTTCGAGACATCTCAAGGTTATTATTAATGTCGTAATTCTGTTTGTGAATAACAAGATTACCTCTTTTAAAATGATCATTACATTCTAAATCGGGATTTCAGCAGAATTCATCAAGTTATCGTTAGTATCGCTCGAAACGGACGCTCACACTAGTTCATAAAATGTTTAAGCCTTCCCTGAATGATAATTTCATGAATTCTGAGCATTGTTTTTTGATGACTGTTAAGTGAATTTTTTTTTCTAATTTTGGAACTAAGACAAAATCGCTTAAAACATCCCCTCAGAAATTTTTTATCTGTACGGAAGATAGGTTTAAAACGCGAAAACAGGTTCGACCATAACAATCGCGAGATTGAAGCTCCAAAACAAAACAAAAATGAACGAAAGAGGTAAACATAGAGCCCGTTTCACCTGAATTCTATTCACTCACAGAGCAAATCCATGACTAATCGGCAATCCCCGAGTGGTCTACTAAACTCTCCTCCCCTTGTAGATGGAAGGCGGAGTTTAGACGAGTGATCCAAGACTTGATATATTTTTGAATATTAAAAAATGTTCATGAGCTGTTTGCCAATTTTATACGAATTTTATGTTTGGTTAAGAACGTCCTGTTTTGCATTTTAAGGATGTTCGCTTCTCTTGTTTTTGACTATTTGTCAGATAGTTGGAATCCTCTAGTTTTATCAATGTAGTGTCAATAGACCTTTTGCCGGCTTATCCCTACTTTTCCTTTCATTATTTTATAACATATAGTTTTAAAAGCCATTTTTTTTTAAATCTTATAAAATCCATGCTATTTTTCATCGTTTTTGAAAGACAAAAAGGTGTCATTATTAAATGTATGTAAAGTATAGATATCATTTCCCGCCAAATTTTCAATTGATTTTTTTTTTCTGAAAAACAAGGACATGGAGATTTCATTTTTTTCCTACTTTTTAAATTTCTTTATTTATATACTATCAATTTATAACAGTCTTTTAAAAAGTTTGCTATTTTTAAACAGAGGAGGGAACATCTTTAAAGGGGTAATTCCTCACATTCTGCATAAATTTATCAATATTTTTGTTTTGAGCTATTTTATGCACATATATATAATATATAATGATTACATTCCGAAATTCGCCGAAATTCTATTGAAACCTTCAAGTACATGTCCATATAGAAATATGTGATAATATGAATTTTAGTAATGATTAAAGGATTAAGAGAAATATCTCTAGTGTGAAATAAATTCTCCGGAAGTTGCATCACTTTTCAAACTTTAAACTGAAACGTCTGAAATCATAATAAAATGTGTTGTCTAAATATTACATGTCAACTATAATATTCTAAGAACCTGACAGGAACTGGTCAATTATGAAGACAAATAATGTTTTTTTTAAACAAACCGGAATAACCGTCAATATTATCGGTCACTCTAGGAAAAAATAGATCTCGAGAAACAATAAAGCAGCCAAATTGATGCAAAACTAATGTTTTTTCAAGTTAAGCAAAAGAAAAAATATATCGCATTATCTTGCACTTTCAATAGAGACTGTAATAATTTTCTACTATAACTTTAAATAACATCAACGGTACCAATTTAACTACACCAGAAGCGCATTTCTACAATAAATGTCTCTTCAGTGATGCATATAGCCAAACTATTTGAAAAAGCAAAATTTATGCAAACGTTCAAAAGCTGATCAAACCAAAAAGGAGCTTAAGTAGTATAGCAAAATCTGCACAAGGAATCAGACCCAAAATGTTTTATTTGCATGCCTGTATTGATAGATTTGACGTAAGAGAGGTTCGCTGATCTTGGTTATGACTTTATTTCAGATATTTGGAATTATCTGGTTTTATCTATGTAATGCCTTTGAAAAATAAGCCTGCTAATCCCTTTATTTCTTTACATAGTTTTATTACATATAAGTTAAAAAAAACATTTTTTGAACATCTTATACCATCCTTGTTATTTTTCATAGTTTTTGAAAGAAAAAAGGTTTCAGTGGCTTATATCTCAAAACAAGGACATCGATGGTCCTTTCATCTTTTTCTGCTATTTTAGTTCTCTTATTTTTATCATTTTATAACCGTCTTTTAAAAAGAAACAGAAAAGGCAGCGAATATCCTTTATATGATAACAATTCAGACATTGTTGGAATAGTTTTGTCCGTATCCTCACATTGGTCATTTGTTATAATGATCACGTAACAGCTAAGCCATTATTATTTCTCCCTTTGACAAACCATTGTTAATTTACTTTGATGTGAATGCTTGAAACGGATCGTTATGATTTCATTAATGATACAGATCTATTTATGTGACTTATTATTGATTTGTTTATACATATTAACATGCATTATTAATGCTACTAAAATTTTGTTGTGTAATTCCCGATTAATTCATAAAATGTGTTGTGTAATTCCCGATTACTTCATAAAATGTACTATTGCAGAGAATTTACGTGTTGATGTGTATTTAACATTATAGATTATATCGATATTTACCGTTTGCAATATTACATTAATTGAAAAAGAGCACGCGTACGGCTAGCTAAAGTAAATTTAAACAACATGCCAGAAAGAAATAAAAGAAGACACCATATGTATTTGCCAGATTTTTAACACGAAAAAGTTCATAAATTGTTTATAATTCCCCACAGCTCTGTTCTACATTGAAAAGCTATAGCGTGATCGACATCTTGCAATGAAAAACACAAAAACCCAGAACAGGAGACCGTCTTAAACGTGTAGTGAGTTGTGAGCGGGGTTACGGCCTCATTGGGGATTAATTTTCTTTTATGTGTCGTTGAGTTTTATTTTTGTCATTGGGCAGTGATATTGTACATGTATCAGATATGGACATTTAAATAAAAAAATGTAGAAATCTGAAATAATACCGGAGTAGTGCAAGCCATTCATTTGTCTGTAAAGATATTTTCAATCTTGTGTAAAACTTTATAAAATCATAGTGAAGGAATATTCATACAGATGTGAACAAACAGTTAATGCTTGAAATAGTAGAAATGATTTTGCAACTTTCAATGAGATACTCACATGCATGGCAATTATCTTAACGCTGTCAATATTTGGTAGTTCATAAAACAAAACGTCTGTAGGTCCTTAAATATGACCTATATCAGAATTGTTCATGAAAGAATTTAATTTTGGGACCAATACTCACATAAGATGTAACACGTATACAGATTTTTGCACAGACGTCCAGTTTAGCTTTTTTATCAGAGTTGGTCACTGATACACCGTACCATATCCCTTCGTTCCCAGTTCACCTTTATGTAAAATTTAAACCATTATGACAATAAATCTACGAATAAAACGAATCGGCAGAAAGTGTAACTTCATCACTATATTTCTACAATTTCACCATAGAACGCATACAGTTGAAGTAAAATTGAAATAATATTCAAAAGTATATGTAGTGAAATATGTATAAAAGTATATATAGTTGTCTCTTTAGATAAGTCGGATTAATAACCGATAAAACATATCTCTTTCTGTCATTCGATTTCATATCTCTGTCGTCCGTATTCATCCATTCTGTCATTAACAGACAAGTCAGGAACTTGTAAGTCAGTGTGTGATGATCATTTCTTGCTGTATATCACATTTGTTTTTCGTTTGTTGTTTTGTTTTCATAATTCAGGCTGTAGGGTTTTCCGTTTGAATTGTTTAACGTTTTATAATGTCTGGGCCTTTGAAAGCATGCAATCCGATAAGGTTTTGCTTATTGTTAAGGACCGTACGGTGACCTATAGTTGCTAATATCTACCTCAGTTGGTCCCATATATATAATATATATATATATATATATATATATATATATATATATATATATATATATATATATATATGTGTGTCTTTTGTCTTGTGTTGTTGCTGTATAATTGACGCACATAGCGCATCCCCTTTTATGTGAAAAATACTTGATAGCCTAGGACATAGATCAAATCACCGACAGTAGTGTTGTCAAATAATAAAGGTAGAAACTAACAAGACAAACAGAGCTAAAAATTTTAGCTAAAAATTATAATTTCGACATGCAAAATTTAAGCATATACCAAGGACCAATAATACTGTAAACCAACTTATTTTCGCGAGCGATTTATTTTCGCGACTTTCGCGAGTTGAAAAATAACGCGAATATAAATCTTTGTGAATTTGTTAAACTTTTATCTTCCTTTATATAAATACGTCAAAATAATTTAAAAGTAAAGTATCCGCGAAAAATAAGTTGATTTACAGTAACCAGAAGTAAAAGAAATGCAGAAAACATCATGGGCAAAATTTAAAAGACGAAAATTAACCGCACAAAAAACTTTCACATATACCCGACTGCTCCTTTCATTCATAGAGTCCTTCAGATTAAGCAACACACGGACGACACCCACAAGAAGGAGCTCCAAATAGGTCAACAGTTAACTGTGTTCTTTCTCCACTTATAGTACTCTTTTACGTTTGTTTGATTTAATGTATACCTGTCATTTGTTTGTATTGCCCAGTTCTAAGCTTTTTAAGTAGTTTTTTGTTGACTTGTTCGTCTTTTCGCCGATTTTCGTTTTTTGCCATGGTGTTGTCAGTTTTCTTAACAATATGGACTTTGTCCCCTTGGTATCTTCTGTTCCTTTTTAAAAGAAATAGATCATTTGATAAAATTTCAAATACGCTGTAAAATCTTGTCAAATAATAGACAAAAATCTTACCAATAAAAAAAGTTAAATCACAAAAATACTGAACTCCGAGGAAAATTCAAAACGGAAAGTCCCTAATCAAATGGCAAAATCAAAAGTAAAAACACATCAAACGAATGGACAACAACTGTCATATTCCTGACTTGGTACAGGCATTTTCTTATGTAGAAAATGGTGGATTAAACCTGGTTTTAAAGCGCTAAACCTCTCACTTGTATGACAGTCGCATCAAACTCCATTATATTGACAACGATGTGTGAACAAAACAAACAAACCGCCAAAGGAAATAGACAAAATGTCTACAAAACATATGACACATCGAAGGTAAAAAATGAGGAAAACGAACACCTCCGAAATGTATGCTATGATTTCTTTCGCATGTTTCAAAAATAAAGATAAAAGTACTCAAATATTAATCATTTGAGAGTAAAAGACCTTAACAGAAATTCAATACTCCTATAAAGATCATCATTCATATACCGAAGAAGTTGGCAACTTAAAAAAAGAAGAAAAGATGTGGTATGATTGCAAATGAGATAACTATCCACCAAAGTTCTAAAGACATGGATCGGACAACTATGGGTCACTATGTGGTCTTCAACAATGAGCAACACCAATATCGTATAGTCAGCTATAAATTGTTTTGGCATGAAAACAATTCAAGCGAGAAAAGCAACGGCCTGATTTTTGACAAATTATTAAATGAAAAACAAATGTTACAGACGGTAACCAAGACCACCCACTGAATTACCGGCACAACTGCAATAATTCTATGAATTCGAAATTTACACAAACACAAAAATAATGTTTCATATAAGTAAAGTCAATGACGTTTTGCTACGGAAATTTAATTCATCTTGTTTTGGAAGATCAAGCGATTATAGGGCTTCACTAGTGATATCCGTTTTGTTTATGTTCCAAGCGTTAATTTCTATGACAAGACATAATAAATTTGGACATGGGAAATATCTCTTGTCATAACAAGATTTGTAAATCACCGGTGTATGTAAATTCTCTAACGATAACGTATGACGGAACGAGTGTGAAATAAAAATACGGAAAGATTTTTTTCCTGAGTGAGACATTACAATAAAAGGTTTTACCAGGCATTGAAAAAAATCAGAAGAGCAAGCATGTTGGATTGATATTAGTTAGATGATAAAGTGCTGTAAGACTGGATTTGACACTTGTGTTAAATACTTCATGTACTAAGCGCCTTACACTTGAACATTTCGCGATTTAAATTATACATTTAGGCGCTTTAATTTTGTAAGCTTACAAAGTCAATATAAAATACAGGTAGATTACATAAAATTTTGATAGAAATCAAACAACTTCAAAATGAAAAATAGATATATTATAAATATAGTTCAAGATAGGAAAATACTCGTAAAATGTTTTAAAAGAAATCAGACTGAATAGATAACTGTTATTCTGATGTAGTATACTTATCCCTATGCAGGGATGTCTTAGCCAGATTTTGCATATATTTTGGTTTACAAGTATCATCAACTTCGTTAATAATTTAGCTTTCCAACTGTTTTGACTTCCGAGCACAGCTGATGCTCCTTAGTATCAAGTAGAATAGCGCGTCTGGAGTACTTAATTATAAGCCCTGTCTTTATGTGTAAAACAGATCGTTTAAGACCCCTTTAAGCATGGTCAGTAGCTAGTTAGTATCTTTAAGAAAATTTTACCGGACATACAAACGCGCAAATGTAAAACACCGACATTTTACGACTGTTTCCTGTAGGCCTTTTATTTCAAAACAGAGACGGCGGTTATAGCAATTTTACAGCACAGATTTATTCTGTGTTGCGTGTGCCTGTCATATCTAATCCATTTCGCGTCTCTGGAAACTATAGTCAATGGCAGGTATAACAAATTAATCGGATGTTTATAGAGTGATGCCATGTTATTAATATACATGATAATCACAAAGTGTTTCCAATGTACTTTGTCACAGCATTCCCATTTAAGTTCATATGTTATCGTTTATATATATGTAATTTGCTATTATTTGATTTATAACGGCGAAGATACCGCGGTTGATTTATTGCTCTGATCAGGATATGGAAAATTGGAATTTTTTTTCCAATTCGACTCACAGAACATAAAACACTAACATTGAGAGTGATCTTCAGTCTGGTACAACATGTTTGATATCAAACGTGAAACAAATGAAGCCGTTGATTGTCTCATGGCAAATAAATTCTAACCCATTCGTATTAAATAGGAATACGTTTTAATAATAGAGAATAAGAGCAATAATTCATGATATATCACAAGAGGTTTGATTGTCTGATCAGATTTTGAAGTCATGATTAAAATTTATAGCTCAATAGTCATTTACATACTCGTTGTATTAAAACCATTTTCTTCATGCATATTTTCTGTAACAATTTACAAAGTTAATTTAAACTCTACATTCTAAAAACAATATTTTGGGTACAAGTAGTATTAAAATACTATCTGATTAAAAATCAGTGAGCAACATTGTGATTTTTACGACTCGTTTTTTTCTATAAGGTTAAGCGTACATGTTGTCGCTGCTTAACACTAAATTGAGTTACTCAATTAGATCTATCAATGACGGGTAATCTATCATCAACGGGCAGGGAACTTATACAGAGCTTGACATATTGTGAAGACACTTGTCTGCTGTTGAAGAAAGTACGTTAACCTCTAGATGTCTTTTTGTGTTTTATGTCGTTGGATTGATGTCTCCTAGCCTCTAATGCTTATTTGAATACTGAAATCAAACAAACGGATAGGTCAAGTTCCCTGAAGTTTAGTTCACACGAGGACCGTTTAAAAAAAAAGTTTTTCAATCTTGACTAAAAAGCACAATGTTACAGTTTCATGTGTGCAAATAGGTTCTAACATCAATGTGTCTTATTTCTAAACAAATATCCATATTAAAAATGTAAATCCCCTGAGGTAACAATGAAAATGTATAGAATGCACGTAAATATCTCAAAAAGTATTGAATAGTTTCACTTGAAATTGCCTTTTCTCCTTTACGTAACTGTTAAATCAAGATATATCAAAACTACAGTTTAGATAGATTTTGATATATTTCGAACATTTATGCAAAATATTGAACAAGAGGGATATTCTTACCACAAAATAATTAGAAAAATATGTAAAATGAAAAACAAAAATGAAAAACAAAAAATAACTTCAACAGCAATATGGTTAAAAACATTTTGATTTTACGGAAATGTATAAAATAGATGCCAATTATGTATTGACCCTTTATATTTTATTTTCAGTAGATTTGACTTTTGTGAGGTCAAACAAAATAGGTTATACTATTATACATATTACAATACAGGAACAAACGTGTAAACAAGATCTTTGAACAACTTTATTGAAAGTCTTTGATAAGGTGCGTTCCTTTGAGGATCAGATTGTCAGAGTTAACGGTAATGATTTCTCTAAATCTTCTCACAGAACTCTATTGCATAATCTAATTGAAAAGACGTTGTCCGACTCAATGACATATTGAATAAAAGTGTCTGACTTTCTGATATAGATTTGACTTTATCGTGTGTATACTTTAAAATAAGTAATAACATAGCTAGCATTGTCGTTTTAGTATATACATAAAAATATTCTCATTTAGTTATCGTTAGGTAACATTCTTGGTAGCCGCATAGCATTCCTAATTCTGACTCTTTATTTCCAATTTTTTCTTTGAAACCCATAACGGAAACGTTTCTGATTCTATTAAAAATACTATATATTAAGTTTTATTTATCTTTCCCAGTTGACATGAATGTAAAGTCCATGAGAAAGAGCTGCGTGTGTTTGGCTGTGAAGGATGCAAGATAAATGCGGAGCCGGATCCGGACTGGATCTTGAAGGAAAGTGCCACACTCTCTGTGCGTTAAAGAACCCACTATAACAACTCTTTGAGGGTCGGTAGGTTGTCCGTTGCCGAAATGTCCTATCCAACATACCATATTTTTTTTTAATAAATGTATTTCAATCAGTATGTATATGAATGACGATCGGAAATAACTTTTTTAGGACTCAGACTGTTCGAATATCACGCTAAACTGCTTTGGCTACGTTTAGGGTCCAGTCTTCATATATCATCTTCTTGGAAAATAAGGGCCAGTCCAACTTACTGTAATGTTGATAAGATGATTGTTTTGTAGAAATATTAAACTGAACAAAATCCATTGCCAGTAAAATCAATCATGTCTTAATGTTTACAGAAACTAATTAGACCTATTTGAGTTGATGCATATAGTTGGTTCCCTTCCACATTTTCCCGTTGATTGTTTCTTTTGATGTTACTTTAATGATAAAAAATATCTAATCGATGTTCTTTTAGTAAAACTTATTTGTTAAACCACCCCAACCTCATACAAAGTTTGTGGCACTTGCCAAGTATGATTATAATTAACTTTCATTAAAATCATTTCAAAATTGATAGCTTCAGAGATCAAAATTATTCATATAAAACACAGAAACTAATTAAAAGTAATTAAGTTTACATAAATATTTTTTTTCAGCAATTTTCTACTTTCAAATAGCTCTAATTGAAATCCCTATACGTCTGAACCTCTTTGAAGAAAATATCAGACGATATAGTTGTTTCCGATCTGACGTTGTTTCCGGTCTGACGTGCTATATAATTGTAAGCTTTATCTTTGAAGAAGGTCGATTTAGCCTGATGTTTATGTGGGTAGAATAACTAGACAAGTCTCCATTATTAGTTAATTTCAGATTTGCGAACGTCAGTTACATCATCATTACATTCTAAAAAGATTTGCATTGATTTTTTCGTAAGCAAATAAATTTTTTCATATTACCGACTTTTGACTCCGAGTATATAATTGTTTGACAAGTTACCTACTCTGTGGAAGGACTTGCTGGTAAGAGCAACTTCAAAGAAATTTTACAATCAGTGTAATTATTGAACAAATAATTGTCATGTGTTTTCTATAGACGACATAATCATCGAAAAACAGTTAATTCCTTAAATTGCACAGATTGTAAGCTTGATTTTTCTTTTTAAGTTGCTCTTACTTGACCGAGCATAAGAATGTCCAAAAACAGAATAACTTGTCGGAAAATGATGTATTCCGCTGTCTAAAGTCGGTAATATGAAAATAGTCTATAATTGTATAATGAGTATGTATTAATTATCACCTGGTGTTGGCTTAAATGTGTTTTTACCTTCGTTCCCTTGTCTGTGTAAGCACGCATTTAGTTCTTTTCATGGTGTACTTTAGTTTATATAAATATTTGTGATTTTATTATTTGAAAAAAAATGTATTGCTGTTCAGAATTTAAAGATTGGCTAGTTTTTTATCCTCATTTTTAAGTCTGAATCATAGGCTTTTATATAAATAAAAAAAAAAAAAAGAAGGAAAATGACTTATATGGTGCGAGTGTTAGGTAACAGTCTTAAAATCAGTAAAATAACACAAGTTACGAGATAGGCAGAGAGGAGGGTCAGGATGTTGGGCGTTCCTTCATTTCTGTATTCTTTAAATTTTTCTGTATTTTTTCTTTTGTTATTTTTTATTCTTTTGTCCAGTATTCTTTATTCTTTATATTTACGCATCCCCTAATTTTCTATTCTTTTTTTTTTTTTTTGGCGATTGTTCTCCAACTTGGCCCAATGTTCTCTATTCTGTAAACTCCATTCAGACCCTAATAAAGAGACACAAAGCTACATTATATAGAAACGACAAAAGAAAAACATTATTTAACCTTCAATAATTTTTGTTATAAATAAAATGTCGATTGATGAAGAATGAATTTACCCTCAGAGTTAATTAAACCGTGATATCCCATGGGACAGGGCAAAATCCCATGGGATCGACCATTATCCCATGGGATTTTGGTTAAATCCATGGGATTTTTGGTCCCATGGGATAATTGTAGTCCCATGGGATATTTGTTGTCCCATGGGACAAAAAATCCCATGGGACTATAATTATCCCATGGGATTTTTAATATCCCATGGGACACATTAAAATCTATGGGATTCAAATTATAATTATATAGATATAAATATACAGTAATGTGTATGTTACAATATGTATTCTATTTGGTAGTAAATTATTATAAGATGAATCTTTTAATTGAATATCTTTTTTCTTTGGAAATGTTAATTGTTCTATAACTGTTCAAAACTAAACTTTTAAACAACAAAGCAGATAATGTAAGTATCAATATATGTTTATTTATGAATTATAGAATACTTTCTTGAAACACAATTATTTACGATTTGAAATCAATGAAAACTCTATTATTAGGCTTAACATACTAGTAGCTATTTAAGTAAATCTATTTTTTTCACAATATCCCTCCACACAAAACATTAATAGTTTCTTATCATCCAGCATTGTGTGATCGTATAGTCCACTTTTTGGTCATTCAACACAGAACATTGACATTATTGTGGTTTCAATATCTTTTGGTTTTAATAGAACTTGATTCATTGACTGAGTGATGAAAATAATAACTGATCCAACTTTTGTCTTTGAATTTATTCTGGTCTTGTTTCTATGTTTTCTCCATTTATTTTAGGTGATGAATTTCAATCCTTCTGAAAAAGAACCAATAAAATCTGAAGTTATGTATTATACAAAATTGTTTGCATACATGTAGCAATAATATGATTTTCAATAAAAATAGCTATGCGGTATGGATTTTACTGATTTTTTAAAAGTTGTCTAGTGTCATCAGTTGCTAACCTCCTACATCCTTTGGTCTCTGATGGAGATTTGTCAAATTAGCAATATACCACATCTTCCTATTCTAATACTATATAACAATCAATTAATTTATTCTTCTTTATAACATTTGGGTATTTTCCCGGTTATATATATAATATATATATAAAGATCAATGTTAAAACTTTAGGCAATTATAATAACATTCCATTATTCACAAGAATTTGCAATATATTATACAAAACGAGACAACAGAAACAATATTTCCTTAAGCTTTTGAAGTTCTGACAGAGTTCAATTTGTGTTTTATTTCAATGAAAAAATACCTTGATCTCTTTGGACATATTGGAAATTATAACATTGATAAAAAAAATTATATTGTTTTATCCTTATTTTTTGTGTTGTTGGCTTGCTGTCTCATTTTTATATACAGTTATACATACATCAATAATCTTCTTCTTTATTAAAAGTAACTAGAGGCTCCAAGGAACCTGTGTCGCTCACCTGATATTTTTATTTACAATTGATGCATAAATCAATGCAACCGTTATACTTTTGCTTTAGTTTCAGAGATATAAGCCAAAACTGCATTTTACCCTATGTTCTATTTTTAGCCATGTCTGCCATGTTGGTTGGCAGGCAGGGTCATCGGACACATTTTTAAAACTAAATACCCTAATGACGATTGTGACCAAGTTTGGTTAAATGGTTAAGTGTCTCAGTTGTTTCAGAGGAGAAGATTTTTATAAAAGATTACAAACATTTACCAAAAATTGTTAAAAATTGACTTTAAAGGGCAATAACTCCTTAAGGGGTCAACTGACCATTTTGGTCATGTTGACTTATTTGTAGATCTTACTTTGCTGAACATTATTGCTGTTTACAGTTTATCTCTTTCTATAATAATATTCAAGATAATAACCAAAAACTGCAAAATTTCCTTAAAATTGCCAATTCAGGGGCAGCAACCCAACAACAGGTTGTCTGATTCGTCTGAAAATTTCAGGACAGATAGATCTTAACCTGATGAACATTTTTACAAATGTCAAATTTGCTCTTAACGCTTTAGTTTCAGAGATATAAGCCAAAAACTGCATTTTACCCCTATGTTCTATTTTTAGCCATCTTGGTTGGCAGGCGGGGTCATCGGACACATTTTTTAAACTAGATACCCTAATGATGATTGTGATCAAGTTGGTTAAATTTGTCTTACTAGTTTCAGAGGAGAAGATTTTTGTAAAAGATAACAAAAATTTACAAAAAATTGTTAAAAATTAACTTTAAAGGGCAATAACTCCTTAAGGGTCAATTGACCATTTTGGTCATGTCAACTTTTGTAGATCTTACTCTGCTGAACATTATTGCTTTTACAGTTTATCTCTATCTATAATAATATTCAAGATAATAACCAAAACGCAAAATTTCCTTAAAATTACCAATGCAGGGCAGCAACCCAGCAACAGGTTGTCCGATTCATCTGAAAATTTCAGGGTAGATTGATCTTGACCTGATAAACAATTCTAACCCATGTCAGATTTGCTCTAAATGCTTTGGTTTTAGAGATATAAGCCAAAATCTACATTTTACCCTATGTTCTATTTTTAGCCATGGCGGCCATCTTGGTTGGTTGGCTTGGTCACCGGACACAATTTGTAAACTAGATACCCCAATGATGATTGTGGCCAAGTTTGGTTAAATTTGGCCCAGTAGTTTCAGAGGAGAAGATTTTGTAAAGTTAACGACGCCGGACGCCGGACGCCAAGTGATGAGAAAGCTCACTTGGCCCTTTGGGCCAGGTGAGCTAAAATGGGATATTTTTTTATTTTGATATCCCAAAACATTATAGTTCTATCGAATAAATTATTACCAAGTTCACAAACACCAATGTGTTTTATATTAATTTTAAGACATGTATAAATGTTCCAGACCATATCAGTATTTGGACCGTGACGTTAACATATATATACTCTTATAGTCCAACCATATGCATATAGTCAGACCATTTGAGTATACTTGTACTGTCTAGTACCAGCTCGACCAAACATGTGTTTTATTTCAACTGCAATTAAACTTTTGTATTGATCTATTAAAGATTTCAGTTATGTTGATTTGTAATGTACATTTGTTTCTAATAAACTTGACCAACTTCTTAAAATTGGGCAGACTGTACGCGTACAGACCAAATACTCATATGTTCTGGAACATAAACATGATTAACAAGCATTTGACAGGATGTCATGCTAAAATCCCATTAATATTAGTACTAAATTTTGCGTATATACATGTAAATCCACAAAATACTTACTGAAATTCATGGCAAACATTCACCAAAACTTAAAGAGGATACAATTTAGAGGAAGGACTGGACAGATGAATGCACAAACACTATTAAAACAGAGCATAAAACTTACCGAAAACAAGATGTTTTACATTTATCCTTCAGATGCAGGAAAATTGAAAAGTTTTTTTCTTTCTCTGCTGTCCATGATATAAACTTTAAATTTATTCATGCAAAATATGAAAATCTGCAAAGGTAGGACCTTGAACCTCAGCTTATCCACATTTTGATTTTTGAACTGCATATTTGTTCTTTTCATCTTGCTGACAACCTAAACATAAAAAATAATAAAACATAATTCTAGATTAACTTTGTGTTTTTATTTTGTTGGTACAAACAATTTTCCCAACTTAAAACGAAAACATCATCACAAAAAAAGGAGGTCATACCTGGGAACAGTATATCTAACAATATATATGTTCCTGGTCATACTAACCTCCAAATTTTTAAACAAACCAAAATTATAACTTGATTAAGATCTTGTCATAAATTAAAAGCATCCATACTCTTATTTTTTGAAGACCATATATGTCTATTGCATACTTATATTCCTTTGTACAAGAGTATGCATATTAAGATTGATTCCGAGGACTTTAATGTTAAATTAGCATGATTAATTTTACAGTTTCTCAGCTCCATGTGTACATTTTGAGAGAATCTTGCAATACTGTATATTCTGATATTCAGAACTTATTGTGAGGTTTTTATTAATGCAACTGAGAGCTGTATCTCATTCTCATTTCTGATACATATTTATGAGCTGAAGACCAGTGCCGAAATTTTCTCACTGCATTGAAGACCCATAGGTGACCTTCGGCCGTTGTCTCCTCTTTTGTTGGGTTGTTGTCTCTTTGACAAATTCCCTTTTCATAAACATGTATGCAGATTTTTCTTAAATTACAATAATCAATCACGCAATTTCATCCATTATTGAAAATAAGCAAAAATAAATGCACATAAAAAATTTAACATTGTTATTAAAGGTTTTTTTTAAAATTCAAAACAGTTGCCTACACAGTTAATTTCCTTGTTTGATTCATTTCATATTTTTAAAGCCTTTATAGCTAGCTAGATGGTATGCCGGGGCAGATCCAGCCATTTTAAAAAGGGGGGTTCCAAACCCAAGACAAAGGGGGTGTTCCAACTATATGTTCCCATTCAAATGCATTTGAAAAAAAAGGGGGGTTCCAAGTTGAACTTCCAACCCCTGGAATCCTCACCCTGGATCCGCCACTGGTATGGCTTTTGCTCATAGTTGCATTCATATCGTTACCTATACCTTACTTGTGCATCATTTGGTCTCTGATGGGGATAGGCCTACTGAAGAAGGTTCAACTTGCAATTTGCCGGATTATGGGTCTATTTATCCAAAAATGTAGAAGAAAGACATGCATAATAAAAACCAAAATTATGTTCAAACAAGAAGTAATCGTAACAGGATGCTGTTACGAAGTCTCCCAAACAAAGCTCACATAACTCGCCATTCCTATTGTCCCATATGCATTTGATTTGTTTTATTGTCTCATACAAGAATATATATGGTTTAGGGGTGGGGATCAGGGATCCGAAAATTTTTTCACCTAACCACTGGGGATCTCAACCATTTAAAAGTTTTTCAAACATGTGGGGTTGGGGGTGACCCCCATACTCTCCTTATATTTCATTTGATGTGTTTTATTGTTCCATACAAGAATATATATGGTTTAGGAGTGGGGATCTTGACCGTTTACAAGTTTTCAAACAAGAGGGGGTGGGGTGACCCCCTAGGGACTTCCCTTTTATTTCATTTCATTTATTTTCTTGTCCCCTACAAGAATATATATGGTGTAGGGGTGGGGATCTGGATCGTTCACAAGATAATAGCACATTCTCAAATTGAACGGGGTGGGTTGACCCCCAGGGACTTCCCTTTAATTTCATTTGATTAGTTTTATTGTCCAATACAAGAATATATATGGTATAGGGGTGGAGATCTGGACTGTTAACATGATAATAGCACATTCTCAAATTGAACGGGGTGGGGTGACCCCCAGGGACTTCCCTTTAATTTTAATTGATTTGTTTTATCGTCCCATTCAAGAATATGTATGGTTTAGGGGTGGGGATCTGGACTGTTTACAAGATAATAGCATATTCTCAAATTGAAGGGGTTGGGGATTACCCCCAGGGACTCACCCTATATTTCATGTGATTTGTTTTATTGTCCTATCATCATTTGTGAAGACTGCGTGTGTCTATCACTTACAGTTTACAAGTTACATTCATTTGAAAATTGTAGAAAATAAAATCCCATAGGGTTCTATAGTAAACCCTTCCCTTCTTTCTTCCCCAAAATACCCCTTAATAGACCCCAATGCACAGCTAATTTACATTATTTTCCTTGTTTTACACTTTAGAATACAGGTATAAAGTTTTCAAGATAATACAACTGAAGCCCACAGTGGTGGATCCAGAAATTGTCATAAGTGGGGGCCTACTGACTGCCTAAGAGGGGGCCTGCTCCTGTCATGCTTCAGTAATTCCCTATATAATCAATTTTTTCCAAAAAAGGGGGCCCTGAACTCCTGATCAGCCCGCCTCCCCTTTCCTCATTTCAATCACCCTGATATAAATTTAATTTTAACACTTACAATAGGAATGGTTTAAATTCCCAATAATTCTAGTCGGTCAAATATATGAAGAAATTGATTTAACCTTTATACCATTCATTAATATCAACATATTTCATTTTTGATAAAAGAAGGACAAAAGTTTTCTATGGGTAGAAATGGATAGTTACTAATTTGGGAAGCTTTCAATATTCACAACATGCCGGTGGCTGTGTTCAAAGTGCTGGGTTTTCATAACACCGTTGTTTGCGGACTAACGATTTAGGCCTGTGGTGGATAATAGTGTGCGTGCATTAATTTTCTGTACCTTCTTAATCAATATTTTCCAATACTGACGACAAGTGTTGTGATGTATCAATGATCATCAATGTCTTTTTTGAGGCCAACGTGCTATTTACATGTGCGATCGATAATGCAGGGGAAGGAAACTTGTCAATTATGTTTATTTTAAAATGAGCCGCCGTAAAATTAACCTTGGGTAATCCTTAAATTGATGCAAGAGTGCTACGGGCCGACTACTAATACATGTCTTTGTCTCAAAATAACTCGGCAGCGTCAAATAACAGTTGAAGTAAGGATCGTCTCGGGGGGAAAGGGGGGGTTCTTCTTTTTTTTTAGCTATAATTTTAATAACTTTCACTTTTTTCCATTATTCTCTTTCTTTCACTATTCTTTATTCCTTTTTTTCTTTGCCCGTTATTCTCTATTCTGTTAATTCACATCCCTACCCTCTTATGTGGACTTTCGGTGTTTTTGTTTTAGTTCTGGTAGTATGCGATAAGTCAATTTTTCATGCAGTTTCATGAAATAATGGTTTTATGCATATCAGCAAGGAATTGTATTTAAATATACAATTCCTTGATATCAGCCAAGATTGTGCGTGAAATTTTAATAAACAATTCAACACTACACGTTATGTGAATTTGATCAAAATCGATGAACATGAATTTGACAGCTAGTGCCCCTTTAACAGGTAAAATTCAATTAACAAATTCTGATCTACTGCCATTCAACACCAAATTACTTACTTGCTGTATATTGATAAACGTGATAGTATAGTGTCAATACCACAACATCGTGAATACGCCATGTGAGGTGTTGGCTATGTTATGGGGTCACCGGTGGCGGCTTCGAAACAGAGAAAAAATCAAGGTAAAAAGTGTAGAATTTTGTTGTTGAAAATTTAAGTTGTAAATTCCTAAAAAGTACTTAATTCCGTTCAACTGCTAACATGTTAGTTCGATACGAAAATAGGATAAAAGCATCCGGAAAATTTGTGATCAGTAATTATCATATGAAGAGCAATGGGTATAAAAAAACTGAACAAGAAAAGTATTAGTAAACAGACAGAAAGTCGTTGAATTAATTATTTTACAATTGTTTAAATATATGAGAGAATGTTTTAGGCGAATTGTCTTTATTTACAGATAAATGTATTTTAGTTCGGGAAATGATTTATTCTTCTGACGGCTTCAAATATTTTTTTATCAATAACTTATTACACAAGGAGACATTTTTGACTTTTGACAGCATGAACCCCAGTTAATTAGCAAACACAAATTAAGAAACAAAATCGTTTACAGTTAAATTTTATAGAAGGAAAAAGAGAAAGGGGGGGGGGGGGTAAATAAACAAATTTTACTATACACTCACATACTTCTAAAAAGATTTGCATATGTAAGCTGTCTATAGATAATGTTAAATTATTTCAGGAGTTTTGAAAAAAGAATATATACAGTTTAATTTTCGACGTCTACTGCTACAAAAAAATAGTGATTATTTTTATAGATTTGGTACTTCGATCAGTTTCGACTCAAAATTTCTTTTTGAATTGTTAGATGGCAAACTATTTAGGAGAAGATTGTATCTGTACTTTATGTAATTATGGTGATATTGGCGACGAGATTCATTATATGATAGCAAGGGCTTGTACAAATCCTTGATTATAGAATGTTCGGCAATATAAATAGACGAAAGTAGACAAACCCTAATTAAACGGGGTTTTGATCTCCAAGCGGGCCACATCGAATAAGATCTATATTTCTAAACGTTTTTAAATGAAATAACTTGAATTGAAAATTTTCCAACTATGTGAAGGTTTTTTATATTTCTAAACGTCTTCAATTATTACATACGAAAGAAAAAATATTTAGCATATTCATATATTTTTATAATTTTTTTTTATTTTGCAAAGTTTACTTCTATGTGTTTATAACCATCACCAGAGACATATTCTCTGCCATCACCAATCAGTCCTAATCATTAAAGATCAATTAACCAAATTCAAATGATGATTGGTATTGAATATGATCATCGGCCATCCGTGACGTATCCCAAATAACGACGCATGCCGATAGATAGATAGAATGATAGATAAAGATGGTTTGATTTTATCAGAGACATATAATACATGTATTATATGTCTCAATACATGTATTATATGTCTCAATGCATGTATTATATGTCTCTGATTTTATCAAAACAAAAATTACAAAATTATGAAATAAATTATCAATCGAATGTATACCCTCAACGCTCACTAAAACTTATATATACATGTCCTAAGTGACTTTTTATGTCCTGCGTGCACCCAGGAGATCCAGAACGGTTTTTAGACGTACCATTATTTTATATGCATATATTTGAAGCTGTTCTTAATTTTGTACATAATAGGTATATATATATGTGTGTATCAGACCAAATGACTTCCCAATTAGCAGAGGCAGATTTAGGTTTTTTCCCAGCCCCCCCCCCTCCATCTTGGAAAAAATAGGTAGATTATATAGGGAATCACTGAAGCATGACTGGAAGGGACCCCCTCTTAGGCAATCAATGGGTCCCCACTTATGAAAATTTCTGGATCAACCACTGCTTAGTTCTAGTTATCTTAGGTCCTAGTGTGAAATAAAGTCAATGGGAATTGGTCTTTTTAAACACATCTACATACATGTATACGTTTTCTCAAGGGTTGGTTCATGCAATATTGAAATTATGTTTACTCAATGCGCAGTTACTGAAGTTTACAGGCAAAGTTGACCTTAGATGAATTTGGCTATTTTTTTTAGGTATTTTTGTCATATAGCTCTTCAACTGTTTCGGTACTTATACATCCCTCGGATTTCAAATGTTTGGCATTGAGCGTTCCTGATGAAGGTAAATCCAGAAAAGCGCTTCGGACGCATGAAATTATTAAACGTGTTGTTTTCAATTTTTTATATTTGCTACTTTTTCTTCTTTATTTCATATAAATGATTTTTTGATTTTTTTCTTCGTAAAATTTGTGGTGTTGAAATATGGAATGGACACAGATACCTAAGCACATTTAACAAAAGAAATTTTGTGTAATGTCATCAATCTGTATTACAAGTAGACAGGATGTTCTCTAGAAAACTATACGTTATACACACCCGAGGGTACACGCACTGTCGTAATGGAAAATTACTGTATGTTATAATTACCTGTAATCAGCTTTGCAACAAATCAGTTGACTGACCATGTCATTACAGTTCAAAAAGATTTTCCTCAAATCAAAATGGAATATTCATTTTATCTTTAAAATTTAAAACTTTAAAAAGTACACTTTGACAAAATTATGAAATAGAAAGAATTGAACAATTTGAAATCGTATTTTAACAAAGATTAAGATATAATTTTACATCGATCCTAAGAAAATATCCAAACAAACGTTGAATCAAACCTACGCAGTTTTATATCATAAGACTGACACACATCAGTTTGCTAACTCAGTGTGCTGGGTGACGTGCTGGAACTTGATATACATGTATCATTAAGTTACAGTTCTGTTAGGATTTGACTGCCTTTTACAGGGACTTTCTATTCTTACTGTTAACAGTTAGTAATAGACTGTTCCTGGCTTATAAAAAGAAGATGTGGTATGATTGCCAATGAGACAACTGTCCACAAGAGACCAAATGACACAGAAATTAACAACTATAGGTCACCGTACGGCCTTCAACAATGAGCAAAGCCCATACCGCATAGGCAGCTATAAAAGGCCCCGAAATGACAATGTAAAACATTTCAAACGAGAAAACTAACGGCCTTATTTATGTACAAAATGAACGAAAACAAATATGTAACACATAAACAAACGACAACCGCTGAATTACAAGCTCCTGACTTGGGACAGAATGATTCTCTGCTCAGCAACTGGTGCGTAATTAGCATTTGATTCAAATATCTTGTAGCAGTAAAAACACAAATTAATGTATTTAACAGCTTTATTCAGGGCACAGTCTGTTAATCGTAAATAACTTCGAGATTTATGTGTAAGTTTACTCTGCTTCTCGAGCTCTGATAATCGATGTTCCAGTATTTCAGATTTATATTTATTCGTGAGGCCCTCGTCATTATTTATATTCACTCAAAGCATAGTCGCCAAGAGATTTAATAATTATAGCGAAAAATAGCGACAAATGGGGAAATAAAATATTTTAGTAGCATTATTATTAAATCTTCAGGCGACTGTGCTCAATTAAGAGGTTCTCCGTTACTTGGAAAATCATATCTGATTCAGGATCAATTCATCGGTTACACTCCCTATCATCAGTGATTCTTTGTTTTAGCTGACATTTCAAAACAGGTATTGTGTAAGTGTTGACTCTCAATTTGCATGATTAATAACAGATATCGACTCGCTACCCGGACTACTGCAAAAAACAATTATTCAGTTCGCTGATTTAGATGGAAGGTAAAAGGACAGAAAGTCACAGGACAAAAAGTCACAGGACATAAAGTCACAAATTTGATAGGACAAAAAGTCACAAACAATTTGTTGACAATTGTTTGAATATATATGAAAAAGATCTTGAAATATTTTCTTTTTATTACATATATGCATTTTTAATTTAAGGAAATTGCTCATACATGTCATAAACCTTGATAAATGAAAATGTATTTGTTTTTAATCATGCAAAGGATATATTTATTGGCAAATTGAAGCCATTTAAGTACCAAGCCACTTTGACATTTTGTTTTCATAACAATTATTTGATCATTATTGATATTTATTGAATACATTTCAATTACAAAGTTGCTTCATGTATAAAACTTCAAGAAAAATACAGAAAAAAAGTTTTTCTTGTTCAACATGTTCAAAGAAAATAATCTCAAAACTTAATTGTGACTTTTTGTCCTGTGACTTTTGTCTGTGACTTTTGACCGTGACTTTTGTCCTGTGACTTTCTGTCCTACATTCAGATTGAATAGGGGTTTGGTTGACCCGTCTTCCTCTATCTGAGACTACCATCTCAGTGATGAGCTTTATGTTTTATGTATTGTGCTTGTCATATATGTATGTCGGATTAAAAGCTCTACAGAGCTTATGTTGTTTTGTTATATGTATAACCAACTTTAAATAAATCTTTTTGCTAGCCCTAACAACTAACAAGTAAGAATTAGGTTACTTTTTTGTAATACAAACAATTAAGACGTCTTGCAAGGCTTTTTTTTTTTACCATGACGGCGTCCCATAAAAAGTTGAAATAGCCATGCAAGACGTCATTATCATTTGGACTAATATTATGGCACATATTGTCGCACCACAAGGATTTGTGTCAATTTTTCTGGTTTTCTATCCTCACGAACCCCAATGCAAAATACTAGTGATAAAGTGTTAACTTACTTCTTAATTAAAGCCTAATATTAAGAAGGCAGAAGACCTGGACCATTCATACTTTGTATATACATGCCTTATGTTATGAAGTTTTCGTCTGTCATATGTTCATTAACCTTGAGTGACCTCATTTCATGGCTAAGTGACTGCATTGAAAAAAAGTTAAGGTTTTTTAGTATCCTTAATTTCTATTATCATGATTATAATGAGTAATAGGATTCCTATTACTCATTATAAGAGAAATCAAGAATACTAAAAATTTAAGGATAACTATATTTGGTATGTGCATACCTTGCAAAGTCTTCATGTTCGTCAGACAGTTTTCACTTGGTTTGACCTTATTTCATGGATCAGTGAACAAGTTAAGCTTTTGTGGTCACGTCCATATCTCAGATACCATAAACAATGTGTCTACTATATTTACTTTTAATTATTGTATGGAATGATTGTAAGGTATGCATGTCCAACTGGCAAGTTTCATCTGACCTTGACCTCATTTTCATGGTTCAGTGGTTATTGTTAAGTTTTTGTGTTTTGGTCGGTTTTCTAATATTGTATGCAACATGTCAAGTATATTCATTGTATGAAAATTTTAGGGATGTACATGTTAGTCTGACATGTTTTATTCAATCTTGACCTCATTTTATGGTTCATTGCTTGATGTTACCTTTTTGTTTTTTGGCCAGTTTTTCTATTTTCTTATTTTCAAATTAGCAAAAGGTCAACTAGGTACATATGTCTGACTGAGAAGTTTCATCTTACTTTATTTTCATAGTACATTGGACAATATAAAAAAGAAGATGGGATATGATTGGACAACTCTCCACAAGAGACCAAATGAAACAGAAATTAACAACTCAAGGTCACTGTAAAGCCTTCAACAATGAACAAAGCCCATGCTGCATAGTCAGCTATAAAAGGTCCAGAAATGACAATGTAAAACAATTCAAACGAGAAAACTAACGACCTAATTTATGTACAAAAAATGGAAAAACAGATATGTTATACATAAACAAACGACAATCACTGAATTATAGGCTCCTGACTTGGAACAGGCACATACATAACGAATGTGGCAGGGTATAAGGAACTATGAAAATGTTTAGTTTTTGAGGTTTGGTCTATTTTCCGGATACTGTAAGCAATAAGGCCCCTTTATTTAGTGAATGGAATGATTGTAAGATGCACATGTCTGTCTGCCATATTCTATATGACCTTGACCTCATTTTCATGGTTCATTGGTCAATGAAACACTGCATTGTTTTGTCAGTTTATCATATGCTTAAAGTTACAGGTAGATTATATTTGGTGGATATGTAACAATTGTAAGGTGTGCATGTCTGTCTGGCAGATTCATATAACCATGACCGCATTTTATGGTTCTTTGGTCAATGCTAAGTTTTCTTGGTTTTGTCATTTTATCAGATATTATAAGCATAGGTCTACTTGTTGTTATATTGAACATGTTGAATGACTGCAAGGTGTCATAAAAATAAGAAGATGTCTGTCTGCCAAGGTTTATTTTACTGTGACCTCATTTTCATAGAATAATGATAATATTAAACAGCAAGAATGATGAGCAAGTCGACATTATAAATTTTCAGTTGCCTACTAATTATGTAATAGTAGTTATTTTTGTCATTAAATGATAATGTTTACCCTTTTATGTGTAGGGCAATAATATTAAAGATAAAGGGAAACTATAAACAGAAGAAATTATCAACAAAAATAGATTTACAGAGGTCAATAAAGCCTAAATGGTAAGTCCACTGTTATAAAAGTTTTTGCCCTTGAATAATGATTAAATATTTATTAAAATAAGATGTGGTATGATAAATGAGAAAACTATCCATCAGAGTTCAATTAAGTGGATGTAAGCATTGTAATTACTTATTAGAGGCCAATGATGACCTGTAAGTAATGAGAAAACCCATACCCTATACATGATATAGTAATCTATAAAGACAACATTAACAACATTTGAAACAAAACATCAATTCAAACTTCAAATATACCAGACTAATTTATAAAACAAAAATTATGAAAAACAAAAATAACGGATATGAACCAACATCAACCACTGAACTATGTACAAGCTCCTGATATTGGACAGGCATAATATGGCTGGGTTGATATAAAAATAAGAAGCAGTCTGATTTCGAATGAGACTTTTCTCCAATAGAGATCAAATGACATTTAAGGAGGCTTGAGGGTATAAAATTTCAGAAAAATATTAAAAAAAAATTTTTCATAACTAATTTTATTTATAACTTTATTAGTTGTTACTTTATCATATGGTACAAAATCATTCAAAACCATCTATTCGTTTTGGCCCCAGATGACTTTTAAAATGTATATATCATTGAAAAGCTCCAAATTATCTCCCTTTGGGGCAAAATGCCATTTTATCGACCGCAAAAAAATTTTGCGGTCGTATATTGGTATGACGTTGGCGGCGTCGTCCGGTGTCGTCGTCGTCCGAAGACACATTGGTTTTCCCACTCTAACTTTAATTTAAGTGAATGGATCTCTATGAAATTTTACCATAAGGTTCAATACCACAGAAGGAAGGTTGGGATTGATTTTGGGGGTTATGGTACCAACAGTTAAGGAATAAGGGGCCAAAAAAAAAGCATTTTTGTAACTTCCAGACAATAACTTGTGTGTAAGTGTATGGATCTCTCTGACATTGTACCACAAGGTTCCATATCACAAAGGGAAAGCTGGAATTGATTTTGGGGGTAATTGCCTCAAAATTTGAGGAATTAGGGGCCAAAAAAGGGGCAAAAAACAAGCATTTTTCTAGTTTCATGACGATAACTTGTGTGTAAGTGTTTGGATATTTCTGAAATTGTACTACAAGGTTCCATATCACAAAGGGAAAGCTGGAATTGAGTTTGGGGGTAATTGCCCAAAACGTTTAGGAATTGGGGGCCAAAAAGGGGCCAAAAACAAGCATTTTTCTAGTTTCCAGACAATAACTTGTGTTCAAGTGTATGGATCTCTCTGAAATTGTACTGCAGGGTACCATACCACAAAGGAAAGGCTAGGATTGATGATGGGGGTAATTGCCTCAATATTTTAGGAATTAGGGGCCAAAAAGGGGCAAAAAACAAGCATTTTTCTAGTTTCAGGACAATAACTTGTGTGTAAGTGTATGGATCTTTCTGAAATTGTACTACAAGGTTCCATATCACAAAGGGAAAGCTGGGTTTGAGTTTGGGGGTAATTGCCCTAAACGTTTAGGAATTTGGGGCCAAAAAGGGGCCAAAAAACAAGCATTTTTCTAGTTTCCAGACAATAACTTGTGTTCAAGTGTATAGATCTCCCTGAAATTGTACTGCAAGGTACCATACCACAACAGGAAGGCTGGGATTGAGTTTGAGGGTGATGAATCATAAGGGGGTTCAAAAAATTTGGAGGGGGGGGGATTTTTTTTTTTTTTTTTTTTTTTTAAAATTTTCCATTTTAAGTTGGTTATTTCTGATTTATATTTAAAAGCAAATAATAATGATATGGTAGGAGATACACACCAAACAGGATGTGTATATTATTATATAATAAGTATTGTGCAATAGCAAGAAATTTTCAATTGCACAGTATTGCACAATAGCAAGAAATCTTCAATTGCACAGTATTGCGCAATAGCAAGAAATCTTCAATTGCACAGTATTGCGCAATAGCAAGAAATATCCAATAGCACAATACTGCGCAAGAAATTGTCAATTGTACAGTATTGCGCAATAGCAAGAAATATTCAATTGCACAGTATTGTGTAAAAGAAGATACTTCGTATAAATTGCTTATTTCTTGACCAATTTCAGTGGGGTTTTATTCTTGAATTCTTGGGGTTCTTTTATATGCTGAATCTAACCATGTATTAAGTTTTTTGATTTTGGGCCCCGTTTTTAAATGAGTCCACATTGAGGTCCAAAGGGTCCAAAATTAAACTTTGTTTGATTTCATCAAAAATTGAATTATTGGGGTTCTTTGATATGCCGAATCTAACAGTGTATTTAGATTCTTAATTTTTGGTTCCGTTTTCAAATTGGTCTACATTAAGGTCCAAAGGGTCCAAAATTAAACTTAGTTTGATTTTAACAAAAATTGAATTCTTAGGGTTCTTTGATATGCTGAATCTAAACATGTATTTAGATTTTTGATTATGGGCCCAGTTTTCAAGTTGGTCCAAATCGGGGTCCAAAATTAAACTTAGTTTGATTTTAACAAAAATTGAATTCTTAGGGTTCTTTGATATGCTGAATCTAAACATGTATTTAGATTTTTGATTATGGGCCCAGTTTTCAAGTTGGTCCAAATTGGGGTCCAAAATTAAACTTTGTTTGATTTCAACAAAAATTGAATATATGGGGTTCTTTGATATGCTGAATCTAACCATGTATTTAGAATTTTGATTTTTGGGCCCCGTTATCAACTTTGTTCACATTGAGGTCAAAAGGGTCCAAAATTAAACTTTTTTTGTTTGATTTCATCAAAAATTGAATTCTTGGGGTTCTTTGATATCCTGAATCTAACCATGTATTTAGATTTTGGATATTGAACCATAATAGGTGAATGTCCAATTTAAATTTTTTAAGTTCTTAGACCACATTCATTCTGTGTCAGAAACCTATGCTGTGTCAAATATTTAATCACAATCCAAATTCAGAGCTGTATCAAGCTTGAATGTTGTGTCCATACTTGCCCCAACTGTTCAGGGTTTGACCTCTGCGGTTGTATCAAGCTACGCCCTGTGTAGCATTTTATTTGACATTAGAATTGTAATATCTTTTTTTAACTCATCGGTGACCTATATTTTTTATTATCATTTTCAAATAAGCTGTACTTAAACTAAACTATTGTAAAATTTAAGCGATTTCTGTAATTTAGTTCTTTTTATTTCGATATTACCTCTATTTCTCCTACTAGTTCAACAGAAAAAAGTACCTTTACAATAATGTATGCTTCTTCAAGGCGGATTGTGAGCGTAAATGAACAGTGACCTGTCTTTTTAATTTTATTTTTCTATTAAGTATAAGATAAAGTTCATTTATAGAAAAATATAGCGAAATCCTATACTGTGAAAGTACTTTAATTGTGGGTATCAATTTTCGTGGTTTGAGCAAAATTACATGTTCGTGGGTTTTAAATTGTGGATTTTAGTTTTCTGAAGAAAAACAAATTGAGTGAAGAATGTAGCCATCAGAAACGAAGATAATTTATAGTAACAATATGATGTTTTACAATGATTTGTGGACATTGCAAAATAAGGTGTTCACTTTCACTTACTTGTTCGTCTTCAATTGACAACATTCATCACGTTTGAAATAGAATAATTGCTTTCAGAAATGAGATGATTAATCCATGATTAAAAATTGTCTCGATTGATGGAAATTGCAAATTAAACATTTGAATTGATGCACACGTGTAATCAGAAGTTATGACACTAATTAACCCGAGAACGAGTGATCAACAGATTAAAGACCACAAAGGTGTTAATTGGACCATAAACATGTTACTTAAAGAAAACAGTTACATAAACAATTGCTATAAATGTACCTTGAATTATAAAATAAATTCTTATCAAAAGTAAGCCCAATATGAAATTATTATTTTCCGTATGAGAATTAGAGGATATAGAATGAACACTTCATCATAGCATATCATCACCGGAAATAGATCTGACTTTCATCAATCATTTTTTTTATGAATTAAAAGATTAAAAGTGTACAGTTTAGACTTTTTAAAGATCAAATGGGTATAATCCTGCCAGAAGTTGTAGTTCATAGTGCATTTGCCGATATTCGATGTATTATCTATATTATATGGGCCGTTTCCATGTAGTCAAACGTACATGGGGATCTTTCTTTGTCTATATTTGGACATCAGTTGTTATATTTCGCTGGACACTTAAATTCGTGGATAGAGTCATCCACGAAAACCACGAAAATTGGTTCCCCACGAATAAAAGTACTTTCACAGTATTAAGAAAAAATTTGATTTAGACCTCGAGCCCCTTAATTTAACAAAATAGTTCACTGTACAGCCTTTGACAATGAGCAAATCCTATACCTGACAGTGGTTTTAATAACAGCACAACATTTGAACAATTGTAAAGATTTGTTGCAATGGGCTTAACTCAAAAGACTGCAACAAGGAACCAAACAACAACCGGTAATATGTAAATCATAGACACAAAGCACTGAAATAAGAGTACTAACAATGAATATTCAAATGAAAGTTTATCAAAATGTTCATAAACATGATAAAATAGCCATTTTATTGCTGTATTTCTCTTCACTGATAATTTTTGAGTTTTGTGTATTTGTAGGTCAGACATATCGGTTTTCATGGTCATCATTCAACAGATCAATACTGAACAGAAAACTTAAAGTTGATATTTTCTCCATAGTGCAACTTTTTTATTAATTTGAAAAGGAACGTGTTTTTCCTACATTTATTAGAAAGAGGAAATTTCAACATAATGACTTTAAACAAAAGGAGTCATATCATCACGATCATAGATGCACAAGAACTTGATCATGTAAATGCAACAATGTAATTATCAATTGAAAGAAGGAACGAATGAAAAAATATTAGTATGTTGTTGTCCAAATAAACTTGCTTTGTCTTCTCATTTGAATCGCTCCAACCAATAAAGATGTACGGAGGAAGATCTTTGAAGAACAGATTGAAAAATGTGTTGTCCTAGAATTGCAGGAATATTCTAGTGGATGAAATAATTTATTGACTTGACTCTTATATAGTGGACTGAATAATTGTACATAGCAAGCAGTGAAAAAGAAAACTAAAACTATAACAGAAAAAGTGTTTATATTATAAATTTGCAAATATAAGCTTAATATTATGTACACCACAAAGGTATATAATTCAAGTTGTTTGCATGTTCATGTATTGCAATGAAACTATAACAAAGAAAACCTTACCTCATGAAAAGAGTAAACTTGTCAGTCAGAATATGAAATATTTTTTTCAGTTCTATTTTTCATAATAAAATAAACAAGACAAAGATTTCAAAACAATATTTTTCATTTATTTAGACATGTCATCATTTTGTTTCAGTGAAAGGACTTTACTCTTTGACCATAAATATTATTATGCATTCCAAATTGCAAAATAAGAATAATCTTTATTGTCATATAAACAAATAAAAACATGTTTGTGACAAAATGAAAAATAAATATATATATATATATATATATATATAAAATATAAAAACTCAGATACATTTAAAACTTTTACTACCAAACAGCATTCATTGTAACATACACATTACTTTATATTTATATCTATATATTTATAATTTGAATCCCATAGGATTTTATTTTGTCCCATGGGATATTAAAATCCCATGGGATAATTATAGTCCCATGGGATTTTTTTTGTCCCATGGGACAACAAATATCCCATGGGACTACAATTATCCCATGGGACCAAAAAAAATCCCATGGGATTTAACCAAAATCCCATGGGATAATGGTCAATCCCATGGGATTTTGCCCTGTCCCATGGGATATTGAAAATCCCATGTTTTTATAAATCAAATAGCAAAATAAATATAATAGTAACAGTAGAAAACCAATGAAATTATTGAATCCCATGTAATTCTGCACATTTTGGTTATATACATGACACTGTAGCTCTTATTTGAGGCGGCGGCGGATTTGCAAATGAGTGTTTTGCAAATTAAAAGTGTCCAGTGTTTGTGGTTAATTATTTGCCGTCAACAGTTTTATGATAACTGGTTATTTATTTCCAGTCAACAGTTTTATGGCAACTGTTTATTTTTGTCCTTGACTGCTGTCTTATTGACGATTACCTCAAGTCTCCTGCTGGTATTGTTAAAGCAAAAAATGTTAAGGATTTTTGTTAGATTTTTTTTTTTATTATAAAGGTTGTGATTATATTGCATGGATTTTGTTTTGTTTTTTTACATCGTGATGACCGTGAGGGCATTCCGATGTATTGCTATCGCCTAGATTTCTGTTACGTAACTTTCGTTTTGGGTGTGTAACCGATCTATAAACATGGTAGATAGTTTTACGCGATATTAACGAGTGCAAAATAACATTCCTTATCGTTTGTTATAAATGGTTACAAGGAAGTAATTATTTACATAGGCGACAATGGTAGCCTTATTTGGTCCTGCCTTTTCACTATCAAAGATCCATTGAAAAATTTCGAAATCTGAATTATCAACACCTTTGGGTGTAATTGAAATGGTCAAACACATATGGTGCCGCAGCTTTTTGATAGAAAATGGCATTTTTAAGGGTACTCAACGGCTCCGAATTTTCGAAATAGTATGAATGAAGAACACCCTTGCTTAATTTGACACAGAAAATGTTGCTTGTCACAGAGAGTTTTCTAAATTTCTCGCTATTTCTACACCAATGGCCAACACCCATTTCTCACTATTTCAATTTTAATTTCTAATTACCAAGGCAGCAGAAAATAAATTTACTTCTACCTATTATCTTGGATGTAAAATCTAGGTGGCGCCAGTCATCTTTATTTACTTCCTTTAACCTATACTGATACATATTGAAATAAAATCGGACAACCTTTACGTTAGTCGATTACTATATACTACTGCTGCTTAAGTTCAAAATTTTGGATTAATGATACAATTGTTCACCATTTAAAATGACTTTCTTTACAGTTACCCCTTTACAGAAAACGTTACTTTTACAGACTTGGGGCCATTGACCAGCTTATTTTGACTGTTTGGTTATGTTTAAAACGTAGTTTTTGATTAATGAAGTTCGATTAAGGTCTATTAAAGACTTTAGGCTGATGATTTGATAACTGTGTCCAACTTACATGTCTTTATCACCAATATATGGACACCGTTGCATAAGAGTCAAAATATTTTATGAAATAGACTATAAAATGCTGAAACTAAGAATTCATCATTGCTGTTATGTGTTTTATATGAATTGTGTTCAGAATATTCAATTCGACGATACTAAGGAGAAACATGTATAGCCTTTGATTTTTACCTAATTTTTAATATTTTAGGGTCATTTTGGCACATTTTAGCTATTAAAAATACAAAATTTCGCTAATATGAGCAAAAATAAGCCCCCTTTTTCAGATATGCATAAATACATTCAGTGTTATCGAGGATGAGGAGAAATGATTTAATACAGAGTCCTTGACAGAATTCTCATTTTACAGTAGATTAATGAACCCTACCCCTTAGGCAGAAGAACAAAAAACAGTAAAATTTGATATAGACTATAGTTTCATGGCGATCAGCAATTTTCTTCTGATATAGTTTACCACTTGGTACCTTACTAATTTACCGATCCAATTTCTAAAATATCTCGAAAAATACAGTGATGCGCCAGAAATCGTCATTTTCGCTTTAGGTTACAAGGAAGTAATTATTTACATAGGCGACAATGGTAGCCTTATTTGGTCCTGCCTTTTCACTATCAAAGATCCATTGAAAAAAATTTCGAAATCTGAATTATCAACACCTTTGGGTGTAATTGAAATGGTCAAACACATATGGTGCCGCAGCTTTTTGATAGAAAATGGCATTTTTAAGGGTACTCAACGGTTCCGGAATTTTCGAAATAGTATGAATGAAGAACACCCCTTGCTTAATTTGACACAGAAAATGTTGCTTGTCACAGAGAGTTTTCTCTAAATTTCTCGCTATTTCTACACCAATGGCCAACACCCATTTCTCACTATTTCAATTTTAATTTCTAATTACCAAGGCAGCAGAAAATAAATTTACTTCTACCTATTATCTTGGATGTAAAATCTAGGTGGCGCCAGTCATCTTTATTTACTTCCTTTAACCAAATATATCTCTTCAATGAATACTGATAAAAATATTTTGTTTAGAACATGAATTAATAATATGAAAATGTTTTGTCGTTAGATATATATCCAATTATTTAACCATAGCCAAATTTTACTATTATTTTTTCTTATCATTATAGAACTGCTATTTATTTGGGATGATAAATACGCAGCCTCTGTTTGACATATTTTACCAGCTTATATCGATCAGTGCTGTTTTTTTTTTGGGAATGAATTTACACACAGTTGTTGTAACATCTTAACTGACGTCATTTTGGAATTTTAGAGTTGTGCCAGTTCATATCTCTAATTACTATTTTCATTTTAGGCATGTCTTTGAGTTTTTTTTTGGAATTTTAAAATTTATTAGCGTCTCTACATATGATGTTCGGGTAAAACTGTTTCACTTTTTTTATTGTAAGGAAATCAAGATTGCTATAGTTTAATAATCAGAATAGTTTGATCTGATTCAATTTGCATCGTGCTCATACTGATGAAGGATATCTGTTATCCGAAATATTTATAGTTACATTTGTTCGTTTATTGTCATTTTTGGTGATGTTGTACTCTTTTAGACTGGTTATATATTATATTTTGTAGTGTACTGTATCATATTTATATGATCCATCGCCCCGTAAGATTTATCGTTGACTATTATTCAGTCATTTTATATATATATATATATGCACACGTACCGAAAAATTGTGTTAAAGTATGCGGAAGAATATCTCAAGAACGTTTTGCGACAATCCCGGCAAGGACCTGTAACTCTGCATGGAAGATTGTTTTTACGGGAAAATATGAATGCCTACTCATATCCAATCTTTTAGAAAAATCATATTTTTACAGAAGAGTGTCCACCATGCACTTGCACTGCACTATTATTAGAACAGTAGAATGGAATGATATACAAATGGATGAAAATTATATATACATGTAACTGTTATATTAATATAATATATAACAACAAACCAGTGTATACTGATTTGTATCACTACAATATAATAGTTATTACGGTGAGGTTGAGTTTCCTGTCATTTATTCATCATCCACGCACGAACTTGTCCCAGAAAAAAAAATCTCTGTACATTAACCTTAGTTTCAGATATAGAGATGTGATTTTTTTTCTGTGACAAGTGCTCTCGACCATCCACAAGAACTTGCGGTCATCCGATGTTCAGTACTTCTGTACTTTGATTACTTATTGTATTGAGTTTTGTATTTTTGGGATTTAAGCGGTTTTTTTTTTTTTTTTTACATTGTAAGATATCATGTTCGTTTAAATTCTATTTCTAAAAAGAAAAGAGTTGAGACATATAAAAGTCGAGGATAACCGACACCACTATGGCAAACAAAAAATACAAAAAACCCCAAAAACGCAGAACGACGAAAAGCCATAACACAGTCTTCAAAACACTGCTAGAAAACTGAAGACTGAGCAACATGAACCCCACTTAAAACTCGGGGGTTATCTCAAGTGCTCCGGAAGGGTAAGTAGATCATCCTCAACATGTGACGCCCAGTTTTAATCTACCTTGAAATATACATGCACAAGCCTATATCTTTGTAAAAAATCATGATTACAATACCTTATTAAACTGTTTATAATAGCTTGTAATATCATTTTATTTTAACATCTACTTGTCGGAATGAAACTAGACTTAAGTGTTCAAGTGATCCCCGTCTGCACAAAAACCCTTAAATGGTAAATGCGTAAAGCAAAATTCAAATTGAATGTGACGTCAATTTTTATATTTCATAACATTGTTTCGCAAAACCTTAAAACCAACAAAATGCAAATTTTATGATAACCTACATGTTAGCGGAATAGTTTTTTTTTATCAATAAATGTCGGAATCATCGAAATCGAACAAATGATTTGTTTGGCGATCCTTTAGTTATCATCCAGAAACCAAATCTGTGACGGACGGACATGTATATCTCTATATACGCTCCTCTTCGAGTCGAGGATTTAGAAAATGGTAGCCTTCACTAAATGCTTTTTTGCCGTTCCCGCGTAAGAAGCATCATCATTGGATGTTGTTCTTAATGAATTAACATATATACCTAAATTAAATGTGTCGATGATTTTAAACGTGATATACGGTATAAATGTTTGTTATTCATTAAAACATCTTCATGCCTGTCATTTTTGTTTTGTTTTATGGCGGTTGTTTCCGTATATTCTGCAATTCTTTTTAGCGACACAAACAGTTCATTGACAGTCACATATCAAGTTAATCCGTAGAAGCGATTCACAAATAATGCAACGCACAGCAAAACTCATTTTCATTCAATCCGAGATTCTCAAACAATCTCGGCACCGATATAAAATACAAAAGGAGATACGAAACTTAAGATTTTATTATCTATTCTAATTGTATAGTTATATCTTTGATAGTTACAGCCAATTATGATGAGCTGACAGGATATAACGGCGACAGATTAATAAAGCTGATTATAAATGGAGATTCAGAGACAATTTAGATATGACGCTATCAACAGGATTGAACATATTGCTTCGAATGTCCACAAAATTAGGATCTTCTGATTAGGTCTATTGGATGAGGTTTCCCCACGGCGATACCGCGACGATCGACCATAACAAGTCTGACATCGGATCCATAATTTACAAGCATTAATTTTGTTTATCTCTCATTCATATACATTGATTCTAATATTTATTACTGTTCTGGCACTGGTAATCATAAAGTGAACATAATGCAATACAAGTGTAATGAGTCAAGCCATTTCTAACTGAATGTTATAGTTTGCTCTTATGTTGTACTGTTAAACTTTTATCCCAGATTAGATGTAGGGATGAGCGCTAAAAATACTGTTTAACCTCCGCCACTCACTTCATGTACCTGTCCCTAGTCCGGAGCCTGTTACTGCTCGGTGGTTGTCTTTAGGGAGCTACCATTAGATTTTTATGGGCGGGGGAGGGGGGCTAGGATGAAAAATTTTGTCCTGCTTTTTTTTTTAGTTGTAATCTCTGTCCTGCCTTTTTATTTTTTATTCTATTCGGCTTTTTTTACTAGTTTATCCTGAATTTTTACACAAATTGTCATCCTGCCTTTTTTTTACTCAAAACTCCTGTAATTTGAAAGCGTTCTGGGGCTTAAAGGTACAAAAAGTGATATTTGCATTTTTAAATGATACACATGCACTGAATCAAATGTCTATATCTAACACATAGCTAACACAATTGCTGCAATATATTTGGATTAACACAGCCATTATGTTAGTCTTTTTCAAAACTATTGTCTTATTATCAACTCACATCAAATTTCTTAAATTATGTACAACTTTTTCAATTTCTCTACAAACTGATAGATTTTAAATCCACTATATGAAACATCTTTAAATGTAAATTATTTACTTTGTCTATTTTTGTTTTGTTTTTGTTTTGTTTTTTGTTTTGGTATTTGGCAAACTAATTTTCTCTGTTCTAAGCATAATGATTACTCGTACCCGTTATTAAGTTCTAACACCAAACTACAATTGATCAACTTGCTAGAAAACTAAGATCTTAATACATTCTGTAAGATTATGAATAATCCTAAAGTTTCTGTTCAGTTGTGAAATGAATCCTGATTATAACATCTGATCTTTTTTTATTCGAATATAAACCCATCAAAGCATATAATAAACAGTGGGTATTCTAGGCTGATTTAAAATCTTTGATCTTTAAAACTTTTTCTGGATTTAATCTGTTCAAAGTGTTCATTACTCATTGATAACAACCTATCCCAGGATGCATCATTATTCTCTTCAATTTCCAACGCTCATTATTGTAACATGAAAATGCTGTCATATTGATGTCTTGTAACCGAATTTCAATATTTAGAAGCAGGATGTTGGGGGACCATTAATTGATTGGTTTACGCTGATTTGTCTTTAATGGGATAATCAAAAATCAAATCAATTTGCCTCTCTCGGTGAAACGGACGAACGGACATGTACATCACTATATTCACCTCTCTTCGAGACAATATATATTATCTGATTCATCTTTAAATGTAAAATATTAACTTAGTCTTTTTTGTTTTTTGTTCTTTTTTGGTATTTGGCAAACTAATTTTCTCTGTTCTAAGCATAATGATTACGCGTACCCGTTATTAAGTTCTAACACCAAACTATAATTGATCAACTTGCTAGAAAACTAAGATCTTAATACATAATATTATAAGTAATCCCAAGGTTTCTGTTCAGTCGTGAAATGAACATTGATTATAGCAATTGATCCCTTTTACATTCAAATATAATCCCATCAAAGCATTTAATAAGCAGTGGGTATTCTAAGCTGATTTAAAATCTTTGATCTTTAAAACTTTTTCTGAATTTAATCTTTTTAAAGTTTTCATTTCTCTTTGATAACTACCTATCCCAGGATACATCATTTCTCTTTGATAACTGCATATCCCATGATGCATCATTATCTCCCCAATTATTTTGAAATTGATTCCAACGCTCATTATTGTAACATGAAAATGCTGTCATATTGATGTCTTATAACCGAATTTCAATATTTAGCGGCAGAATGATGAGGTACGATTAATTGCATTAATTGATTGGTTTACGCTGATTTGTTTTTAATGGGATAATCAAAAATCAAAAGTAAAAAAAAAATCTATGCATCACAGACGGCTTTATTTCAAGTCAGGAATATGACAGTTGTTTTCCATTCGTTTGATGTGTTTGAGCTTTTGATTTTGCCATTTGATCAGCGACTTTCCGTTTTGAATTTTCCTTGGAGTTCGGTTTTTTGGCTATTTCGTTGCAACCAGTCTTTATTTGTGGAGGAAGTCGGTAAAACCACTGACCTTCAGCAGGAAAACTGACTATTCTAGGAAATAAAGATTAGAGCCAACGTACCTGTCACGTGCGTGGTTCAAACTCACATATTTGCATATGGAGGACAATAATATGTTATGACTATTGAGACATAAATATAACCTGCTTTGTATTAGACAGCTGCCCAAAGTTGCATTTTAACGTGCTAACACACAAAGCAACAGTTCAAAAGAAAACGTCAATCTACACTTATTGGGTTGCTGTCTTATTGATGTACATCTCCTTTCATCTTAGAAATATGTTGTTTGAAAAGTGTCATACTTCTAAATATAGCCGAGGCGCTTCGATGGCCGAGTGTTAGAAGTAGTTCATCTGTAGTGATCACTTGCATGTCTACACTAAAAGTGGAGTTTGAACACCTCTTCGGCAAAGTGTGTTTACCTCCGATCTTAATTTACTTTGACTACTAGAGTTTAGGTCAGGGGTTCTCTCCAGGTACTCAGGCTTCCTCCATCAATATAAAAGAGAGGCGAAAGATACCAGAGGGAAATTCAAATTCATTAGTCGAAAATAAATTAGAGGCTCCCAAGAGCCTGTGTCGCTCACCTGATTCTACTTTGGTTTTGGAAATCATGTAAAAATAGATTAAAATCATAACAGATAACCTAATAATGATTGAGTCCAAATTTGGTTTAATATAAGCCCGTAATTTAATCAAAAGCAGAAGACTTTTGTAAAGTTTACAGAAATTACCAATAAATTCATTGAAATTGTAGAAAATGACTTTATAAGGGCAATGACAAATCAGCTACAAAGTAACAACACTTGGTCAGCACCTCAAAAGAAACATTCATACCATGTTTGGTTTCAATCAATTAAGAGGTTTTCTAGAAGAAGACATTTGTATATATTTCCCATAGGGTCCTTTGTTAAACTAAGTCCCCTTGGCAGCCATCTTGGTTGATGGATTTGCTACAAAGTAACAACACTTGGTTAGCACCTCATAATGAACATTCATGCCATGTTTGGTTTCATTCCATTCAATGGTTCTTCAAAAGAAGACTTTTGTATGTATTTCACATAGGGTCCTTTGTTAAACTAGTCCCCGCTGGCGGCCATCAGGGATGATTGATCGCCTACAAAGTTACAACACTTGGTCAGCACCTCATAAGGAACATTCATGCCATGTTTTATTTTATTCCATTTAGTGGTTCTCTAAAAGAAGACATTTGTATGTATTTCCTATAACGGTCCTATGTTAAACTAAGTCCCTCTCTGGCGGCCATCTTGGATGATGGATCGGCTTCAAAGTAACAACACTTGGTCAGCACCTCATAAGGAACATTCATGCCATGTTTGGTTTCATTCAATTCACTGGTTCTCTAGAAGAAGTTCAAAATGTAAAAAGTTAACGACGACGACGGACGACGACGGACGCCAAGTGATGAAAAAAGCTCACTTGGCCCGAGCTAAAAAGAAAACAATAGTACAGAAAACACAACATAGAAAACTAAAGACTGAGCAACACGAACCCCACCAAAAACTGGGGTTGATCTCAGGTGCTCCGGAATGGTAAGTAAATCCTGCTCCACATGTGGCACCCGTCGTGTTTTTCTGGGTGCTATGGTGTATAAATGAAAGAGGCGTAAAACACCAACTATCAATCAATTAAAATACAGCGTGTTTGGTGAACCAACAGTAAAAATCAATATGTAGGTGTTAGTAATACATAAAATGGAACACATATATCACCAAAAATACTTGTTTAGACAGTTTAGTGGTCCACATTAGTTCCGTAGACCACTGTAACCACTAATGCCCTGCTCTACCGAATATTCCGAAGTTTATTGTTTTGCCTATAAGCAATACACATGAGCTATAACATTGATATAAATCATATGCTTCTAATTCTCTTCTCAGTTTACAACTCCCATTTGCAAAATAGACTGTAGACAGTGTTAATAAAAACTAATCTTTAAAACTTTTAATGTCGATATTAAATATCAATCTTCCTTTTGCATCCTGGTAAAAAGTACATATAAGAAATACATGCACCTCATTTATTGATTCCATTTATTCTGAGTGAAATTAATCTGCTTTTAGAGATTTTTAGGCTAAAAATTTAACACGCTGCGTGTTATTTCTAATTCTAGCGGTCGGTTCGACTTACTTTTTGTTTCTCCCGAGAATGTCTTTTGTATTGATATGACACATATTATTAAGCCGTATGAAAGGTCCCCGTGGACAAACATCTAGACGAGGAAATTCCATTACAGGTTAAATAAACATATGGTACAGATTTCAGTGCAATCAACAAAGGAAATCTTGTGTAATAGTAAAAACTGTTTGGCATCTTTTTATTCTTGATAATTGATGATGTCTTTGTCTGTAACGCCTCAGAATATCTCGGTAGCATGCTCACTTCGAATGCTGGAGATCGTTAATACATCCCTGATCATATCAAAGCGCGAACTTTAATGACTTGACAATATAATTGTAATCTGGAAGGAACACGGCTTTTTGAAATAATAACATTAAGAAACAAAGACCGGTCGCTTTGGAGTTATTGTAATGGGTCCGAAAGAAATATAATTCTTCCTGCTTTATATAACATTGTGAGTCTAGCTATATATATATATATATATATATATATATATATATAGACGTTAAAATCCGTTTCAGCCCGATGGTAATGTAAAGGCCAGAGATACTGATAGCTTAAAGATATTATCATCATGTCATTGATATGCATATACTATTTGCCGCTAAATGTCAAACAGCTATGACTTTATCATTTTGTATGAGACAAAATTGAATTTAAAGATTTCCAAATTAAGCACAGTGAAAATGGCAACCAAGGTTTATAAACCACTCGTCAAAACTCGGCCGATTCCGTTAGAGTAACGAATTCACCCGAGGATCGGCGACTAATGTTTAAATAATCCCGTTCGGATTTGTACCTCAGTTAAGGTACATAACTCTTAAAACTCACTGATATGTTTATATCAACCATTTTATAAATATATTCTAAACTTCAAAGTATCAGCGATCTCTGTGTCAAATGAATGTTTAAAGGGCATTGATAACACTGTCTCTGGGTAAATCAGTAATCAAAATTATTATTGACGTCAATGCAAACCTATGTCTTGAATTAAATTTATACCTGGTTAACCTTAAGGAATCAGATGCTTTCATATATAATTCATTAAAGTACAAATGTAACACCATGTTTTGCAACAATCAAAACATAGGGTCGTGCGGCATTTTTAGGCTATGTAAATGGCCTGGTGTACAAACACTGTACATTCGCACAAAATTCCCACATCGATCCCATTACTTTTCCATCCTGCAGTAAAAAAAAAAATAAATAAAGGCATTCAGCATTCATTTTTTTTATTTTTTAAACCCTTGGTTTGATCCATCTATCAACAAATATTCATAGTAAACATTATCGACTAAGCAAGGGAGCACAGGTCTTCAATGTTACCCATAAAGCAGTTTCCCATTTGGGGTGACGTATATTTATTTACTGAATTTATCCTTACAAGCGCCTTGCTGATTTAACGTTAACTTTGTCTCCTTTAACGAAGGTTTATCGCACACAAACGAAAATAATATATATTTGTCAAAGATTGCTCTGTGCCTGAGGCTTGCTGTAAATTAGCAAAGTACATAACATGTTATTGCAGTGACTTTAAAATTAGGCGTTTAGCAAATTGCTGTTCTGCGTCTTATTGGTAATAAGCAATTTATAAAGAAATTGACAACAATTGCTTAATTTTGACATCTCGACGAAATATAAACACATACACATTAAGAAGAACTTATCCTTGAAATTTAGGATTACAGTTGATACATTTGATTCGATGCACTTTTGTAGCAATTCACAACTTTGTCCGGAAAGTGTATTTTCAACAAACATATGTCATAGTTTGGTACATGTATTATCAACTTTTGTTTGGCATAGTCTGGAGTGAACTTAAATTTCACAAATTCTGTCTATCAAATTGAATTTATCCTGCAATCAGCCAACAGTTGTACAAATAACAGGTACACAAATAAATGTTTGCCTTATTTGTGCTTAAACAAATAAAGTTACCTGTTACTACGCTTCCAAATTTAGCAAACGGTAATGTGAAAATTTCTTTTTGTGTTACAGTTAATTTTGGGGTCCTCTTCGCAGTCTGCGTTTAAACTATGTCGATTTCTTTGAAAAATCAGAGACAACTATTTTGATTTAAACAATTAAACCTTTTAAAGTTCCGGGTGTAAATTGCAGGATAAATTCAATATATGTACATTTTCGGAAATATAAAGTGTATTTGTACTCGCTACGAAACAGGAGAAAAGCTGGGCGAGCCTCTTTTCATCCTGTTTCTATAATATATTGGTAGATTTGTATACGCCGAGTAATCCCGTTGCTTCTGGATTACGGAAGGCCTACCTAATTTTCGTCGTTTGGTTTTTATCGACTTTAAATAACAAATTTAGAAGAAACTAACCATACCTCTTTTCGTCTTTCTTTCGAGATTTTTGAAGCAGTTATCTTTCGTTTTACTATCACCTCTGCATATTTTCTCGACATTTCATATCTTTGATTCCGTGCAAATTCCGCCTTAAATATCATGATTCTAAACACTGCAAATATCGCATGATGAAAACAATATCTTTTTTTTTCTTTCTTTCTGAACATTGTTGCCAGAGGGTACAGATATTGTATATGAAATATTTGTTGAGAACAGACTAAATTATAAGATTTATGACACTTTTCGCATGCTGGAAATGAGAAATCTCCAACAAATTGATTATCATGATTATATTGTAATGTCATAAGGCCATTAGTTGTCCTTGAAAGCAACAGCTTCTTTTGTGTTGGAAACTTGACGATTTTTCTTAAGGCTTGGCAAGTATCGACGTGATTGCAAATTGAACAGGTAAATACTGTTTATGTCTTTTGTTATTTCTTTATAAAAGTCGTCAAATTGAATAAGACCAACCTTGATGACGAACATGACAATAAAAGATAGATCTGAGAGTTCACTCATAGAAAGATATCCCGCTCCGCATTTAGATTTTTTTATCTTTAACATGTTGACCTGGATTATATTCATTTATTAACATCATCAGGTAGCGTTCTTCGTGTAATTTAAAAGTTCTATTAACATCCAACGAGCCGTTCAGGGGAGTTGTACTTTAGAGAAGGTATTACCACATATTGCAATATCGAAGAAGTAAGTTACTCACTGTAAGTAAGTCGATTATCGGCCCTTTCATTAAAGTAGTCTGTGGAAAGTTTCATCAATATCTGAGGGTTTGGATGGGGGTCCTTCATTTCTTTATTCTTTTATAAAATAAATATGAGAATGGAAACGAGAAATGTGTCAAACAGACTCTCTATTCTTTATCTATTTTGCCCATTATTCTCTATTCTTTATCTATTATGCCCATTATTCTCTATTCTTTATAATTTAGCACCTCATTATTCTCTAATCTTTATTGTTGTTTGCGTATTTACATTTTTTCTCTATTCTTAATTTTTTTGCCCTTTATTCTGCACACTTTGACCATCATTCTCAATTCTGTAAAACCTATCCAGACCCTCATATCTGTTTATTTGTTCAGGAGGGTAATACACTTTCAAGGCACACGCTTAGACAAACGAACAGGGCCATTCATATATGCACGCCATAATAACTTTGTTTGCTGGTGGTATATAAACGGAAATGCATATAGCAGACACAATTTTAACAAGTGTGGCAATTTTGTACAACAGCACAACAAAATAGTCAAAATTGGTATTTTTTACAACAGTTAAATTGCTTCCTCAAATCAATGCTCCTTACTCAGATAATACTCATTTCATGTATTGTGATAAGATTTTGTTATCGCAGAAGATTATAATTTAATTTCTAATTTGAAAAGAAGATGTTGGGTATAAGAAATAAGACGGAAAGCCAACGACACAAAATCACATCTAAAGGTCTAATGTTCAACAATATACATATATATTTTCACAGCATATAACGCTTTAAATCGGCCAGAGTTTAGAAAACATAAGTAATTAAATATAACAGGAAGTAATATAAATTTGCCATCAACATCATATTCATCAAAAATGACGAAAAAAAAGCATATGGAACAATTTTGATTTTTTTGCTAATTTGCATAGTGGCCATATTGCCTTATCATGATGACATCCATTTTAGTAGAACTATACATGCCCTAACCCGAATAATTCAGTCGTTATATTCCACTGCTCTACGATGGCTACATTAACCTCGCTATTGGGAGAGTCGATCACGGGGAGGGACTGAATTATTCGGGTTATACATGCCCCTTATATAAATATACAAATATGCCAATTCCTAAGTCGCATTATCAATTTGTTCGCATATACAATGTAGGTGAATTGTACATGTTTTGCCTTCTGCTCGTGTACAAATGAACCTTGTCAACTTTGAATACTTTCAGACTTTACAATTTTAAAATCGGAAGCATAACCGTAGTATAATTGCTATATAAAGTAAGGGAGCTACCATTTGATTTTTATGGGGGGGCTGAATGAAAAATTTTGTCCTGCATTTTTTTTTTAGTTGTAATCTCTGTCCTGCCTTTTTATTTTTCACTCTATTCGGTCCTGCCTTTTTTTTTTATTTTTAGATTATCCTGACTTTTGTACATAAATTGTCATCCTGCCTTTTTTTTTTTTTTGCCAAGTTGCTCATCCTGCCTTTATTTTTACTCAAAACTCCTGTCCTGCCTTTTTTTTTTCAAATTTCATCCTAGCGCCCCCAATAAAAATCAAATGGTAGCTCCCTAACGACAAACTTTTATCTTGCCTCTTTTCTTGAGTTTTCGGTCATATTCTATCAAAAACCTGAATTTGCCTTAGAATTACACAGCATAGTTGTAAATATCCGCCAAAGAAAGTTTTCAAAGACACGTTAGGTTTAGATCCAAGACGGAAAAGTCTTGATTATCCGCAAATTTGATATAATTTATATTTTTCTATCAACAACTAAGGGAAGTTATGTACATTTATGTAAATAAAAAGGCTGACGTCACGTGGTGCAAATCCAATGAATAAGGTATCTAGGATTTTACCATTTGAGAAAAACTAATAATAAACAACAAAAAAACAAGAAAGGCCAAAAAATAATTAACTAAAGATGAGGCAACTGAACAATGAATTTTGATAATTTTTTTATCTTTTATACTGGGGCGTTACATACGATGCCCGTGAAGGTATCCTGTTCTCTGCACGTTAAAAAAAAACTTTCAATAACTCTTTGATGAGTTAGTAGGTGGCCAGTTTTCTGTGTACTGTTAATCGTCTGCTCATCTTTTTATTCTTTCTTTTTGCCTTGGTGTTGTCTGCTTTCCTTTAAAAAGTGTGATCATGGTTTTTAATTCTCTCCAAGGTATCTTCTTCCATATTTTTAGGGAGAAACCTTTAACTTCAAGGGGGTTTTGGTTTTTTGTCTGACTACAGAGTCAGAAATTTTTTTCGCGCAAAGCGTGAACTTTTTTTTTTTTTTTCTACGCTATCAATCAAATTATCTTTTTTTCAGAATTTAACACTATAAGGTATGGGGGAAATCTAGATTCAGAATATTTTTTTTCATCAAATTGGGGATCAAAATATTATTTTAGGAAAAATAATAACCCCCGCCCCTTCCTTTTGAAATTAAATGGTCGTTTTCTTAGTAATTTTTGAGTAAATGTTCACGTGTACGAATCAAAATCTATCAGAATTGTACAGTTATGACTTTAAAATGTATATGTTTGTTTCATGTCTCCTGGAAGAAAATTAGGGACAGGAAGGTAGTAAGGGAGCTACCGTTTGATTTTTAGGGGGGGGGGGCTAGGATGACCCCCTCCATAAAAATCAAATGGTAGCTCCCTTAGGGACAGGAAGGTAGTAAAATATACGGTTTTAAATACATTAAATACACTATATAGGTAAGTGTTCTAGAATTCAAAGGAGCTTAAAAAAATGTCCATAAAAAGTTTAAGAGTAGACATTACAATTCGACGTAGGTAGGGAGACGGGAAGCAGAACTGTATTTTTTTAGCCTGATACACGTTGAAATATTAATCTTAAACTTTAACAAGTAGTAAATATACACTTTTGTATCTGCCTGATTTAAGCCTGCGGAGAATAAAGTTGGATTACCTTGACATTAATCTTTTTCTTATACGTTTAATTTACTCTGGCAGAATAAAATTTGGTATTTGAAATATTATAAAGTAGTCGTTGTTTAACATTTTCATTCGTGCCATCAAGTGATTTCAAGGTCTTAAAATTACTTAAATTCATTGCTCTATATATTGGTAATTACATCACAAAATTGATTTGTTCAATTGCTATTGAACTTTGCTGGGCAATGTAATTCAACTCAACATGAAAAAGCGATTGCAATTGGCAATGTAAGAACTTGTTAAAATTATGCGTGGAATACATTGTGACGACGCAAAGCATTTCACAGACTGGTATTAAAACAGTAGGAGGCATGGTGTTAATGCACATGGAAAAGCGATTGCAATTGTCAATGTAAGAACTTGTTAAAATAATGCGTGGAATACATTGTGACAACGCAAAGCATTTTCAGACTGGTATTAAAATAGTAGAAGGCATAGGGTTAATGCACATGGAAAAGCAATTGCAAATGTCAACGTAAGAACTTGTTAAAATTATGCGTGGAATACATTGTGACGACGCAAAGCATTTTCAGACTGGTATTAAATTAGTAGGAGGCATGGGGTTAATGCACATGGAAAAGCGATTGCAATTGTCAACGTAAGAACTTGTTAAAATGATACGTGGAATACATTGTGACGACGATAAACATTCTCACAGACTGGTATTAAATTAGTAGGAGGCATGGGGTTAATGCACATGGAAAAGCGATTGCAAATGTCAACGTAAGAACTTGTTAAAATTACGTGGAATACATTGTGACGACGATAAACATTTTCACAGACTGGTATTAAAATAGGAGGAGGCGTGGGGTTAATGTCCATGCTACAGTAATCAATATGTAAGGGTCTGGATGGGTTAATCGGAATTGAGAATTATTGAGGATAAAGAATAGAGAAATACGGGCAAGGAAAGATAAAGAAAAGAGAATAAGTGTGCGCTTTATATGTTATAACAACAATATTAGCCAAATTTATTGTAGTATAAATACAATAAGTGTTTAATGTCTCTAAATATCAGCTGTATTTTGTACTCTGTTCGAAACAGGAGGAATGCTTGCTAAGGCTTGCGGTGACGGTAGTTGCTAACCTTCTACGTCATTTGCCTCTGACAGAGAGTTGTCTAATTGGCAATTATACCACATCTTCTCTTATTTCTATATTTCACCCGTTTCTTAGACTTGTGCAAAAGCTGCTTTTATTAAGAGACACTAAATACATATTGCCTATGTATAATGTATCTATATTATCCCGCTTTCTACGATCAATTCACTGACGACAGAGTACATTTGTACTTATTGAGTTGGCTCTCTGGTGATTTTCTAGTGTTATGCGTGTCTCTATTATATTTGAATCGCATGCACGTGTAATGCCATAATTGTTCTCCCCTTATTTAGCATAAAAGGTTAGTTTGAGTTTTAAAACTATTGTCAAAATTGAGATATATTCTATAGAATTCAGTTCTGTTACATCAGAATATTTAATTCTATTTTATCTCATTTGTATTTACAGTGACTTCATTAGAGTACAGTTGGATCATCAGATAAAAGATCTGGAAAACATATTGCGTAAGTAGTTTTTCTTGTACGGCTAAGTTTTTGAAATATGTACAGTAAAACCTCAATTGTCAACAACAAACAATTACTAGTACTATCTGTAAACAAACCGGAGTTTGCATTTTAATCAGGTTAACGATGTTTGCTCCTCTTGTTTTTGAATTTTTGCTAGATTTTCGGAATCCTCTGATTTTATCCATGTATTGACATTCAAAAAAAAAATTGCCCGCTAACCCCTACTTTTCTTTTCATAATTTTATTAAATATAGTTTAAAAAGCCATATTTGAAAATCTTATAAAATCCTTGTTATTTTTTCATAGTTTTTGAAACAAAAATGCGGCCAATGTATAAAGTATGAAAAATCTAGAGAGAATCATTTCCCGCCAAATTTTCGATGACTATATCTCGAAAACAAGAACACTGACCTTTCATTTTTTTCTGCTTTTTAGTTCCTTTATTTATATACTGTCATTTTAGAACAGTCTTTTAAAAAGCTTGTTATTTTAAAACATAGTAGCGAACATCCTTAATAATGTCCTTAAACAGGTAATTATGTTATGCCTTGAATATAAAAATAAGAAGATGTGGTATGATTACCTATGAGACAACTCTCCACCAGAGACCAAATGACATTGAAGTTACTGTTAACAACAATAGGTCGCCGTACGGCCTTCAACAATGAGCAAAAGCAATACCGCATAGTAAGCTTATTTCATTAAAACTTGGTGTCACCCGGGTTGTTTCTTCATAAGAACGACCTGTCGTTCTAAACATAATTAACTCAATATAGGTATCACTTACAACTTACAAAAATTTTGAAGGTGCGTTCGATTCCAAACCTTTTTTTTTTTATTTTAAACATACTTTTTTAATAAGTACCTGTTACATAAACCCTAAGTTGTCCAGTGAAGCAACTAAGGGGCCCGCATTATTACAATGTCTCATTTTTCAAATGAGGAAAAAAACTCCCTTTATAAATAATGATCTTTTATCTATACATCACGCCAAACTTGATTGACTAGAATTGTCTGTTTTCTTACGGAAAGTCGGTGGCTCTTTACGAGCACTCCGGCTTCCTCCACGTATGAAAACTGACCACCACGAAATAATCGATACTGCTGATAGTAGCGTTAAACACCCAAAATTAATTAACTAAATACATCACTTTATGAATTGATTAATTTTATCATCAATGAGATGAAATTGAACAAAATATTGTGATGTATTAGAGCTGAATCATATAGAAATATATCTCAATTTTGACAATCATTTTATCACTCAATCTTACCTAAGGTTTAATGTAATATAGGGGGAACAATAATATTACAAATGCTTGCGATTTTAAAATGAAAATGCCGTCAATCATTATTTCATCAAGATACCAATTCGTAAATCATAATTCCAATGCTCAGTCGTTACTTGTATAAAATATGCAAAAGCCCCACATGCACATGTTTCTATCACCCTCTCAGATATGTGTTATTTAATTTATTATACTGAATGTTCTGTTATTACTGTCGATTAAATTTCAAATTCAAAGTAATAAATTATGACGTCTTGTACATAACAACCATCCGTATTTAATAAAGCGCACACTTGATCAAGCGTCTCCATGAATGGTGACAGAGTAAATTAACACCCTCGTATTAGCCAATCAAAATATGGCATTTTAACATGAAGTATAATAAAAGAAGATGGCTAACGAATAACATAAACATGTAGCGAATGCAAGATTCTTATCAAATTACGAACGCAAATATGACTAGATAATACTCAGAGGTAGTTTGTTAAAATATTTAAGAACAATACAAATGAAATAAGAAGTCTGAAGTATAGTTTGATTTTAAAATGTCAAAAGGATACAAAATTTTAAAAATACAGACAATTCCAGTCTTACGCCATCGGGGACCAACGAATCGAGTTTGTTTTAATAGTACAATTGTATAGACAATTACGTAAGACAGATTGGGAATATTTTTTTTTCAATCAAACCTCAAAAAGCTGATATAGGAGAAGCGTGTACTACATGTATTAAAAGAACATTTAGAACTGACCTTTATACACAAACATTATGTTGTCAATGAAAGAAATGCCAACTTCTCGATTACCTTAGTCATCTACTTCAAGAATTTGCCTATTAATGTTATGTGAAAAGCCTCATATTCCAAAAATAAAGAAATTATTAGCAAATGTAGTAATGACATTTCAAATCTTAAATATACAATTTTTAATACTCGTTAAACACAAAAAAAAATTAGTCATATAAATACTGTGATTATTTATACGAGGCTGTCTGTACGTAAAAGAGTTTTAAAACAGCATACTGCTTAGAGGTGTTTGTTAAGTTTTCCAAAATGTATAACACTTTATATCTGATTTCAGACATTTAAATATCATGCCATGATCGAACACGTAGTATGTTAACTAGATGCACACGTGTGAATTGTGAATATGCAATGTTCCCTGCGCGTACACGATATAGATAAATCAATACAATTCGGTTGTTTGGCGCGACGTAAAAAATAGTTACAAACCAACGTTTATGCAGCAAGGAGTTGCACGCAACATAAAATGCATTTGAATTTTATATATCTACGGTATGATTTCCCTTAAAAATTGTCCAGATGCACAGGTTTGTTTGCACTCAGAGTAAATTTTGTGGTGTAAACACAGCCATTTTAACCAAAGGGTGCACATGATCCTTAAAGTAGCAGTTGGAGTTTACAGTTTTAAGAAAGGTGTTATAAATAGAAAAATCTTGCAAACGATGTTAAAAACTGTGTTTTTCGGAACGTTATTGCCTTCTAATAACGTTCATCGTACCAAAGGACATGTGAAAACTGATCGAGTTTCTTGATTGATAGAGGTTCCACGTGAAAGTGAACTAGATTGAACATCTGTCAAAAAAGGTCGTTTTCTTTGCTATCTCATTTGACGTGTGGATGAGGGTTTACAGAATAGAGAATAATAGGCAAAAATTAAAGAATAGAGAAAAATGGCATAAAATGTTAAAGAATACAGAAATGTAGGACCCCCTCCACTCTCCCATCCAGACCCTAACTCATACATATTCTTGTGTTCATACTAACTAAAATAATTCTTTCAATTCTACTTTTTAACTAGTGACGAATAGCATAACCACAAGGGTAAAGCACTGATCTTACGGTGGTTCATTGGTATACATTTCCTCAGATAAAATTTTCCTATACTTTGCCAAAATGTAGATCTTTCAATGCTTTTTTCAAAAATATAATAAAAGTGTGGGTCACCGCGCTATATTTTAAGCTACACGTGGTCAATTTTAAATAGATTATTCATGAAAAAACACTTTTTTTGTGAATAACAAAAAATCTATGAGATCGAATTTTAAAATAAAATATGAGAAGATATGTTTCTTAATGCATTTAATATGCATTAAGAAAATAAAAAGAAAAGATGGTGTCACCTATCTTGTTTTCTTATTTCATTTCAAATAAAAAATGAAAATTTCTTTAACATTCTTTTATAGAATTTTTCTCTTAGAGTTATCTCCCCTTAAATGGGATGTTGAAAAAACGATTCTTCAAAAACGAATATTTGGTATTAGTTAAAACAGTGTAAATAGCGCTATACATCACTTACTTTTCTTTATTCAAATAAACAGTCTTGCACATTACTTGCCAATCTGTTTCGAAATTTGCAGATTAAAGCTTAGAACAAGACCGATTGTATACTGATATTTTACAATCCAAGATGGAGGTATACAGTTAATCGACCTCAAATAGTATAATAAAGTTTCAACGGTATTCATAAACGACTTTTGAAAATACAGTTGCATATTCATTAACTCATTATTTGATTTGAGATTGAAATAAGTTGATTCGTCTATTTTTCTTTTTTTTTTTCCTTCTTATTTCTGTTCCACGTTTATGATTTATAGATGTTCCAATTGGGCGCTAACTATATGGAACCATTGTCAAAGAGCTACATAATAGAGGGTCTGGGTGGATGCTCCTTCACTTCTGTCTTCTTTTTTTTTTTATTTTCAGACCATTTTTTCTCTATTCTATATAATCACGCTTCCCTTTTATTCTATATTCTTTATTTTGTTTGCCCTTCATTTTGCACTTTTTACCATTAATCTCTTTTCTGTTACGCTCATGCAGACCTTCATAATAGTAACTGACTTAATTGATTCGTTCAATTCTACCTTGGGAACTAGTGACGAAATGAATTACAAGGAAGATAAAACACTGATATGTTATAAGATAATGAACTTCCAACTGTATTTTTAATCGTGGTGCAATTTGCTAGTTTTGTCGCTTCTGGGGGAACATAAGATATTTTTTCGTGTTAGAAAACGTATTTAATTCTTAATGGTATTTTCAAACGTGCTGTAAATAAGCGTTCTTGCTAGTTTTGTAGCTTCTGGGAGTACATTTGATAGTTTTCGTGTAGGAAAAATCTGAAGAAAGTGAATTAGCAGAATATATGGTATACTGTATGATAAAGAGATATCGATTGCTTCCCGGGAGCCAGTTTTCTGTAAATTGAAGTTTCATTAAAAGGATGACAAATATAACACAGCGAGAAATCTCAATTGTTCAAATTATCAGTCTTAAGAGTCGCTCGATATGTTTTTAACATCGCAGTAATTCTGTCGTTAGAAGGGATATTTTGTCAATGACGTTCAATGGAAGCGGTTGATTATTATAAAAACAATTTTCTGTGATGTTTAATTCAGAATGGTGTTTTTGTTCACGCCAAGGTATGTTAAATCTGATTTTATATATTTATAATGTAACCAACTAATTAGCCATTAACTGTCATGTTCAATTAAAACACCATCTTAACAATTTATTTTCCTAGAAGTTCATTGTAATAGATTAGTTGCTTGGAAAAAAAATACGGCATACTAAAAGGACCATAAATGACCAAAAAAAAATAAAAACAAAGTTTAATAGTTCAAAATGTAAACGATAATAATGCTAATGTTAAAATTAATATAATACAATTAATGAAATGCAATAAAATGTTAATGATCATTTAAAGATTGATCATTAATAGTGAATAGTTTGAAATTATTCCCCCCAAAAAAATAATGATAATATTGTTTTTAGAATTAGTAAAATGAAGATTTAAACTTACTCATCGTGGTAATCGTTTGATCTTTATTATTTTTGGTGCTCTCTCAAGCGTTTTATTCATTCAATTTAGCAAGCAGACTTCAAATGTCTCGATATATAATGATGGTTACTATAGAAACACTGGTCGTGAACATTGAAATTGGCAACAACGAATACAGAATAATGGCAATAAATGAAGATTTTTAAAAAAGTGTGCCAAAAAAAAAATGGAGAGTACAGACTAATGGGATACTAAAATATAAAAAATAAAGAATAATTGGGTGTTTAAATATAAATGCTAAACAATATAGTTTAATCTCCCAATTCCTAAATAAATAAATAAATCATTAAACAGTCCAGGACCCTCGTGATTTTGAGGTGTGCAAGTATTACAGTTTGATGTATAGATGTCAAATTTGTAAAAGTTACCGTGTTATATCTTTTAATTTTCAATGACTTATAAATTCATTTTTCACAAAGCTGTTATTTCATGTTTCTAGCTTTGGGCACTTAGTTATGAATCCAGAGTGTCAAGTGGTTTTTTAGGGACACCATAAAAGTTTATTCTTAAATGTCTGTCGAGGTCTCACCGATATTTACCCAACATCTCCATCATTCAATACTAGTACATTTTTTTGTTTTCTTTGTCATATGCTTAATATCCCTAATGAAAGTAGTTAGTAAATGAACTTGATTAGGTAAATATACGACACGGCTGCTGGTGCACTTTTAGTCCCCGAGGGTTTCGTCAGCTCAGTTGTCAATGCTTCGGTACTGACATGATTTATAATAATGGATTTACGAGTTTTTAACATCAGTAAATTACTGTTTCAGTTTATTTATTCAACACGCATTTCATTTCATTTATCTCAATTCATATCATTTTGAATGTTGACAAATCGTAACGTTGTATGAACTAAACGACTTATCAATACTTAATTTTCGTTTGTTTTTATTGTTATTAACAAATTATACTAATTAAGGAAACGACATTGACATTTAATAATATATTAGCAATAAACATATCTGTGTTTGCAGGCAAGGTAATGAGATGTTTTTTTTCCATAAACACAATTTTCTTCTATTTTTCCGTAAACACATTTTTTTTTTTTTTTCCGGAAACACAATTTTCTACTTTTTTTCGTAAACATAATTTTCCTCTTTTTTTTACCGTAAAAACAATTTTTTTCTTTGTTTCCGTAAGCATAATCTTCTTCTTTCATCCGGAAACTCAATTTTCGTCTTTTTTTCCGTAAACACATGTCAATATTTTTCTTCTTTTCCGTAAACACAGTTTTCATCTTTTTTTCCGTAAACACAAGTTTCCTCTGAGTTTATTATCACATTATTTCCAAGTATAACACAATAGAAAATGAAAGGATATGGAGTAAATGTACATGGGACAAAATCGCACACAATACATAGAAAACATAGAAAATTATCAATGAACAGGGCTTTTATTCCTGTTCTTCATCTTGACAGTTGATGTAGGGTCTTCAACAATGAACAAATCATTCATACCCTACAACAAGGTCAAGACGGCCCCTAGCGTCGACTTAAGCGGTACTATTGATAAAAATAAAGTAATTTGAAAGACATCGATCGCCGCTAAAATATGCCTTGAAGTTACACATGTCGGGAGCGGTCAATGAATTACATAATTTATAATTACGGGCGAGGTTTTTGAACATATATTTGTCATACATTGCCCAACAAAAGGCCAATAATAACCAATTAACTGTCTATCTATAAATGTTATAAATTAGATTTTTTTATAGAGAATTATCTACAATATGATTTTAATACCAATATACTTACAAAACTACGTAGTGGAAGCTTGAAATTATATGTAGAAACAGGTCGCTATGACAATATTCCTAGAGTCAATCGTATTTGTAGATGTTGTAAAATGAATAATTTTGAAGATGAATATCATTTTGTGTTGATTTGTCCTGCATATAGAACACTTAGATGTAACTTTTTGCCAAAGTATTATTGTTCATGGCCAAATACACGAAAGCTAATTGTTTTGTTACAAGCTGGGTCAAAAAGCTTAACTAAGAAACTATGTAACTATCTAAAGGCTGCATGGAAATCAAGATTGCAAATTATCAGCTAATATGTTGTACACATGTATGTGTTATTATAAGTTATCTCTGCATTATTTAATTTATTTAATTGTTCTCTGTATTCTGTCATATTTGTCATATATGTATATACCTTGTATTTTGCTAAAGCAATGTTGTTGCTAATGCAATAAAGATTCATTCATTCAACCAACAATGCAGAAATATGAAGGAAATTAAAGTGTTATTATTTTTTAAGAGACAGCTAAAGGACAAGTTCAATATCCAATTAATAAAAATAACACTTTTAATTTGGTGCATCCGAAGCGTATTTTCATAATTACCTTTATATGACCAAAACGGACCTTAAAAGATACACATTTTTATTCAGGGGCCAGCGGAAGCCCGCCTCCGGGTGCGGGATTTTCTCGCTGTGTTGAAGACCCATTGGTGGCCTTCAGCTGTTTTATGTTCTTTGGTCGGGTTGTTGTCTCTTTGACATATTCCCCATTTCCATTCTCAATTTTATTATATAGTCTAAAACATCGAAGGTCAACTTTGCCTGGGTTATTTGGAACCTCAGTTTCTTAAGAATCACAAATGTATCAACGGAAAATTTAAAAACGGTTGCTACATGTATGTTATAAATCATGGCAGAAGCAAAACACCAACTTCTGGACTTATGATACCCTTGGCGACTTACAGTCCACCAACAACGGTATCTACTGAGTGCTAGGAAATAAAAAATAACTTTTAAAATTTGGTACGTACGAAGCGCTTTTCTGGATTTACCTCCATCAGGAATGATCAAACGGTGCTTTGCGCCACAACCAGATTTCATTTGCGCCAAAAATATAACATTTCATTTGCGCATATAATACAGGCAAAAAGCATGAAAAACAGATTTATTCAAATGAGACTTTTAATAATAACTTTAAACATATTTTTTGCTTTCATAATAATATTAAAACACAGTTCTGTTATAAATCAACGTGATCATAGAACCTAAATGAAAGCACTATACACTGGAGAGTTTGCTCCAAAAAATTCTTCTAAATTTATAAAAATGTATTTGTACATTTAAGGAATGACTGTACTATTTTTTCTGTCTATTAAGAAATAACATATAAAATTTGGTGCACAGTGAATAACCCGCGTAGCGGGTTATATAAAAGTGTGCACCACATTTTTTAGATTATTTCGAATAGACAGAAAAAATAGTACAGTCATTCCTTATAATTTAATTCTAAATTCCATTTTTAAGGAGTAAATTTTGAAAAAAAAAGTTGGTGACGTCACGGTCACATGACAAAATTATGTCTATGAGCTGATAGACAAAACACTTTCAGCCAATCAGAAGACGTGTTACATCCGAAATTAAATTATTTGCAGATAGATGATATAAGTATTATTCTATGTTTAACTTGGAAAATACATTTTTACTTGCATATTGTATAAGCAATATTGCATCGTATTTGACAAAGCAAAGATAATTTTCCTTGTAGTTCTGTGCGTATAACCTTTGATTGTCTTTCAGTAATGTCACCAGATGCTTTTCGAACTCTGATTCGGTGTTGTTGTGATTCAATATATAGCAATGAATATTTAAACTTTTCCGGTATATGTTACATGTAAAATGGCGCAAATGTAGTTTTTATTTTTTGGCGTAAATGAAATATTACCTTGTAGCGCAAATGAAAGATTGAATTTTGTAAAAGTTGGCGCAAATGCAATGCGCGCCGTTTAAACCCATGCATTTATTTAAGCGCTGATAATCAAGGGCTATATGACCAAAAGTAACCGTTAAAGAAACAGCAAAAAAAATCAAAGATAAAAGGAGTAAGTTCGCTAAGGGCCACATTTGGCCCCGATTATAAAGTTCAATGTTACAAAATAAAAAATGATTTAAGTTGACTTAAAGACATATGAGAAAGTTAAATAGAACTATTTGTGTTAAAGTTTTTTTCTAAAGCGTTGATATTTACATCCCAAATAGGTCAAGATAAGAGATTTTGGCGAAATTTGACAAAATCGGCCGGATTTCAACCAAATTTAGGACCAGGAAACATAAAACGCAGGCGCCGACAAACTAAATATTCAAGTTAGACATGTAAAATGTCTTTACAAACATTATTTTGAAAGATCTTTTTTGCAGTGTAGCCACTAGCGTTTCCTGTCTCCGTCCTATTATTTACTTACCCTCTGTTCTTAACCTCAGGCCTGTACCTAACCCGACCTCATTTTGGTCCTGGTCAACCCCCAGATAAGCAAATTAAAACACGTGACTCTTTGTTTTCATACTGATCTGAAATTCGACATAATTGCTTAATTTTTTAATTTTTTTTTTATTATTTGTTTGTTTTGTTGTTTTTACTGCCATTGCATGCGGTCAGGAGTATCGCGCATGTCTGAGTTAAGCCATTTCAATTGATATTTTATAGTGTTGTAGTGTATCTTTCTATGTTGTAATGTTACACTACTATCTCAGGTAAGGGTGAACGTTGGCGCCTGTTAAAACGTTTAAACCCGCTGCATATGTATGCACATGTCCTAAGTCCTGTCCTAAGTCAAGAGCCAGTTGTTCAGTGGTTGTCGTTTGTTGATGTGGTCCATAAGTGTTTCTCGTTTCTCGTTTTTTATATAGATTAGACCGTTGGTTTTCCTGTTGGAATTGTTTTACACTAGTTATTTTAGAAAACATGTGATCCAAATTAACCACGTATGTTAAGCAACAGACTTTGCACTATTATGATGTGCAGGTATGCGCATCTTCCATATTCAAATCTGTAAAAAAAAATAAATGAAAAATTGAAATACTTACACACTACGCAATAGTTTTGTCTTTGTTCAAAAATCATGAGTATTTTTATTTGGTATTTCTTTGATATGAATATACTCATTTCTCTAACTTTGATTTATGTTTATTGTCAGTTCTTGTAATATGTTGGAGTGTGTGCAAAATAAAAATATCCATCCGAGTCAAATTAAAATGCATTAATTTTTCTTATCTTTGTATAATTGAAAACTTTTGCAGGTGTTGATTCAGAAGTCCGCATGTGAAATCTTTAACGTGCATATTAAAGTATAAACAATGGCAGTTCCAGAAATTTTCCTAAGGAACGACCATTTAACTTTAAGAAAAAGGGGTTATGGGTTTTTCTTTAAAATATTATGGTCCCCAATTTGATGAATATTGTTGGTAATACTTTTATACAAACACTGCATATAGGAAAGTATATGTTAAATCTAAATTTATCAATATATGAAAAATGTTTGACTCGGACAAAAAAAAAAACATACCCCCCTCCCCACTGTTTTGAAGTAAAAACGGTTGAAACCTAAGGGGATGCCCACTGACTGCCTAAAAAAAGGGGGCCCGCTCCAGTCCTGCTTCAGTGATTTCGTATATATTTAACCAAATTTGTCTCGCACTGAAAGGGGCGGCCGGGCACCCTGCCCTCTCACCCTATTCAGACTCTGATGAAAGTTTGTAAATCAGGCGGGTAGCATGCGAGGAGCTTTTTTTTTTAGAATAACTTGGCTAGTTCTCTGACGTCCAACGACTGTTTTCCCAGACAAGCACGGCCCAGCTTGTCTTGCAAAACAGCCGTTGGACGTCAGGGTAATCTCGGACTATAATTTGGCATGTCGTATTAATAAACAAATTAAATCTTTATTTTGTCATAAACTTTGTGAACTACAATGTCATGCAAACTGAAACAAAAAGCTCATCCTTGATAAAAATGTCAAGTGTGCCAAATGTGGAATTAAGACGGCAAACAGATCGTATAATAATATGAACAAGCCTGCGGAGTTTTTTTTAAATTGGTAACAAGACAATCATAGCTTATGATCAAACCCCAGGGTCCTCCACAAAAAAAGAGAAGGTCGGACACTTGTCAAATATGTCCCAATATAGCTTAAAAAGTCATGAAACTTTAGACTAAAATTTAAACTGCGGTCTTATTTTAAATGCCGTTGATGCCAAAACATATATGTTAATGTTCAAAATTGAATATACAGATGAACTTTCGTGGATCTCTCCTTTCCCTCAGTGACTAGCATTTTCTAAAAATCACCTAGCCAGTTCTTATGAAAACGTACTTCGATGCTGGATTGAAAGAAATTGCAAAATTAAGACACAAAGAAGATGGCCTCTTAACAGTCCAACAGCAATGCACAAACTTTAGTAAAAACTCATTTATTTCATCTTGATATCTTTCTTCAAAGCTCAGTTGTTCAGTTTCTTTATCAATAGAAATTTAAAACATGAGAATTCAGAATTTACATGTAAACAAACCACAAACAAAATATTGAAAGACGTGGTTTTACTGACAATGGAGGCTAAAGAAATCTTCAAGATTTACAAAACATTACCGACAAAAGCCTTCAGTTGGGCAATCTTACTGTAATCTGATTATCTCTACTGATAAATAATACAACACTAATGACACATTTAAGTTTTGAAATAATTTTATTCACAGAGACTTTTTCTCATTGATGTACATTTCTTTGCTCTTGTCTTTTCGGAGTTTAAATTGGGAATTACAAATTGCTGCATGAAAGAGACTAGCTCCACATTTCTATGCATATGATCGTCATATGTACTTGAGATTATTCCATAAAACATCCGTTTGATATCCTTTCAATGCCAGAAACGGTCTATTACCCAGCTGAGAGCTACAATTACAAGGAAAAACTGGCTACAACTTGCACTGGATCAGGCACTTGAATCTTACATCGATCTTGATGTTAAGCAGTTAGTTTAAAGGCCCCTTCGGAACTGTTGGATTCTATGACAGTCTTCCTCCATACAGAACATCGCTGCAAAATAATTTGATCATTCACTATTATGTGATAATAATATTATTTGGCAATCCAAAGAGAACCTGAAAATATTAGACCAATGTTTGAACAGAGAAATGCCCCCTTAAAATCAAATGATTGTTATCACAGATAAAAATAATCTAAATTTCGTAATATTTTCACCCGACATCCCCCCCTAATTTGTTCAATGTATGGTGGTTTTACCCCTTTTCGGCTTTCAGTATGTCATATTGTATATCTTTAATGAAAAATGCATAAATTAGATGAATTTCTAGTAAATTTCTACGATATTCTTTATCATTTGACAAAATACCATGCATCTGAATTAAATTGTTTACTATTTGAAAAAGCGCGCCTTCTTTTACTTTTATTTATCTCCCTTTATTTCACATAGCAACGCAAATAAAAAACTGCCAATCTTTGCTGCATATCAATTTTTTTCCCCGATAAAAATATATATCATGCAACATGATCAACTTTACAAATTGGGAGAAAATCAAGGTGTTCCAACTAATTGATAATATTAAAAAAAAAATAATGAAAGGATGGCATGATTACAAGTTTGAACCCTGACGACACTGAAAATCGAAAATTCACGCATTTACCTATCATATGAAGATACGATGAGGTGATAAACTTAACAATTAATATTTAACCTGATTCATTATCATATTCACATTATGTTGACACGTCTTACATTTGTAGTTCGTCTGTGCTAGCTCATTTTAAACAAACAAAACAATTCCGGCATTATCCGTTTTTCTTTACCGATCGCCTCTAGTCAGAAGAGCGCACTGTTTACAGGGGAGGTAGTATTTTGTCACCAGTTAGCGCACTGCACTTATACAACACATTCTTATTTATGATGGTTATCGAAGAAAACTATTATAAGTTCCCATATTCCATGAAAAAGTCTTTGGTAGGTTTAATACAAGAATCTAACCTACTCTACATTGAACTTAAAACAATAACGTCAGATAAAGGGAATAATAAATATAAATACTGATAAAGTCTGCATAATTCATTCATTTATCAATCAATTTAAAAACCTTTCTTTGCCTAGCGAAAATCAAGACATTATATGTCATATATCAGTAGTTTTAGGTGATGTATGCTGACGAAGCATGCAATTATATAAATATTTGTAACAAAATACTATCAATCAAAATGCAACATAAATTAAAAATTACTTAAATTTGATTTATTCGCCAATAAAATAGAATAAAATGTAATGCTCTACAGACACAAAAACCTTATTATCGGAATAAATATCTACTCAAATATGACTTCATTGAAGAGAAAAGAAATGTTTTTGACAGGAGAATATTACGCAATGCTAACAAAATAGGAAACGTAGAAAATCCAAATAATAGAAACTAACATTCGTGCAAATGGGTTTCAACATGAATGAGTTCACTAATTCGGAGTGACATTTTGACAAAATCCAAGCTTTACTTTAGATCTTCATGAAGATGTGATTCTTAACTAGTATGATGTATTAAAATGGAGCACTGAAGTCGTTTCAGTCAATGATTGATCAATTTGTATTTTACAACTACTTTTTGACATGTGACCTCATCGACACTCAATCATAAATGACAACAGAAATGTCACGCAGAACATCAATTCGCCGAAAACGTTTTGAAAAATTACAGAATTAAAATTTATGATAATTAATCTCACTATCGTGACCTCGATGTGCTTATTTGTTTATTTGTTCAATTGTTCTGATTCCGTTTTTCCATGGAACCATTAGTACAATCAGGTACAACTGGTTTCCGATTCCGGTTTTTCCATGGAACCATTAGTACAATCAAGTACAACTGGTATCCGATTCCGTTTTTTTTTTCATGGAACCATTAGTACAATCAAGTACAACTGGTATCCGATTCCAGTTTTTCTATGGAACCATTAGTACAATCAAATACAACTGGTATCCGATTCCGGTTTTTCTATGGAACCATTAGTACAATCAAGTACAACTGGTATCCGATACCAGTTTTCCATGGAACCATTCGTACAATCAGGTACAACTGGTATCCGATTCCAGTTTTACCATGGAACCATTAGTACAATCAGGTACAACTGGTTTCCGATTCCGGTTTTCCATGGAACCATTAGTACAATCAAGTACAACTGGTATCCGATTCCGTTTTTTTTTTTCATGGAACCATTAGTACAATCAAGTACAACTGGTATCCGATTCCAGTTTTTCTATGGAACCATTAGTACAATCAAATACAACTGGTATCCGATTCCGGTTTTTCTATGGAACCATTAGTACAATCAAGTACAACTGGTATCCGATACCAGTTTTTCCATGGAACCATTCGTACAATCAGGTACAACTGGTATCCGATTCCAGTTTTACCATGGAACCATTGGTACAATCAAGTACAACTGGTATCCGATTCCAGTTTTTCAATGGAACCATTAGTACAATCAAGTACAACTGGTATCCGATTCCAGTTTTTCCGTGGAACCATTAGCACAATAAAGTACAACAGGTATCCTACTATTACATTTCGAAAAACATTGATTCGGCTTTCAAACTGTTTTGGTTGGAGCGCCATTGATTAGTCATATGTAGACAAAATGCCGGTCTTGCATATCAAATTGGAAGCCTGGTATCTTTGATGAGTTTATTTTAAGTTTGATGTTTATGTGTTTATTTCAAACACATTTACATCAAATTTAAAATAAACTCATAAAAGTTATCATACAGCTCAGCCGCAGTAACTGTGTAACAGGAGCGAAAATACATACATATAAAAATAAGAAGATGTGGTATGATTGCCTATGAGACAACTCTCTACAACAGACCAAATGACATAGAAATTGACAACCATAGGTCACCGTACGGCCTTCAATAATGACCAGTTTATATAACATAGTAAACATATAAATATAAAACATTTGCATATGAAATTATTCTATTTCTTAATATTTTGACGCGGGTCTCCATGTACATGTATAGGATGCAGACTCATACTTAATACTTTGACGCTGGTCTCCATGTACATGTATAGGATGCAGACTCATACTCAAACTTTTTACAGTATATGTAAATCAAGTGAAGTGACCATTTTAACATTCATGACGAACAGCGGGTCTTCATGTACATGTATAGGATGCAGACTCGTACTCAAATTTTTTACAGTATATGTAAATCAAGTGAAGTGACCATTTTAACATTCATGACGGACAGCGGGTCTTCATGTACATGTATAGGATGCAGACTCGTACTCAATTTTTTTTTACAGTATATGTAAATAAAGTGAAGTGACCATTTTAACATTCATGACGAACAGCGGGTCTTCATGTACATGTATAGGATGCAGATTCATACTCATAATTTTGTCTGTATGTGTAAATCAAGTATAATGGGAAATGGGCTGCAGACCTTTTTAACATTCATGACGGAAAATAACTTTGTTGCAAATTTTCTTAAAAATTGATGTTTTATTGGGATTGCCATTGATCTAAACATTAAACGTACGGTGACCTAGTATAGTTGTTTACTTCTATGTCATTTGGTTTCTGGTGGAGAGTTGTCTCTCATTGGCAATTATACCACATCTTCTTATTTTTATATTCAACATATTCACCAATGAAAACTAAAGCAAACTAATGAAAATGGTGATGTGTACTTATCTTTCAAATTAATATTGAACTACATTTCATGCACTTTTATTTAAATTAATTAAAATGTCTAGATTTATTGTATATTAAACTGATATTTAATATCTTTCAAAGATTTGAATTTATATTACGTTATCATACGAAAATCATTTAACTCACTGAAAAGCTTTAAAGGCTTATATTGCAACAACTGTATTTCATCAATTTGGGAAGTAGAGAACATAAATCATTTTCTCGTAGAAACATCGAAATAACGGAAATGATTATTAACGCACCCACACAGCTGTAAGCTCACAATATACAAAATTCTATATTCTTTAAACTCAGTTTTTGGAAGGGTTCGTACGTGTTGCTCATTCTTTAGTTTTCATAGTTTTCTGTGTTGTGAATCGTATAATGTTTGTCTTTTGTTCTTTTTTTTTTATATATATATATACGCCCGTATACCGTTGTCCGTCTGTGAAACATTGGTGAATTGTTTATATCTATTGACGTAAGTTCCCTTTCGATTTTTAAAAAAAAATTAGATTTTACGTTTCCGAATTATGGGATTTTATTCATAAAAGATGGATGATTTTCCAGTTTTCTAACTATAACTCGGTACAAATTGTTTATATATATTGACATACGTTCCCTTTCGATTTTTAAAGATGTCTGATTTCATGTTTTGAGGTATTCGGACTTAATTCACCAAAAGGGGGATGTTCCAGTTTACAGACAATAACTCATAAACGCTTTAAGCAGTTTTCATGAAACTTTGCTGGCTTGTTAATACCTATTGAAATAAACTCCTTTTTGCTTTTTCATAAATGTCTGATACATGTATGACATGCAGAGTTCTGGATCTTTATTCGCTGCAAAATCGTCTAAAACTATCCATTTTGCACATTTTGGACGGTTATAGAATTTTATTCGTTCAAACATCGGGGCCACACACTTAGTTAAACTTGTGGTAGCCTTAATATTGCCAAATTATTCATGTTTTGTGTCAATGGGTACCCTGTGTGTGCATCTTGTTGTTTTATTTTATTTTAATTAAACGTTTTAATGGTACCCAACCTTCTCACTTTCCTGAAACAATAGTATAACATCACAACATAGAAAGACGCACTATAAAATATCAATTGGAAGGCTTACTCAATCAAAAAACGTAAATTAACACACAATGAACGAATAAACTTGATCTGTGATACCTGAATGCAAATACATAGTTAATTAAAATCATAAGGGATAAATAATTAAGGTCAAAAGTAAATAAACAGGTTTAAACAAAGTTAAAGTATGATACCACTGTGAAATGTTAAACAATTTTTAGAAAATCATCACTTCTGAAAAAACCTGCGTCATATTATACACAGGCAAATGAAAATAATTTTGTTGTTAAGTATACTTCTACTTCTGTGTGTATAAAATCTTCTGTTTAGGAATACCAAGAAATTTCTTTAATATGATAATCAATAAAACTTATCTAACACTTGGTACATATGGGGTGAATATCAACAATAAAACTATACAATTAGTGCTAGATAAAACTTCCTGTACAGGTGAAATATACATTTATTTAAAGCATAAGGACACAAAGTGACGGGCGCATCATGCGCTCATTGTGCAGCTCTTTATTTTCCATGATATTGTCAGATTATTTTCCACTTTTGAATTTGAATGTCCGTTTGGTATCTTTTGCCTCCCTTTTTATGTGTTATACATAAAATTCTGTGAAGCTTTAAACATATTATTCATTTAACCAATGTTAGTGTTTAATCTAGTCTTTTGTATTAAAACAATAATGTAATTCTAAAAATATTGATAGCACCTTCAACGTGTACATACATATGGTATTGCAATGGTAAAGATTTAAAAAAAAATTATACAAAGCAACAAGTTAATTTTCAATTTTGAAAAAAGATAAAATTGAAGCCCATCAATTTAGGATATTAAAATACTTTTCAGTAGTGTGGTAATATCGTTTCTTTAATGCAGATCTCTGGTTTGTTTTTATCTTCAGTAAGTGTATTTTCAAGAAAATCATTTCAAAAACTCTTTAATTGAAAAAATAAAAAAAAAAAAACCACAAGATATCAACTTGTACAAACACTAAAATCCCAATGACGACCTCTGTGAAACTCAGTTCATTTCTCTATTTCAACAGTATCTGTTTACTGGGAACTTTTCAATACAGCTTAAAGATGAATACCACAGACAAAGAATATAATTAAGTAGATAATGGACTAGTTGAAGGCACATTTTGATCAATATTGATTTAGAACTTAAACTTTAGATCAACTATGTAAATCTTCACTGTTGTTTGGTCTTTTGCATTGTCTTTGCATTCAATCGTATTTGCATTCTTTGTAAAGAGCTAAAGATAATAATGATATTATATTGTAGTTCTTGTTTTTTTTCTATTCCGAAAACTCATTACTTAAAAAAACCTCACTATACCGACAAATTAAACCCAAAATGAGATTTAATGCCTAGAATAATTGAAAAATAACCTTCTGCCTGTTACTCAATATTCTATCAATTCAAAGTAAATTTTAAAAAATTCATTTCATTTCATTAGAATTGGATAAAAGTAAATCCGGCAAATTTCCTTATATTGGCTAAGATCTTTTTTTTTTAATTCTTTAATCAAATCAAGTCTTGAAATTGGACTTGGAAATTAGAATTGTATGTGAAATTTACTGGCTCTGTACTGGCGGAGGACAATATTATGTTATCATGTTTGTCAATATGTCAAATCAAAATTGTACTTACTAAATTTGCAATTGAGGTTTCCAAATGTTGAGCAGCCCCGGGAAGTTCCTAACTGTTCACTACTATCAGTTCTTGAGTTCATTCATGTATTTTGGATGTTCATGTTGCACACAGAGGCGAATTAAGTGCACCCTGCCCCTCCCCTTTTTGTAGGAAAAATTTGATTGATTGTATAGGGACTTTCACCAGCATGCAGAGGTGGATTTATAGGGGGCCAGGGAATTTGGTTGATAATATAGGAAATCACTGAAGCATGACCGGAGCGGACCCCTCAGTTAGGCAGTCAGTGCCCCCACCCCCTTTATAAAAATTTCTGGATCAGTCAGTTTATGTGTAATGGCCGGTAAGTTATTGTTGTTTTTATCTTTCATTCTCAGTCTTATCTCGTTTGATTGGATTTTTGGTTGTAAATCAATTTAATTGGTATCTTCTTTCCAATTTCATCGTTAACAATAGACCTACAGCAAAAGGCCCTGTACTGTAATTTTCTATCTTGCCCAAAAATACTTTAAATAGTACTGTTTTCAAAAATGCTTGCTTGAAACACAAATAGAATAAAAGCAGGTAGGTAATTTGCTTCCACACCAAAGGAGGATAAATGGATGATAATTAAAGTTATAAGGTTATCGGCATTATTCTACATACATTCTGAGACTACTATAACATATATACATTGTATAAGGGCTTTAATATAAGGGCGGGGGTATAAGGGACGAAGTAACACCATGTGACTATTGGCTATTGCATTGGTTGTCGTGATTTAAACACGATAAGAGTGTCTCCTTCCCCCTAAATCGTATGATCCTCATTGAACAGGATAGAAACTACTTCAGACATTAAACAATCTGAAACTTTTCAGGTACTTTCTATATGCTCATGTGCAATTTCTTGTTAGCATAGTTTTGTACTTGGACAGATAATCAGAATGATCAACAATCAAGTACTGACAACAGTCAGGTCTATTGCCATTGTTCTCCGCATGTGAAGAAACCAGGTATGAGGTAATTTTAATTCAGCCTTGTACCATGTGTACAATATATATATATATACAGTCATTTTTACTCAAGCGTTACAAATAAGTTTAAATGTTAGATTTTTATATTCTTTTAACTGCATTATGGCAATTTTTTAGCCATCCATCATAAGTTGTTTGTGGGAAAGACACCAAGCACTCTTTGTATTTATAATTCAACTTAATTGTAATTACAAGCTTTAAAAAAAAAAAAAAAAAAATAGAAAGATTTTTTTTCAATTAGGTCAAATAAAATAATATGTGTGTTTCCTATTACATCTTTGAAAAAATAGGATCGGTGTGAAATATTTTAGATTTTACAATTTTTTTTTCATTAGTCTTTAGGCTGATTGGAGAGAAATTCTGACATTAACAGTGCTTATTGATAAATAAAAAAAAACTTTAGGGTACGCTATTTCTTGGCTTAAAATATAGAGTAGTTGCGGAAATAAGAAACACACATATGTTTTTATTTGACCTTACATACAGGAAAAAGATATTTTTTTTTAAATTAACATTGTTTTAATTTTATATAATTTCACTCACAAATTGACTCCTTTTCTAGAATTTTTTTTGGATGAAATGTTTTTAAAATGGTAGATGGAAAAGTACAACCATATCTTAAATTAAATAAATGGATGTTCATGATGAACATCAAGAAGCAATGAAAAATTCAGCGCTTAGAAACTCACTATCTTTTTATTATATGAAAGAATGAGAAAACTGTTGAATCATCATGACTGTTAAGAAACTATCCATTTAATTTTGTTAATTACTACCTTAGAACAGTCATGACAGTATATCAATATATATGTTCCTGTTACTATACACTTTTCATTAAATTGCTATATTTAACCCTTTCCTCTATAATGACGCCTCTGTGTTGTAGTGCATCAATTGAAACGTTTTCATGTACAGTTAACATTGCATTAAAGTACAAGTATTTTCTGCATTGCATTGAAAAATCCTATGCAAATGTAGTAAATAAAAAAAAAAATGCTCTGGAGAAATGGATAATAAATCAGTCATTGACATTGTCAGTTAATTATTTTAATATTTCATTCTTTTAATTAAATCCTGTGGTCTTTTCGGAAAAAAAACACTTCATCTTAACACATATTGTGCAAATATTTAAAGTTATAGGCCTGAAGCAGAGATTCACTATACATATGTATGTCTGGCATGCAGAATGTTGAAAGCAAGTTAAGAATTTTACTTTATACATGTATTAGCCGTTGTGCGTATATCATGCATGGTAATTTTACATCTTTGAATACCGATGTTGCAGAAACGTCCGTAATACGTATGTTTAAGATACGTCCGTGTAACGGACAATCCGTTTTACATCAGTTTTTACACGTACGTTTTACGGATGTATTTTTACAGACATTTTACGGACGTAACACGGACGTTTTACGGACGTTTATTACCACATCCGTGAAACGTCCGTAGCTATTTTACCTGTGTACTTTTATTTAAATTAATTAAAATGTCTAGATTTATTGTATATTAAACTGATATTTAATATCTTTCAAAGATTTGAATTTATATTACGTTATCATACGAAAATCATTTAACTCACTGAAAAGTTGTAATGGCTTATGTTGCAACAACTGTATTTCATCAATTTGGGAAGTAGAGAACATAAATCATTTTCTCGTAGAAACATCGAAATAACGAAAATGATTATCAACGCACACACTGTGAGCTCACAATATACAAAATTCTATATTCTTTAAACCCAGTTTTTGGAAGGGTTCGTACGTGTTTCTCATTCTTTAGTTTTCATAGTTTTCTGTGTTGTGAATCGTATAATGTTTGTCTTTTGATCTTTTTTTTAATATATATATACGCCCGTATACCGTTGTCCGTCTGTGAAACATTGGTGAATTTTTATATCTATTGACGTAAGCTCCCTTTCGATTTTTAAAAAAAAATAAGATTTTACGTTTCCGAATTATGGGATTTTATTCATAAAAGATGGGTGATTTTCCAGTTTTCTAACTATAACTCGGTACAAATTGTTTATATATATTGACATAAGTTCTCTTTCGATTTTTAAAGATGTCTGATTTCATGTTTTGAGGTATTCGGACTTAATTCACCAAAAGGGGGATGTTCCAGTTTACAGACAATAACTCATAAACGCTTTAAGCAATTTTCATGAAACTTTGCTGGCTTGTTTATACCTATTGAAATAAACTCCTTTTTGCTTTTTCATAAATGTCTGATACATGTATGACGTGCAGAGTTCTGGAACTTTATTCGCTGCAAAATCGTCTAAAACTATCCATTTTGCACATTTTGGACAGTTATAGAATTTTATTCGTTCAAACATCGGGGCCACACACTTAGTTAAACTTGTGGTAGCCTTAATATTGCCAAATTATTCATGTTTTGTGTCAATGGGTACCCTGTGTGTGCATCTTGTTGTTTTATTTTATTTTAATTAAACGTTTTAATGGTACCCAACCTTCTCACTTTCCTGAAACAATAGTATAACATCACAACATAGAAAGACGCACTATAAAATATCAATTGGAAGGCTTACTCAATCAAAAAACGTAAATTAACACACAATGAACGAATAAACTTGATCTGTGATACCTGAATGCAAATACATAGTTAATTAAAATCATAAGGGATAAATAATTAAGGTCAAAAGTAAATAAACAGGTTTAAACAAAGTTAAAGTATGATACCACTGTGAAATGTTAAACAATTTTTAGAAAATCATCACTTCTGAAAAAACCTGCGTCATATTATACACAGGCAAATGAAAATAATTTTGTTGTTAAGTATACTTCTACTTCTGTGTATAAAATCTTCTGTTTAGGAATACCAAGAAATTTCTTTAATATGATAATCAATAAAACTTATCTAACACTTGGTGCATATGGGGTGAATATCAACAATAAAACTATACAATTAGTGCTAGATAAAACTTCCTGTACAGGTGAAATATACATTTATTTAAAGCATAAGGACACAAAGTGACGGGCGCATCATGCGCTCATTGTGCAGCTCTTTATTTTCCATGATATTGTCAGATTATTTTCCAATTTTGAATTTGAATGTCCGTTCGGTATCTTTTGCCTCCCTTTTTATGTGTTATACATAAAATTCTGTGAAGCTTTAAACATATTATTCATTTAACCAATGTTAGTGTTTAATCTAGTCTTTGTATTAAAACAATAATGTAATTCTAAAATATTGATAGCACCTTCAACGTGTACATACATATGGTATTGCAATGGTAAAGATTTAAAAAAAAAATTATACAAAGCAACAAGTTAATTTTCAATTTTGAAAAAAGATAAAATTGAAGCCCATCAATTTAGGATATTAAAATACTTTTCAGTAGTGTGGTAATATCGTTTCTTTAATGCAGATCTCTGGTTTGTTTTTATCTTCAGTAAGTGTATTTTCAAGAAAATCATTTCAAAAACTCTTTAATTGAAAAAAAAACCACAAGATATCAACTTGTACAAACACTAAATCCCAATGACGACCTCTGTGAAACTCAGTTCATTTCTCTATTTCAACAGTATCTGTTTACTGGGAACTTTTCAATACAGCTTAAAGATGAATACCACAGACAAAGAATATAATTATGAAGATAATGGGCTAGTTGAAGGCACATTTTGATCAAATATATTGATTTAGAACTTAAACTTTAGATCAACTATGTAAATCTTCACTGTTGTTTGGTCTTTTGCATTGTCTTTGCATTCAATCGTATTTGCATTCTTTGTAAAGAGCTAAAGATAATAATGATATTATATTGTAGTTCTTGTTTTTTTCTATTCCGAAAACTCATTACTTAAAAAAACCTCACTATACCGACAAATTAAACCCAAAATGAGATTTAATGCCTAGAATAATTGAAAAATAACCTTCTGCCTGTTACTCAATATTCTATCAATTCAAAGTAAATTTAAAAAAATTCATTTCATTTCATTAGTATTGGATAAAAATAAATCCGGCAAATTTCTACGGAAGCGTATTAGCGCCACACATTTTTTTTTCCCTATCTTTGCGTTATAACGCAAACATTTGCGTTAACGCAAACCTTTGCGTTATAACGCAAACCTTTGCGTTATAACGCAAACATTTGCGTTATAACGCAAACCTTAAACGTTGTAACGCAAACATTTGCGTTAAACGCAAACCTTTGCGTTACAACGCAAACCTTTGCGTTATAACGCAAACCTTATTTAACGCAAACATTTGCGATATAACGCAAACCTTTGCGAAATAACGCAAACATTTGTTTTATCTTATTTCTTATTTAAGATTCAAAGGAAGCAGCAGCTATTAATGGAGGAGGCTGCATATATTAAAATTTATCTTATTTGTACTCTTTGAAAAATAAAATGCTTTACTATTTAACTAATAATGAGCAGGATATGTGGTATGAGTGCCGATGAGAAAACTCTCCATCTAAGTCATAATTTGTAAAAGTAAACCATTATAGTTCAAAGTGCGGTCTTCAACACGGAGCATTGGCTCACACCGAACATTAAGCTATAAAATGCCCCAAAATGATATACATGATAATATATATACATATATTACAATGAAAATTGAGTAAATTAAAGTTATACCGAAGAAAGAAAAAAAAAAAACAACTCTGCTAATATAGCTATAGCCGAATATAAATATACTTCCAAAGTAAGTTGAAAATGAAAGGATATGGAGTAAATGTACATGGGACAAAATCGCACACAATACATAGAAAACATAGAAAATTATCAATGAACAGGGCTTTTATTCCTGTTCTTCATCTTGACAGTTGATGTAGGGCCTTCAACAATGAACAAATCATTCATACCCTACAACAAGGTCAAGACGGCCCCTAACGTCGACTTAAGCGGTACTATTGATAAAAATAAAGTAATTTTGAAAGACATCGATCGCCGCTAAAATATGCCTTGAAGTTACACATGTCGGGAGCGGTCAATGAATTACATAATTTATAATTACGGGCGAGGTTTTTGAACATATATTTGTCATACATTGCCCAACAAAAGACCATTAATTTCGAAACAACAAATGATAGACAATACATATATAACTAAACAACAAATGATAGACAGCACGGGGCACATCGAAATATATGTAAGAAAACCTAGCAGTTTAAAATAGTATGAAAGGGTAATATACAAAACAGATGACCAGACCAGTATTTTGAAGAAATTTAACCAAACATGAAATTTTGACGGTGTATTAATATGAGAAATTTTCACATGAACAAGCACACCATAACTGTAAATATTATAAGAGCATACACCTCAAGCACGGGGAAACGTTCTACTGCCTCCACACAGCACTAGAGACAAACTCTAGAATCAATTGAAAATGAAAGGATATGGAGTAAATGTACATGGGACAAAATCGCACACAATACATAGAAAACATAGAAAATTATCAATGAACAGGGCTTTTATTCCTGTTCTTCATCTTGACAGTTGATGTAGGGCCTTCAACAATGAACAAATCATTCATACCCTACAACAAGGTCAAGACGGCCCCTAACGTCGACTTAAGCGGTACTATTGATAAAAATAAAGTAATTTTGAAAGACATCGATCGCCGCTAAAATATGCCTTGAAGTTACACATGTCGGGAGCGGTCAATGAATTACATAATTTATAATTACGGGCGAGGTTTTTGAACATATATTTGTCATACATTGCCCAACAAAAGACCATTAATTTCGAAACAACAAATGATAGACAATACATATATAACTAAACAACAAATGATAGACAGCACGGGGCACATCGAAATATATGTAAGAAAACCTAGCAGTTTAAAATAGTATGAAAGGGCAATATACAAAACAGATGACCAGACCAGTATTTTGAAGAAATTTAACCAAACATGAAATTTTGACGGTGTATTAATATGAGAAATTTTCACATGAACAAGCACACCATAACTGTAAATATTATAAGAGCATACACCTCAAGCACGGGAAACGTTCTACTGCCTCCACACAGCACTAGAGACAAACTCTAGAATCAATTGAAAATGAAAGGATATGGAGTAAATGTACATGGGACAAAATCGCACACAATACATAGAAAACATAGAAAATTATCAATGAACAGGGCTTTTATTCCTGTTCTTCATCTTGACAGTTGATGTAGGGCCTTCAACAATGAACAAATCATTCATACCCTACAACAAGGTCAAGACGGCCCTAACGTCGACTTAAGCGGTACTATTGATAAAAATAAAGTAATTTTGAAAGACATCGATCGCCGCTAAAATATGCCTTGAAGTTACACATGTCGGGAGCGGTCAATGAATTACATAATTTATAATTACGGGCGAGGTTTTGAACATATATTTGTCATACATTGCCCAACAAAAGACCATTAATTTCGAAACAACAAATGATAGACAATACATATATAACTAAACAACAAATGATAGACAGCACGGGGCACATCGAAATATATGTAAGAAAACCTAGCAGTTTAAAATAGTATGAAAGGGCAATATACAAAACAGATGACCAGACCAGTATTTTGAAGAAATTTAACCAAACATGAAATTTTGACGGTGTATTAATATGAGAAATTTTCACATGAACAAGCACACCATAACTGTAAATATTATAAGAGCATACACCTCAAGCACGGGAAACGTTCTACTGCCTCCACACAGCACTAGAGACAAACTCTAGAATCAATTGAAAATGAAAGGATATGGAGTAAATGTACATGGGACAAAATCGCACACAATACATAGAAAACATAGAAAATTATCAATGAACAGGGCTTTTATTCCTGTTCTTCATCTTGACAGTTGATGTAGGGCCTTCAACAATGAACAAATCATTCATACCCTACAACAAGGTCAAGACGGCCCCTAGCGTCGACTTAAGCGGTACTATTGATAAAAATAAAGTAATTTTGAAAGACATCGATCGCCGCTAAAATATGCCTTGAAGTTACACATGTCGGGAGCGGTCAATGAATTACATAATTTATAATTACGGGCGAGGTTTTTGAACATATATTTGTCATACATTGCCCAACAAAAGACCATTAATTTCGAAACAACAAATGATAGACAATACATATATAACTAAACAACAAATGATAGACAGCACGGGGCACATCGAAATATATGTAAGAAAACCTAGCAGTTTAAAATAGTATGAAAGGGCAATATACAAAACAGATGACCAGACCAGTATTTTGAAGAAATTTAACCAAACATGAAATTTTGACGGTGTATTAATATGAGAAATTTTCACATGAACAAGCACACCATAACTGTAAATATTATAAGAGCATACACCTCAAGCACGGGAAACGTTCTACTGCCTCCACACAGCACTAGAGACAAACTCTAGAATCAATTGAAAATGAAAGGATATGGAGTAAATGTACATGGGACAAAATCGCACACAATACATAGAAAACATAGAAAATTATCAATGAACAGGGCTTTTATTCCTGTTCTTCATCTTGACAGTTGATGTAGGGCCTTCAACAATGAACAAATCATTCATACCCTACAACAAGGTCAAGACGGCCCCTAACGTCGACTTAAGCGGTACTATTGATAAAAATAAAGTAATTTTGAAAGACATCGATCGCCGCTAAAATATGCCTTGAAGTTACACATGTCGGGAGCGGTCAATGAATTACATAATTTATAATTACGGGCGAGGTTTTGAACATATATTTGTCATACATTGCCCAACAAAAGACCATTAATTTCGAAACAACAAATGATAGACAATACATATATAACTAAACAACAAATGATAGACAGCACGGGCACATCGAAATATATGTAAGAAAACCTAGCAGTTTAAAATAGTATGAAAGGGCAATATACAAAACAGATGACCAGACCAGTATTTTGAAGAAATTTAACCAAACATGAAATTTTGACGGTGTATTAATATGAGAAATTTTCACATGAACAAGCACACCATAACTGTAAATATTATAAGAGCATACACCTCAAGCACGGGAAACGTTCTACTGCCTCCACACAGCACTAGAGACAAACTCTAGAATCAATTGAAAATGAAAGGATATGGAGTAAATGTACATGGGACAAAATCGCACACAATACATAGAAAACATAGAAAATTATCAATGAACAGGGCTTTTATTCCTGTTCTTCATCTTGACAGTTGATGTAGGGCCTTCAACAATGAACAAATCATTCATACCCTACAACAAGGTCAAGACGGCTAACGTCGACTTAAGCGGTACTATTGATAAAAATAAAGTAATTTTGAAAGACATCGATCGCCGCTAAAATATGCCTTGAAGTTACACATGTCGGGAGCGGTCAATGAATTACATAATTTATAATTACGGGCGAGGTTTTGAACATATATTTGTCATACATTGCCCAACAAAAGACCATTAATTTCGAAACAACAAATGATAGACAATACATATATAACTAAACAACAAATGATAGACAGCACGGGGCACATCGAAATATATGTAAGAAAACCTAGCAGTTTAAAATAGTATGAAAGGGCAATATACAAAACAGATGACCAGACCAGTATTTTGAAGAAATTTAACCAAACATGAAATTTTGACGGTGTATTAATATGAGAAATTTTCACATGAACAAGCACACCATAACTGTAAATATTATAAGAGCATACACCTCAAGCACGGGGAAACGTTCTACTGCCTCCACACAGCACTAGAGACAAACTCTAGAATCAATTGAAAATGAAAGGATATGGAGTAAATGTACATGGGACAAAATCGCACACAATACATAGAAAACATAGAAAATTATCAATGAACAGGGCTTTTATTCCTGTTCTTCATCTTGACAGTTGATGTAGGGCCTTCAACAATGAACAAATCATTCATACCCTACAACAAGGTCAAGACGGCCCCTAGCGTCGACTTAAGCGGTACTATTGATAAAAATAAAGTAATTTTGAAAGACATCGATCGCCGCTAAAATATGCCTTGAAGTTACACATGTCGGGAGCGGTCAATGAATTACATAATTTATAATTACGGGCGAGGTTTTGAACATATATTTGTCATACATTGCCCAACAAAAGACCATTAATTTCGAAACAACAAATGATAGACAATACATATATAACTAAACAACAAATGATAGACAGCACGGGCACATCGAAATATATGTAAGAAAACCTAGCAGTTTAAAATAGTATGAAAGGGCAATATACAAAACAGATGACCAGACCAGTATTTTGAAGAAATTTAACCAAACATGAAATTTTGACGGTGTATTAATATGAGAAATTTTCACATGAACAAGCACACCATAACTGTAAATATTATAAGAGCATACACCTCAAGCACGGGAAACGTTCTACTGCCTCCACACAGCACTAGAGACAAGGTCTCCTTTGAGGATTGTGTAAGGTTGGTTAACTACCCTTTTGTAATAAATGAATAAAATGAAGATGTTTTATTAATAAAATTATGTTCGCTCCATTTAAATTGCTACCAAGTTACCACTCTAGATTGAAAATTTCATGACTTTTTATCAAAGAATCTTTATCATATTCTGAGATTTAAAAAAAGATTTCTTACATCAAAATTAAAATTAAAAAATCTTTCTTAATTATTCATTTTACAACAGAAAGATCATTTTGTCTATTTGCCTTGACAGTTTTACAATTGTATGACATTATTTTGCTCTTATCTACTTCATCAAAATTTTAAAAATGTTGGCCTTTCAAATAAAATATGCCTATAACATATCTATTTTCTTGTTAAATTATATACTTTTCTGATTCCTATGCATATTTATTATAATGACTTTTCCTTGTATTTATGGTTCTTTTCTTAACTAAATCACAACAGAAGTTTAATGACAGACGGGCATATACAAAACTTAATGAATAATTGAAATCAAAATGTTTGCGTTATAACGCAATATAACGCAAAAGGTTTGCGTTGTAACGCAAAGGTTTGCGTTATAACGCAAAGGTTTGCGTTATAACGCAAAGGTTTGCGTTATATCGCAAAGGTTTGCGTTACAACGCAAATGTTTGCGTTATAACGCAAAGATAGGGAAAAAAAAAAAAAAAATGTGTGGCGCTAATACGCTTCCGTAAATTTCCTTATATTGGCTAAGATCTTTTTTTTTTTTAATTCTTTAATCAAATCAAGTCTTGAAATTGGACTTGGAAATTAGAATTGTATGTGAATTTTACTGGCTCTGTACTGGCGGAGGACATTTACGTGCGAATATGACATTTTAGCAAAATGAATCAGACTTTTTAAACACTACTTCTCCGGTAAAGCGCACAACGTTGAAGTAAGAAATGAAAAATATAAGTTATATAATACATAAAAAGGGAGGCAAAAGATACCAAACGGAAAGTATGTATGTGCCTGTCCCAAGTCAGGAGCCTGTAGTTCAGTGGTTGTCGTTTGTTTATGTGTTACATATTTGTTTTTCGTTCATTTTTTGTACATAAATAAGGCCGTTAGTTTTCTCGTTTGAATTGTTTTACATTGTCATTTCGGGACCTTTTATAGATGACTATGCGGTATGGGCTTTGCTCATTGTTGAAGGCCGTACAGTGACCTATAGTTGTTAATTTCTGTGTCATTTTGGTCTCTTGTGGACAGTTGTCTCATTGGCAATCATACCACATCTTCTTTTTTATATTCAAATTCAAAAGTCGAAACTTATAAATAAAGAAAATGGAGCATCCTTATAGTATATACTATCCACCATATAAATTTCTGCATGTAATATTCTACTGTAAATTAGTATTGATCCTTACAGCTGAGATAAAAATTGTCAAGAAATTCGTCGTTATCTTATAGTGTACTAATAGAATAAACAATGCTGAAACCTTTGAAATATTTCTTTTAGGTGTTTTATAAACTATATTTATTCACATAAAAGCATAGGCGTATTAGGGGGGAGGGGGTATGCCCCCCCCTTTATGGACTACATATATGATAAATGCATAGACTGTTTACAAGTATCACTCAAAACGTTGGCTTTCTAATACCCGTTTTGAAAATCCTGGATCGACACATTAAAAGTGCGGTTTTTTTTCTTGTGAGTTGAAAATAAGCGATATTCAGCCAGGTCTGCATTATTTTATGTCTTTTTTAAAACTTTCTTCAACACATATTTTACATCCTTTTTCTGTCAATCTAGTAACATAATTTTATGAATACTTTATGACTTTTTGAGTTTGTTATTTTTTTTTAGAATTAAGAGATACTGTTAACATGGTTGATACACGTGTTTTCGTTTGGAAGGTTGGCTAAGAGCATGATCTATGACGTACAAATATTCATATGGCTATAAAAAGATTTGTATACATAGTTTTAGATTGTATTACTTTCCAATATGTTCTGTTTGACCGGGCCCGATTAGGTGTTACATCTTACAATGTCTATCCAAATTTATTTTTGCAAAGAATTCCGCTCAAGACGGTGCTAGTGAGGTGAGAGTTTTTTTGCTCCGTGTTGAAGGCCTCACTGTGACTTTGAGATGAAGAACAGCAATAAAAGCGCTGTTCCTTTGCTTATTGAGTGTTTTTTATCTTTGCATTTACTGATTTTGTGTCATGGATGGATACCCCATATCCTTTTTTTTTCTATTAGGAATGATTTTGTATATTTTGAAATAAGTTAGAAAATTATCTGGATCTCGATGGTTAAATCATTTATCTACGGTGATCACTAGCCTGACAACTCTGAAGTTGTCGGCTTGAACAACATTTGACTCTGAACTTAAACGCCAGTTTTCCTGTAGCGGGCATTTGATTGGTGGCTCTATCGTGGTACTCCAGCCTTTTTAAGAAAAAAAGATGAACGCGAGGACATAACACTCAAAGTGGCGTTAAACATCATAAAACAAACAAAATGTTCAACATCGTTAGGCATTACAGTATAAACCATTTTAGGGCCAGAATTTTTCATTATTTTAGCGAAAAGTTAAGTTAACAATGCCTATCGACAACAACGACACAAAACAAACAACAGCACAAAACAAACAACAACACAAAACAAACAACAGCACAAAAAACATAACATAAAACCAAACCAAGAATAACAAGAAATGATAAAATTTTCCTTGTGAAGTGTCCATCTCTTTGGAATAACCGGCAGCGTTAGATGCGCTAGCAACCAACAGTTCTAAAAGACCAAAATATAAAAAGTATGGGTTTATAAAAAGCAAAGCGCCTAATAAGATCATTCAAAATCGTCTAAGGATAACTGTGCCTTAGTTTTGACAATTACATAGTTGTATGATCTGAAAATATATTTACAAATTGTATCATTTATAACATATCAATACTGAAGCAATGGGCAACTGTTTTTTTCAAAGACTGATCGTCTACCATTAACGGTACCGGCACTGAGAAATTATCAATCGTGTCCACATCACGTGTTTCTAGAATACTAGTAACCTTCATATGGTACATTTAGTAGATCAAAAACTCGGAAAGCCATAGATATAAGCCGTTATATCAAAATATAGTCTCAACTGCTCTCATTGACATTCCTGGTTCAAGGATGTTCGCTACTCTTGTTTTTGAGATATTCGGAATCCACTTAGTTTTATCCATGAAGTGCCAATAAAATTTTTGCCCGCTTATATTTCATAATTTAATTACAGTTTCAAATGCCATTTTTGAAAATCTTATAAATATCCTTGTTTTTTTTTTTTTCATAGTTTTTGAAACAAAAAAAGGTGCTAATATTAAATGTATGAAAAATATAGAGAGGATTATTTCCCTCCAAATTTTAAATTGAGAACTGAGGTGCTCCAAAAGGATTAACAGTTCCTCATCAGTGGCACCCGCGCCGTCATGTTCTTCAGAAAAAAACTTGATTCATCGAAAATCTTTGATCAAAACGTTTGGGCAGTTACACTATGTTTTGTACATTTAAAGTCACCATAGACATGCACCAGGATTGAAATTTTTACGCCGGACGCGTGTTTCGTCTACAAAAGACTCGCATCAGTGACGCTCGAATCAAAAAGGTGAAAAAAGGCCAAATAAGTACGGAGTTGAAGAGCGTTGAGGACCCTGAATTCCGAAAGGTTTTGCCAAATACAGCTGCGATAAATTATTCCGGTGGTCGAAAATCTTAAGTATTTCGAAAATTTAAAGTTTTGTAAACAGTAAAACATGTGAGATATGATTCATAACATTTACACTGAATATGTGAGGTTTTCAAAACAACATTAAATCCACGGTAATAACATTATTTATTTAAAAGAAATGAAATGCCATTCCCTTTTCAAATAATACGTGTGTACCTAAAATGTTTTGAAACCTGAACAGAACATTTCAAGAAAAATATTTAACAAGAAGAGATATTAACAGCAACGAATGTTTTTAACATTAAAACTTCATTTTAAATCAAAATATGCTACGTGTCGTCGTGCGAATTGAGATCGGTAGCATTCATTCAATAAAAGAAAAAAAAAATAGATTTGAAAATACTGAATTTATTCTCATGTTTTCTTTATGTGGTAACCATGTTTAATTTGTGCTTTTCTGAAAAATAGTACAATGTTTAAAAAATATCGACATATTTTTTTTTTTAAATTTTAAGCATACTTTATCAATTATCACCTGTTATATAAACCCGAAGTTGTCCAGGGAAAGGAAACAACTAAGGGGACCCCGCATTATTAAAGTATCATTTGTCGGGGGAAATGCAAATGAGAAAAAAAAAAAACTCCCATTATATATAATTATCATCTATCTATATATTTACACATTACACCATATATAATCATTTGAACAAAATATTCGTCTTACATGTATCTGTATATCCCCTGGCCTCTCATAAGAGCCAGCTATATTTAAGGCAGTTTCAATTTTAAAACACTTCATTTCGTTTTTTTTTTTTTTTTTTTTTATGCTAAGGGAACGACCATTTAAGTTCAAGGGTGAGGGGGTTGTGGTTTTTTTCTAAAAAAATATTCTGACCCCAATTTGATGAAAACAAATATTGTGATCAAGCAGATGATAAAATAAAATATACTGAATCCAGATTTTCCCCATACCTTATAGTGTTAAATATTGAAAATAATAATTTGATTGATAGCGTTGAAAAACAAAATAAAATTAATCGCGCTACGCGCAAAAAAAATTTCTGACTCAGACAAAAACCATAACCCGCTCCCTTTGAAGTTAAATGGTTGCTCCCAATTTCTATTATATTCCGGCCGAATGATCTTTTGCCACTTGCTACTCGTTATAATTTATATACCGTTTCAATTATTTTCCCAAAACTAATTGTGATAGCGTTTCCCATCTACATGCATGTTTCTTAAATCAAGCTGTTTGTATGAAATCAAGTTTTGTTGTTTAGATTTATCTATCTTTTAGACGTAAACTATTAGTTGCGTTTTTTAAAAATCTTAAGATAAGTCTTTCAAAATTTACGTAGTCTAATAAGTGTCTGAATTTGATTTACTGGTGTTTTGATTTGTCTGCTCTCATAAGTTGCATTTTCATTTATGTATAGCTCCTATATTTTTAATTTGTATGTTAAAACATTTAATTGTGCTTTTTTTAGCATACCAATATAAAAATAAGGAGATGAGGGATGATTGCCAATGAGACAACTATCCACCAAAATTCAAATAAAGTGGATGTAAGCAATTATAGACAACCACACGGCCTTCAACAATGAGAAAAACCCATAACGTATATTTTCATTGTCTATCTGTATCTTTTTAGTTCTACCTACTAGTGTTTCAGTAGCACATTTACAATCTGTATACATTTTTGTTTTGTTTATTTTTTTTAAATACAGACCTTCGTGCTAAGCATGTTGTAGAACCTCCTCAATGTAGTTTATGAATATATTGTAACAGCTTTTGATCGAATTGAAAAAAAAAAATACCGTCAGTTCATTTTAAAATGTCGTTTTCCTTTATCAATTTGCTTCAATTTAGTTCTTTTATCGTCTGTCTTATTTGAACTACTGTACTTCCTTACAGACACTATAATCATTTTAAGAATTTCGTCCACATATCTTCCAACAATTCAGTCAATTGCAACATTGATATAATCAAATTGTATCACCATTAACGATATATTGTAAACAGAGCAAGCTGGTGAAGGGAAAAGCAGTGACTTAAATTAAATTGAATTTGTGAAGGATTATCGATACAGACCATACAAAAGCAATATGACGTAAATACAGCAATGACGCACATTGTGTATCTAAAAGAAAAGTAAAATCTATTTTCGCTTTTAATGCATTGCATTTTTTGCCACCATATTCTATATTTTTTCAACATTATCGAAAGTATTTTAAAAGACTCATTTTCTGAGTGGGATCCACTATCAAGGACTTTGATAAATACTATTTAACTGCAAATAATTAAAAAAAAAAAAAAAAAAAAATTAACTAAAAATACCAGGCCTATATGTCCATTGAAATAATATTTTGTTCTAAAATGTACATTTCACAAGATAGTGATTTGCTGCACTGTGCATACCGTTGCCGTATAAAACACTGATTTGAAGTAAAGCGGTCGATATTAAAATGTAAGAAACTGATATATATACTATCAGAAAAAAGTACTTTAATGTTAATTTCTGAAACTGTATGAGTTTTTGATTATATATTATCTCGAATTGTAGAAAATTAAGTTGCCTTTTCTGTGACAGATTCTATCGATATAAACATGAATTAAATGGTACTGTTTCATATAAAATCATACTAAAGACAAGATTGACAAACCATAGGCAAATAAAATTGAAAATGGAAATGAGAATATGTCAAAGAGACAACAACCCGACCAAAGAGCAGACAACAGCCGAAGGCCACCAATGGGTCTTCAATGCAACGAGAAAATCCCGCACCCGGAGGTGGTCCTCAGCTGGCTAACTAAAATTGTGTGCTAGTTCAGTGAAAATGGACGTCATAAACTCCAAAACATATAAATGAACTAAAATTAAACACATACTAGACTAACAAAGGCCAGAGGCTCTGACTTGGGACAGGCGCTAAAATGCGGCGGGGTTAAACATGTTTTGTGAGATCTCAACCCTCCCCCTATACCTCTAGCCAATGTAGAATAAAGAAACACATAGCAATACGCACAGTAAACAAAGTTGATTTCGGTCGTTTTGCTCTAATGTTTAAATTCATATTTGTTTTGATTCTCTTACTATTATCGTATTGCACGAGATTCGGTGGTAGAATCTATTCTCTAATGTTTTTTGTTCTTTTTTTGTAATGATCTGCAAAATAATGAGTTTTTATTTTTGTGACTCCATCCGGAATGGTAGCCTCTTTTTGTGTCGTTTCAAAAGGAAATTCAGCGAATAGCAAGCAAATTTGACGTCTTTATTGAATTTTTACCAACGAAGAACAGACGGTTCAAACTAAGTTAAATCACAACTTGATTATAAAACATATAATCAACCGGCTTGGAAAAAATATAGATCGTCTACGAATTATAGAAAAAACATGATACATTGTATAACACGCTTGGAGATAATTTTGAATTGATATATTTTTCTGAACTTTCTTCCATGAAAAAGAATGTGTTTTCTGCTTCGTTTTTTGTCTTCTTAGCACAACTATATTATACTTAGCCTAGTTACGTAGTATTGTGTTTATGTGAAGAGGAAGTCAAGATATCATATAAGTTTTGCTGCAATATATCTACTTTACTGTGTAATAAAGACACTTTGGAATTTGATGCGACTGTCATACAAGTGAGAGGTTTAGCTAGCTTTAAAACCAGGTTCAATCCAACATTTTTTGCATAAGAAAATGCCTGTACCAAGTCTGGAATATGACAGTTGTTATTCATTAGTTTGATGTGTTTTAGCTTTTGATTTTGCCATTTGATTAGGGACTTTCCTTTTTGAATTTTCCTCGGAGTTCAGTATTTTTTGTGATTTTACTTTTTTTTTTGACAATTAAATGAAAATGACAGCTTTCTTCTCTACTTTCCAAAGGATACAGAATTGTTGGAGTGAATATATAAGGGCCTAAATGGAGTTTACAGAATAAAGAATAATGGGCCAAATGTAAGAAAAATCGACCAAAAAAAAAATAAAGAAAAGAGAAATAGAGGGTAAAAGAAATTAAGAATAGAGAAAAATGGGGTACTAAAATATACAGAATAGAGAATAATGAGCAAAAATATTAAGATTAGAGAAAAATAGAGGGTAAAAAAATTAAGAATAGAGAAAAATGGGGTACTAAAATATACAGAATAGAGAATAATGAGCAAAAAATATTTAGATTAGAGAAAAATGACCTAAATATTTAAAGAATACAGATATTAAGGACACCATCCCCCCACCCATGCAGACCCTCATATATAATGAATCGTTGCATATTCTTAAAACAGTGTCTAAGAGGTTCAATTAGTGATAAAGTAATAGCATCCTTAATTTAGCATGTGCTATTTTCTTACATATCAGCGAGGGTATCAAGAAATTTCATTACATTTTTACGTTAAAACACTTTGGTGCACAGAGATTAAACGTGTTAATGTTATGACGCCGATTAAAGAGATTTCTGGGCGAGATAGTAAGCATAGATATAAAATATGTCTTAGAAATAGGAAACCGTTTCCTTTTCCGTTCTGTAAACATAGCGTGAGCGGAAACTATCTGATCTGAACGGATAATGCTTATAGTTGTGACGATGGCAAACGGAAAAACCAAATGAATGATTTAAAAGAAAAGGAAATTTACTTTATATTGCACGGCACATGTCTATATTAGGACTCATTTGTTTTCAGTCAGTGATCAGTTATGTAATATATATAGATCAAAACGACGCTTCCTGAATTGAAATTAAGTTAGAATATTTTAAGAGTAAGCTTAACTGTTTGTTAAACGCTCTTAAAGTTGCATTTCTGTAAATATTGACAATGCAATTTCCCATAGGAACTCCTTTTACGGTTAAAACGGTACCACTTTTACTATGAAGTTTTGAAAAAAAATCATATCCTAGAATGGAAAGTTCATATGCACTACAATTTTTTTTTCAAAGGTCAAAATAAAGGGCTGTGCAACATATTTGCAACGTTTATATGCTCCGAACTTCTAAGAGTTTAAACTAACACTAAATTTCTTAACTATCCCTACCTTAACTGTAGGATTACCACAGATTTCAGTATAAACAATATGCATATGTATATTTACTGGTAACATTCCCAAGTTATGTCTCTATGAGATGAAATATAGAGATCATAACTGGGAACCAGTATGTAAACAAAATTAATTATCTATGAATATTCTATATTTTCCAAAAAAGGCGTGGTTTGAGAAACAGCTGTATTTACAAAGTGCAACATATAAACGATAAAAGATAAAATGAGTAAACTGGTTGTAATTTAAATCTTAGCATGAAAGGTGCATATCTTTAAATTGAATATTATTGTGTAAATAAATAAATATTAATGAAATGAACATTATATTATGTTTTTCAAGTTTTTGTAAACAGTGGATACGAATTAAAATACTGATTTTTCTACCATCAAATTTAAAGATACACAAAAATAAAGAGGCGAAGGATACCAAAGGGACATTCAAACTCAAAAGTCGAATACAAACTGACAACGCCATGGCTAAAACAGAAACAGATAAACAGCACACAAAAGACAACATAGAAAACCCCACTAAAAACTGGGGTTGATCTCAGGTGCTGCGGAAGGAAAGCAGATCCTGCTCCACATTTGGCAACCGTCGTGTTGCTCATGTTCACCTTTTTTTTTTATATCTGCTTATATCATGCATGGAACCAATACTTCACATTATGCAAAGTGTAAAGCTTCGTGCAAATTTAATTTGTTGACAAATTAATGAAAATAACGCTCAAAGTCAATTATTTGAAAGACTATAATGAACATGTATAACTAATTGAACACATGAGGAGTTTATGACCAAAAGACACCTATTATTTGTTTGTATAGTTTGTTATTATGTTGTGCCGTTGCACCATTGTCCCAGATTAGGGGAGGGTTTGGCGCCAGCAAACTAGTTTAACCCCGCCACATTCTGTATGTGCTTGTCCCAAGTCAGAAACCTGTAATTAAGTGGTTGTCGTTTGTTGCTGTGTTACATATCTGTTTTTCGTTCATTATTTTGTACATAAATTAGGCCGTTAGTTTTCTCGTTTGAATTGTTTTACATTTGTCATTTCGGGGCCTTTTATAGCTGACTATGCGGTATGGGCTTTGCTCATTGTTGAAGGCCGTAAGGTGACCTATAGTTGTTAATTTCTGTGTCATTTGGTCTATTGTGGAGAGTTGTCCACAATTGATAGATTGGCAATTATACCACATCTTATTTTATATTAAAAGTATACTAGTAGCCAAATTCTTCTTAATCAACTTTGCCGGAGGGAGTGGGAACCTTAGTTTCTATTTAATTTCTTAATTTATAATCAGATAATTTAAGAAAAGGATGTTTTCAATCCTGACAGTATTTAAGCACTGAATACTGAGCTGATAATACCCTCGGCGACTAACTGTACAACAGCAAACACCATTCCATTTGAGTGTCTCATCTGTTTGGAATTATTTTTACCTTCGTTCATTGCATGCAATGAAAACTGTTATAAACAGGGCTTGCTTGTGCAATATTTAACCCGTTGACCAATTAATAAAAACAACACGTAAATAAATTAAGTGCGTCCAAAGCTTTCCTTTATCAGGAACACGAAACACTCAAAACTAAGAATTTCAAAGGTAGGTACGTATAAATACTTGGATACGTGACATGCTATATGATCGAAAAAGTATAACAAAACAAGAATGTGTCCATAGTACACGGATGCCCCACTCGCACTATCATTTTCTATGTCCAGTGGACCATGAAATTGGGGTAAAAACTCTAATTTGGCATTAAAATTAGAAAGATCATATCATACTAGGAAACATGTGTACTAAGTTTCAAGTTGATTGGACTACAACTTCATCAAAAATTACTTTGACCAAAAACTTTAACCTGAAGCGGGACAGACGGACGAACGGACGGACGGACGGACGGACGAACGAACGGACGCACAGACCGAAAAACATAATGCCCCTCTACTATCGTAGGTGGGGCATAAAAAACCGAAATCCAAGGGAAATTAAAAAAATAGGTCCATACAAACTGAAAAAATCAAACGTTGTCAACCAACGGGACGAGTGAAACACAACAAAAGGGACACCACAAAGTATAGCCATATTCATCATAGGCAAATTTCGCCTGAGAGAGTTGGAACTTTAGTTCCTTAATATCTTATCAACGTAAAATTCAAGAAAAGTAACTTCGGTACTGAAGCACTGACTACTGAACTTATGATATCCGCGAGGACTAATATTACAGTACACCAACACGGAATTTATATAAATAAAGCAAGTTATTAATCATGTCGATACTGAAGCACTGTCTTCTGAGCTCTTGATACCATAGGGACTAATATTACTGTACACTAGCAGAGAATTCATTTAAGAAAAGCAAGTTATTAATCAAGTCGGTACTGAAGCACTGTCTTTAGAGCTCTTGATACCATAGGAACTAATATTACTGTACACCAACAGGGATCTTATATAAGTAAAGCAAGTTATTAATCGTGTCGTTACTGAAGCACTGTCTTCTGAGCTCTTGATACCATAGGGACTAATATTACTGTACACTTACAGAGAATTTATATAAGAAAAGCAAGTTATTAATCGTGTTGGTATTTTCGAAGCACTGATTACTGAGTTGATGATACCCTAGGGGACTAATATAGTTGTACATGAGCAGTCATCTTTCCCTTTCTTGTTTATATGTTGGGGATGATCTGTTCCTTCGTAATGGAATTATTTTAAACTATGCTACAAAGTACTTCCTGGTTCTTAGAGGATTTATCAACATGTATATATGTTCATTCAATACATTGATTTATAAAATATATTTATAGAAATAACACGATATATAAATTGTTTTTCTTGGACTTTTTTATACATCTAGTATATTAGGTTCATAGGGTTCGTCAACGTACATATGTGAAATTCTTTTTAAAAATTTGTATTGATTTGTATAATATATTATCATAGAAACAAAACGATATTTAATTTCTTTTTTAGAGCTATTTTATCCATCATCTCTATAACGTTAAAATTTCAAATGCATATGGGTCATTTATAAAAAAAAAAGGAGAATTCTGAAATTGCAAAATTGAATAAAAGTCACTAATTTAAACCACACTCTTCATAAGCAAATCAGAACAAACAATACTTATGAAACAACACATAAAAAGATACAAGAATCTTGATAATGTCATACAAGAATATATAATTTTGTGTATTTACTGTCTTCTGATTGGTTAAAAGTATTACTTTTATTTTCAATGTTGTCAATTTTATGGCGACACGCCCACTCTGACGTTGTGTATTCATACGCCAACATGTGTGTACGTTGTTATTGTTAATATAAATTATATAAAAGTTCTTTGAGCCTTATATTTGATAGAAATTTATTTATAATGAATGGCATATTTTTTTGATAGGAACCATAAAATATTTTGACTCTTCATATTACCATGTTCGCGGATTATTCAATGAAATTCAAAAAATTGGGTTAATAAACAAAAAATATTCATTAAATATTTTAAACATTTTTGTTTTCATGGCCAACAAGATGGTTTTCTAGACTATAAACTTCTATATATCTTAATTCTTTGTAATGATAGATTATTTGTCAATTTTCCATGTTGAACTGAAAATACATGTAAAAGTTATAAAGGTTATAAAATAACAACCAGCAATGTATTTGAAGGATAGCAATTCATACTGTTTAGCATTTTATTCTTTCTTATATTCCCAATATCAAGTAATTCCCTCCTATGTTGGTTTACTTTTGTCGTATTGTTTTTGGTAATAGGAACGTACGTTGGCTATATATCTCCATATTAAGTTCTATCCTTTTACCCTTTTTATCTATCCTGTAATCGATAGCAGTATTGCATTGTGTATATGCTAAATTGCGAAGATTAAGACGTTGTAACCTTTAAATGAGTTCAAACAACCAAACGTTTCATTATGTGTAAAATCATATGTAATTATATACTTTTAAAGATCTTTCAGTCAAATAGTGTCTATCCTGTTACTGTAACTATAGCAACCATAGTAACACGACAGACATACAAGTATAGACAAACTTCTTCATTTATGAACGCTGTTGTGAAATAACTACTCCCGAAAATGCAGTGATAATGTTTTTCTGCTGTGTTTTGGTTTTAACACGTAATTGCACTTTTAACAGTATAATATTGTTGTAAATAATGAATTTGTTGGTAACAGCATAGACATGATAAAGGGTTACCCACTAATTTTTATCCCTTAATATCTTGAATTTTCTTTTCCCTACACTGTTATGCAAGAAATGTGATGTGTTAAATTTCTGGATGCTTTGTGCTTTTAGAATCATCACTGAATAGTTCCATATTCATTGTGAGAAACACTTTAACGGTTGATCTAGTACCGGTAACAGAATAGTCATGCATTTCATGTACGCCGATTAAAATCTGTTTGTAGAAAACATGTTACATAGAATAATATGGAAGCTGTGATTTTTCGTTAGAGTTTTCATTAATATTCTAAAATAGTTCCTTGTGCAGATATCAAGGCAATCAGAAAATAGGAAAACAACCATTTAAAATGTGTAACCCTGACACTGTACGCACACAAATTACGCAAAAATCGGACTTAAATATATATTTTAATCTTATCAAAATAGATCTAACTATCGTGTTTATTATTGATGTTCCAACTCATAAATCCTAAATACTTTCATTTAAACATCTCCAACTGCATTTTCGATTAAGAAAAAAAAAAAAAACTAGCATAGGTGTACCGAAAATTCGACAATTTTTGAAAATGACCCCTATGATAAATAATTGTGATACCAAATGTGTTTTTGAATAATCATTCAACCCTTTAGCCAAAAAAAAAAAAAAAAAAAAATGCAGATAGCAAAAACAAAATTATTCGGACTAAGTGACAACCTTAGCAAAAAAATCCAAACAATATTCATAAAACCTACATATATAAAAGATATTTAAATTTATTATACTTAATGTTAAAATACCAGATTTTGATTGGTTAATACGGAGACGCTTGCTCATTTGTGCGCATTATCAAATACGGACGTTTGTTATGAAGATGACGTCATAGTTTATTTCAATTTCAAAATAACAAAATATTCAGTATAATACATTAAATAACACATAACTGAGAGGATGATACATGTACCATTAAAAAACATTGTCAACTTTGACTTTTCTTCTGTCATCCCTCACTTATGTTTTATTTATATATTATCCCATAAGCTAATATCAAGTAACAAAACTTTGGTAAAATGTGTCATCTTCAATATGTAATAGCGGCAATGTTTTGTTATGGTTGTTGTCATTTTACTTGGAAACAATTAAGTATTAATTACTGTTGTTAAGTTGACCTTTGACCCAATGATCTAAAACAATAGTGCTCATTTTCCTACTGATTTCTGGTTAAAAGACGCTTTTATAAGATAGCAGGAAAAGAATAAAAGCTATAAATTTTCCTACTGACTATGCATAAAATAGAAATTTAGAAGGCAAAGACATGAATGAGACAATACAAACGAAACAGATAGGTTTACTTGCCCACATACACACACTGTCTAGAAGACAGATCTGTGTCCACGCTTTGATGAGAGAACTTCTGACAAAACTTCATTCACATTAGCATTCGGTTAATAAGTACGTCAACCGATGAAATTTCCGCCTCCAAGGTATGCATCACTATGACATATCCCGAGATTTCCGAAAATTCTTCATATAAGAAAGTAATAAAGAAATGTCAGACTTTTGTAGTTGAAGTGTTAACCAATAATCATTATTATCATCAGATTGTATCAAAACAGAAGTATAAATACAGACAGAAAACCCTATTTTTTTAAACAATTCAAACCCACATTCACATTTGAAGCATATCAAATGTTCTAAGAGAATAAGAATGTTGAACTGCATATGACAGCAGATGTTTTTGATAAGTGGTTAAAGCTGGTATTAATAAGACAAATTTAACAATTCACGGTCGTTAAGAGACCAGTAGGACAGGGGACTTATATATGTGACCAACTGTGACAATTTGATATGATAACGATCGACTTATATGTGATAGCCGCTGTAACATGTTTTAGTGCTGATATCAATTTAGGCTTAATATAATTTTGACTGGGTAGTTTTTTTAAAGTGAATTATCTTTTTCAAAATATTATAGAGAACAATGACATATACCAAGTTATAAAAACTCAGATACACTGAAAGTATTACAACAGGGTATCAATTAGGGATTATAAATAAAATAAATAAGCAATACTGAAGAGGCGAATTTTACATGAAACGTCGGTACATTGAAGTATTGGAAAACAAAAGATGTTGTGAAATAATTTATAACAAAACATTTCTACAAAGACAATAAAATCAAAACTCAACATTGCTTTTAATGTTGTTCTAACTTACATCACAAATTAACATCGAGGCCTACATGATGGAGAAAAGCGCAAACTTCACTGCAGGTTCAAGACGACCAAATGCATCGGATTGAGCGTAACTCTTTGCAAGATATCGATCAAAAGTCACCTGTGCTCTAAAGATCATTGCACTACAAAAGTCAAAAAGTCTGAAAAGACCAGTTTTTGTCTGAATTTGCATGAATTTTTACTCGACATTCTTAATTTGTCTAAATAATTTTTAAAAATTCTTGACATAGTATGAATTTGTCTAAGAAGGTTCTTGATTTTTCTTGACAAGTGTCTTGACAGTATGAACATTGTCTTAAAATTTCTCGACACTTCCTGTATCATCTGATAAGAGTCTGGATTAGTCTCGACCAATTCTTGACTGTCTTAAATTTGTCTCGATCTGTCTTGACATATTCTTGACATTCTTAATAATGTCTGAATATGTCTCGACATATTCTTGACATTCTAAATAATGTTTGAATATGTCTCGACACATTCTTGACAGTCTTAAATATGTCTTGACACTATTTCAACAGTATAAATTTGGCCTGAAATGTTAACAGACTTATTCTGCACTGTTTATGACATTCTATTGTTGTTATTCACTCCTTTTTATTATGGCTAAACTAGACTTTGAAGATTCAAGGATCAATTTGGTATAGTAAGATACCCTTGGTGCAACTAAGTTGGAATACCCTGAATAATTCCCCATGTAGTTTAATTTTGATTTATTTTAATTGAACATTTAATTAATTGTTTTCACTTGGAATATAAGTCAAAGTTACTAACAAACAGGATTTAGATTTTTGCCGTTCGCAAAACTGCCAGTCAAATTTGCTTTACTAAAATAGGTGTCTTATAGGCAGTTTTAAAATGTGACCATGTGTCTCTTTTGGACCCCACAATTCATCTTTTGGGTTTATGTGGATAAAAAAAGAGGGGGAAGGGGGGCTTTCGTTTTGTTCCCATCTTGATTCAAAACCTTATTAATTTTTAGAACAACCCAAAAACATTTGTTATTCTTTTAGTGTTGAATTTTATAATTTTTATCAAAATAAATATTTGTGATAACTCCTTCCTGAAAAGAAAACGAATGTTTAGAACTATATTGTGCATGTCTGTTTGAGATCCATTTCATAAGACCAATGATTTCTATAGAAATAATTGATGGAACCCATTATAAATACATTTTTTATTATTCCTGGAGTAGATAATAATTTTCTTTTAATATTTGGGAATTATTCAATTTGTTTTATGTTAAAATAATTAACTTCATAATTTTGATGAAAAAAATCCATTTTAATTCAATTTTTTTTCATCAAAATGATGATTTTCATTTTCATCTATCAACAAACTTTTTAAATTGTAGTGGCATGTTCGGTCAACTGATAAGTTGTATGGCTGATTACAGGTAAAGCAGTAATTTCTATTTGACAGTTGCTGTACTCTTGGGTGTGGAATACCTTAATTTTATGGGGAACATCCTGTCCATGTGTAATACTTAACATATATGTTCCAACAGATGACATTACACAAATTTTTCTTCTGTTAAATGAATGATTTGTATATCATCATAATTTGCTATTTATATAAACCACATTTTGGTATAATAATTATTTACCATATCAACATTGAATATTATGAATGTAGAATGAAATATGTCTACAGTATGATTGGTTTTAATCATTTAATTTATAAGATTTAGGAATCAAAATTTGTAATTATTTAAAACCCACATTCAAATTGTTTTATATCAACACACCCTCATTTGAATTATTTTATACTTTAGATTTCATAGCCATATTTGCATTTGTAAAATATTTATATACCCAAATTTTCAATTATTTTACATGCCCAACTTTTATTTTTGTTGTAAGAAGTGTAACTTGGAACAACAGTATATCATATAAAGAGAAATAAAGATTAAAATTATATCATGAATATTGGTCATGATTTGTAAAACTCAGAACTGTCAAGTAAATTTAAGACACAATTCAAAATGTTCAGAATGTGTCAAGCCATACTGAGAAAAATAAGAATGTCGAGAATATGTCGAGAAATATCAAGACAGTATTCAAATGTCAAGAATTTGTCAAGAAATTTTAAGACCATATTCAGAATGTCGAGAATATGTCGAGTAAATTTCATACAAATTTAATATAAATGAGAATTTGTCAAGAAAAATTAAGACAAGAGTCATACTTTTGGAGAATGTCGAGTAAAAGTTCATGCAAATCAAGACAAAAACTGGTCTTTTCAGACTTTTAGACTTTTGTAGTGTTGCAACCATGTATATTAAGGTTAAATCATATATGAATAGATATAAACGTTCCCCTTGGCAAATGTGATTTAAATCAAACGATGTCAAGAGTGAAAACTTAAAAAGTTTTGGTATGCTGATATTTTGACTTAAAAATAGTGATTGTAACAGGATGGTATTACGAAATCCCCTTATAGCCCAAAAACTATTTAGCGATTTAGCAAACATGTATCCTAGACTATTTCACCCACGTTATTTGAATGCTGGGGGATAATTCTCTCAATAACAATCATACAACATCTCCTATTTTCATATATATAATTTGGGTACAGCGTTACCCAAAAAGTCATGGGGAATATGTCCAATTATATTGTTGAAAATTAAAAATCATAAGTGTTGTATAGAGATTTTGATACCCTTTATACACTCAACCGTTTTTTTACTTCGCTCCGAAAAAAAATTGAATTATATAGCTAAGGAAATCACTGAACAACTCGCTTTATGTTAAAAAGATGAATCAGAAAATATAGGAATGTCCATTGGGCATTCGGCTGGATATCGTTTATTTTGTTTATTCCATAAAGTCTTAGTGTTTCCTAAAATACATAGCTACTAGGTGCTTTTCCCAATTATAATTGTTTTGAGAGACTTTCAGTTAATTTACCGAAATTGGAATATAATCATTTGTTACAAATAAAATGTTAGAAATATACGGTTGCTATGTACCTGTCTTAAAAACCATGGGTCTAAGAGTCTTTCGGGAAACATTTTTCGGACAAGAAAAATAAAGCAATTGAAGTGGTTGAGAATTGCAGATTTAAAGAGGAAGTTTAAAAAAGGGACGAAAGATACCAGAGGGACAGTCAAACTCATAGATTGAAAATAAACTGACAACGCCATGGCTAAAAATAAAAAGACAGACAGACAAACAATAGTACAGAAGACACAACATAGAAAACTAAAGACTAAGCAAAATGAACCCCACCAAAAACTGGGGGTGATCTCAGGTGCTCCGGAAGGGTAAGCAGATCCTGCTTTAAATTTCATAAGTTATACCGAGTAAGATAATTAGTGGCTGCAAAAGACTATATACCAATTTGACGATGAAAGTCGTTTTGGAGATTAGAAATGCTGTATTTGAAAAAGAAAACATGTCGCATTATAGTTCTTCATTCATGATATGATGCATTTTATTTTTCAGATTCAAACTTTACTGACAAGTAACCATGAATAAAAACGTCACCATGGAAAACCAAAACAATTGTACAGGTGAAATTATACCACAAGCGGGTTCTGATTTTGAAAACATTGGCGTGATGTGTATGCTGTCAGTATTCAGTGTCATGGGAACGTTTGGAAATGGATTAGTCATTTATGTGTACTCTAAAAAACGTGATAAATTGACATCTAACGTGTTTATAATGGGTTTAGCTTTAACTGATTTTATTACGTCGTTGTTGATAATGCCATATACTGTGGTGTTTACCTTTTTGGAAGAAAAAGTGCTTTTTGACATACCATGTAAAATCTTTTATTTTCTCATTACCTCGAATGTGCCACTCTCGGCTTTTATCATGGTAGCTATAGCTGTTGATCGTTATCTTTGTATATGCCATCCATTCCTTCATCTATTGACAGTTCCAAGAGCTAAAATTGTATTGCTAATACAGTTAGTCTTTGCTGGAATACTTGGTTTGATAACAGCACTGATGCATTCAGTGTATGCCCTACCAGAAGAACTTTTAGATTTGGATCTCAAAAATCCATATCACAAAAACATCAGCTTTGCTGGATGCGAAACCGTTTACACAGGAACTTGCAAACATACAAGTAGATTATTCAGTGTAGAATTTAATTCATATTATCAAAAAGTATATTCTTCCTTCTTTTTGATATCTTTACTTTTAGTGTTTACACTTTATATAATGATTTATAAATATGTAACATCCAGACGGGCAAAACGCCAAAAACAGAAGAATGCCAAACAGTTTTCAACCACAATGGTTCAGACAGAAGCGTCACAAATTGATAACACCAAGGTCAGTCATGATCACCATCATCCTACAAAAGTTGAAGTGAACGAGAATGGAGTCAGTACGACCTTACTACCCCCGGACCACCAGGATGAACAGATGAGACAACAGCGGAAATCAGTGCGAGAGAAGAGGGACCATAATGCTTTAGCAAATATAAAAACGGCCTTGATGCTATTCGTAGTGGCTGTTGTATTTGTCATAGCTTATCTTCCTCCCTGGCTAATGGCTCTTATGGTTGTTCAGTATGTCAAATTTGTATTTTATTCGTATTTCGTATACAACGTTGTCAATCCATTTATTTACGCTTTCATGAATCCAACGTTTCGAACAGACTTGCAAAAGGTGTTTGGAAAATGTCTTACTAAGAAGTGAAACACCAAAGCCAAATATTAAATATTGTAGTGTTGTACAGTTTAATGAAGCCAACGTTTCGAACAGACTCGAAAAATGTGTTTGGAAAATGTTTAACTAAGGAGTGAAACACCAAAGCCAAATATTATTTATTGTAGTGTTGTACAGATTCATGAATCCAACGTTACGAACAGACTTTAGAAAGGTGTTTGGAAAATGTGTACATAAGAAATGAAAAACCAAAACCAAATATTATTATAATTGTAGTGTTGTGTAGTTTCATGAAGCCAACGTTACAAACAGACTCGAAAAATGTGTTTGGAAAATGTTTACCTAAGAAATGAAACACTAAAGCCAAATATTAACTATTGTAATGTTGTTTACAACAGATACACAGTATTTAATACTCCAATGACAATAAATACATACATTTCATTGATGTGGACACAAATAATTTGAAAACAATTCGCCGTTTCAAAATCTTAAGGACTATGGGTAATTGCATTGTTCGTACACCAACATGAAAATAACGTCACGGCATAGTACGCATTTTCATTGTTTATGACGTTGTTAACCTATCACAACGTTTTGGTATACGCTTGTGAAAATATTACCCAGAATGCTTTAAATTCTGAAACGGTGAATTCAGAGTAAGTTAGGCAATAAGAGGTTTCAATTTTAAGATAGAATATAATGATGTGTATTTCAAAGAGCGTTTATTCGTACCATATGTAATCCGTTTATGTGAGGTGATAAACGATACATTTTCTTCAATCTTGTAGTATATATCGTATTTTATATGTTTGACCACACTATATAGTCCACTAGTATAATCCAAGGTTGATCTGAAACGGTCAATTTAATAAAAAAAAAAAAGCTCTAAAAAGTCTGAACAATAAATCGTTAACTCATTTTCAGTCTTTCAGTCAATTTTGAGATTTAGCTGCTGCGATTAATTCACTACTGGACAATGCGCTTGCAGTCAATTAAGAGTCCATGTGAACAATAAATCGTTAACTCATTTTCAGTCTTTCAGTCAATTTTGAGATTTAGCTGCTGCGATTAATTCAGTACTGGACAATGCGCTTGCAGTCGATTAAGAGTCTATGTTCAGACTTTTCAAATGTTTTTAATATCAAAATGACCGTTTAAGACTAAAATTCATTTACTAGTGTTTTTGTCATCACTTCGAGTCCGAAAACTTTTACACAAATCTTCTCCTGTCAAATTACCGGGCCAAATTTAACCAAACTTTATCAAAATATCATAGGGATAAAATAAAATGTCCGATAACCCGTCCTGCCAACAAACATGGCTGACATGGCTAAAAATAGAACATAGGACTAAAACGCAAGTTTTATCTATTCACTTAAAAATTACCACAAATAGAGAAAATCTGACAGTGAAAATAATGTTCAAAACTGTTAGACGAATTTCTATAGGAGTTATTGTCCTTATTTGACGAATATTGCCTATTATTTTGAAAATTACAATAGATAGACAGAAACTTTAAATAGCAAACATTATCAGCATGACAAGATCTACAAAAAAGTCAAATGGCCGAAATCGTCAGTCGACCTGTCGAAGTTATTGCACTTTAATAATGACGGTTTTTACGAATGCTTTGCATGCTTGCCTATAATCTTGAAAACTATACTACTAGATAGATATGTATTTTAAATAGCACAAATAATCAGCAAGACGAGATTTATAAATACGTCAACATTACCAAACTCGTCCGTCCATTCTTTATTGGAGTTAAGTTAAGTTGCCTTTTAATGACAATTTTTACTTATTTTTTGCCTTTTTGTCTTTAATCTTGAGACCTAATAGATAGATAGACTCTTTAAGAGGCAAACTATGTTAACATAGATGAAATTCTCAGTTGTCATAGGAGTTATAGCCCTTTAAAAATGATTTTTAGCCTTTTTTGTGTTTTTTTGGAAGAAAAAAAAACAACTAATGAATAAAAATCGAAACCGTACGCGGAGAAAATTATCAGCAACACGAGTTCAACAAAAAAAGAGATTTTAGTCATGAATAAAATTCTATTATTCAATTTCGGAGAGTGGTCATTGTTGAAGATGATCATAGACTTAGGCAAGCAACACAGGCTCTTTAGAGCCTCTAGCTCTTTTTAGGGGTAACACTCTCAAATTCATGGACTGTTTTCGTTGAACACTTGATTGTTTATTGTTTAACTTACAGCAACTAATATTGCATGCATAGTCAGAACGAGATAAAATTAAACAATGCACATAAATCGCGTATGTAAGTTGAATGCGAATAGGCCAAACACAACAAGAATTTTAGGATTGGGTGCGCTAGCTAATTTTGCCGTGTAATATGCCTTTTGTGTTTGTTAGTCGAAGAAGAAGTATCATTTTCTATTCTGTCAGCTAGTAAAATATGCTAGTTTGAAGTCAAATGTACAATTCCAAAGAGGACAGATATAGTTGTAACAGTCATAATTTCGTTCTTTATGTTTATCACCACGAGGAAAACAGATCTGTGTTGATTGTATCAATGTTGAACTTGTCAAATTGAATACTTTAGCATGATATCATTTTGAAAAACATATTAATACTTTAATTTAAAAAATTGAAAAGCTGAAAGAAGATGAGATTTTAAGTCAATAATCTTGAATGAGATATACATCAATAGCTAACTGGTTATATAATGAAAAGTAAAATAACAAAAATACCGAACTCCAAGGAAAATTGAAAACGGAAAGTCCTTTGTCAATTGGCAAAATCAAAATCTTAAACACATCAAACGAATGAAAACAACTGTCACATTCCTGACTTGGTACATGCATTTCCTTACGTAAAAAAGGTTGGATTAAACCTCGTTTTATAACTAACTAAACCTCTCACTTGTATGACAGTTGCATAGAATTCCATTATCAATGTGTGAGCAGAACAAACAGACATAAGAGGTAAAAATGTTAAAAAATGGAGTACAGCAGTTAACATTGTGTTATAATCTTAATCATTATAAAAACAAACAACTATGTCATCAAAGAAAAAACAAAATGGCATATAGATACTCTATAGACAAAGCTCATGAGCAAAAATGAAAGACAAGAATACAAAAAAATGACCATAGCACAATAACACAATATAAATACTGAGCCACGACAAAAGGATATTACCAAAAACGGACTATACAGTAAAGGTTAAAATATACAAAAACAAATAAAATGAACACTTTAACAAAGAAGATAAACAACGCCGACGTCGGTACCTAGAATTATACTTGGATACGGAATATTTATCAAAAGGTCTTGGCATCTTCCGATGAACTTTTTCAGAAAAAGGACAAGACGTTCTTTGACATAACCCTGGTTCATAAACTTTCTGCTCAGATACTGGTGACGTTTTATAAAGTCTGAGTAGCAGTTGCAAGCTCTTGAATACCTAATGAGTTGGGAAATGTATATCCTATATGCAGGTGAAGTTGGTATATTGCTGCTGAGGTGAGAGAAATTTATAATTTCAAAATCGAAATTGTCTCGTTTGTCATAGATTCTGGTACTGAGATGACCGCTTATGTCAAATTCAAGGTACAAGTCTAAAAATGTGGCAGATGAAGCCTTGTCTGTTGTTTCTTTAATTTCTAGTTCTGGAGGATATATTAATGGAACACAATCAGAAATGTTTGGATTGTTAATGGAAACATCATAAATATATCTGAATGAGAAATTAAATGATCTGACTTCTTTGATCTTATAGTGTTTGACAAGTGTCTGAAGGAACTCCGAATCGTATGAAAATAAGTAGAGATCGATAAGGAGAGGCGCACAGTTAGTTCCCATAGGAATTATCCTACTATGGAATCAAGTCTTTTCTATGGACATACTTTTGTCTTAGAAACTGCAAACTGTTCCCCTGTCAGCTATCCCAATGAATTTAAAATCTGGCGAGTTCGTCAAGTACAAAGAACGGCCATCCCAAATATATACGTGTAACAACGCTTGACGACGTTCAACATCCATCATACTTTGAATCAAATTGTGTAAAAAGTAGTATTTATGAAATTTAAGTGTAATATATATATATATATCTACAATGTATAAATAAGATCCATTTATTACACCTGGTGATCCGTTTATTTGGCAATCGCCAATGGCAGTCGGCAGGGTTTAAAAACATTTGTTGTTCGACCTGTTAGTCAAATGCGTTTTGTTAAAATATACTTTTTCACTTTTTTGGTCTTTTGGAAAATGTTGTTTGTGCTGTATTTAGACCCCTCTAACAAGAAATTTGTTTTGCATGCACACGTATAAAAATTGCGGTTTTATCCAACGCAATCATAGGTTTGAACGTTGTTTTCAATTTAAACTTGTTTATCCACAAAGACTGATACTAACACATATCAAAAAGCAAATATATACACCACAAGAACGTTGATGTAGTAAAGTGACAACAGCAGCAAATATTTCAAAGCATCGTTTATATAAATATAAAATTCAGACATACATATTTAATAAGAAGATGTGGTATGAATGCCAATGAGACAACTCTCTACCAAAAACAAAATGCAACAGACGTTAACAACTAAAGGTCATCTTACGGCCTTCAATGATTTGGAAAACCCATACCGCATAGTAAGCTATAAAAGGTCCCGAAATGATAAATGCAAAACAATTCAAACGAATAAAACAAACGGCCTGATTTATGTATAAACCAATAAACGGAAAACAAACATGATGTACAGCAATAATCGACAACCACTGAATTACAGGCTCCTGACTTTGGACAGGCACATACATAATGTGGCGGGTTAAACATGTTTGCTGGCGCCAAACCCACCCCCTTACATGGGACAATGGTGCAGCAGTGCGACATTAAAAAACTACAAAAAGTAATTTGAAAAGGGCTTAGCGACCAAGCCCACCCCTTACCTGGGACCATGGTGCAACAGTACGACATTAAAACAAACTACAAAAAAAAAAGTAATTTGAAAAGGGCTTGGCTCAGATCGATACTAAACACATAAAAACCTTAACAAAAAAAACAAAAAAAAAAACCAAAAGACACGTAGTACATGTACAGAGGAATGAAACAAAATATTTTTTCAAAGAAATTTAGAATGAAACAATTTAAAAAAAAATTTAGTAAGGTAAAAGTTACATTAAATCAGTCTTAGAAGCGCCAACATATGTAAAGTTTGAATTGGTTCACTCTCCAAGTTTTCTTACCTTTATAACATGTAGTCCTGTTAACCAGCAGAAGCTACTCGGGTTCAACCTCTCAATTACTGTACGTCAAGTACAATGTTAGAATAATTATATACATTTGTAAAACGTAGAAGCAGTTTCAGATTAGATTTTTTATAAGCTTAGGCAAATAATTTATAAAGCAACCAACTCAAATTAAATGTATGCAGGACCTAGCAAGTTGGCAAATCCTTCTCAAGAGCCAAGGTAACGTATTTTTCTTATTGGAGTCTAGACTGTCGAACTTTAAGCATTTGTTTTTCTATTGACATCTTGTATTTTCATATATTCTGTTTTGCTTACCTAGGTAGTTCGTCGTCTATCCGAACCATGAAAAAAAAATCTTCTTCTCTAAAACGACCACTTGAACGATTAAAACTAAACATAATTCTTTTAAAACTGGTCTACTTGGAAAGTTATTTCGAACTATTAACGAGCATTTGTTTAATGATACAATGTATATAATCGTTAAGCGGCATAAGCTGCCTAATTATTACCTTCCGAATTGACTCAAACTAAATTTTGATTTATTACACACTAACACGTATATCAGAAAAAAATATTAGAAACATTGATCAATGCATGAAACTGTTATGAAGCAGCAACTGTTCGTTCTTCTTTTAGGAATGGATGCTATCTTATTAATTATCGACATGACTTCCGAAAACTGACAATTGGCATGTGACCCAATATAGATTAATGCAAACAGACAGACATAGACTTCACTTGCGATATTGAAACGACGATTTTCGCTGTTAAGTTTGACTTCATATCATAGATAAAACAAGTACTTTCCTTACTAAAGATATTCGACGCCTAACGATGGGAGCAAAATCCTTTTGATCGTATCCAAATGCACTTTTGACGTTAATAGTCTGACAATTCTGAAAATGAAAATTGAGCACACACACTTAACAAATTTTAAATTGTAAAGGTTTGTATAGAGTGTTTTCTCAGAGGCAAGTGGCTGTGAAATTAAGATAAAATAGAATATTTACAATGTAAAACATAGCAAATTGATCAGAAAACGGTTCTAAAACAGGGAAGAAAGTCAATGGTAACTATACTGCATAATTGTAACAATAAGAAACGCACACCCTGTCGGTGCGTATAACGTAGGGAGGCCGAAGGGAGATGTACTGTAACAAATCTTTGGACAGGCAATTTAATTTGCTACATATATTTTGACACCCCTTCTTGTTTTATAAATATTCATGTATGTACACACAATTTTCACTGAAACTGAAATTTCCCTTGAAAAGAGTTAATGAAAGATATTTTTGTACTTCTATTTCTGTGTTGATAATCTGCAGTCGGTGAAAAATTCTATAACGTAGATATATACTTTATGTGCACGTGACAACAAGCACACGCCAGGTTAAAATAAACAAAAACTATCGTGTAATTACAAGAAAAAAAATTATGCGGTGTTGACAACAAATGTACAGAGTTGAATCAGATATCCACAGTTATATCATCGAAATAATATCATTCGAGCTAATAAAATGTCAACAGTGTAGATTTACTGAACTCGAGATTGTACCTCTACAGATGGTATTAATAGGCATAAATAAATGATGATCGCGATCATGGGCAGTGAACTGAAATTTTGAATGTTTGGAAATAATTTCGCATGTGTGATAAAAAAATATTAACATACGTATGATCGAACATCGACAATGACAATTTCTATTAAATTAGAGTACAGATCAGCGTCAACAGCCACAATTTTATCATAGTCAAGCATCATAAAGGTCAAAGTTAAGAATTCGAAACTATTATATGCTCGAACATCGACAATGACAATTTTTACAAGTTAGAGTACCTGTATGAAAATTGTTTTTTGCCTGTCGAATCAGAAAGCACAATTGGTCTACCTGCTATATTCCTAGTCTCAATTGTTTAGGTTACTTTCTATTCAATAACTTACCAATTCCTACCTTATGCTGGCTAAATGTTTTTTATGATCCCATTCCCAAAGAATTTTGATAAATGAAACAATCCGCCGTCAAACATACATGTAGCAGTCACCAATACTAAACGTGGATAATTTAAACAAAACGAATTCTGAAAAATCATTTGATGGATCAACTATCTACCAAACGTCAGTTACACATGTATTTGTACTTGTAAGAATCTTTTGAATTGAAGGACCCCCTTCCCATTCCCCAAATAGTTAAACATGACGTCACCATAATTTATATAAATTTAATAAACAAATCAAACCAATTGCAATACCAGTTATTACCACACTTAAGATTTAGTATTTAATGAAAAACAGAACACTTCCACAAAAACCAAAGATAAAATTGAGTTCTAACTGAATTTTAAATTCAATAACAATTTATTGAAAATCCAGTATATTGCCGGCTAATTCCTTCGAAATGTAGGGATATTCAGTATACAAGTAACTTTTTGACCATGATAGTTAACGTACGGTTTTCTTTAATGTACACGACACAATTTCTATCGGTCGTAAATTATCATGCCAAAGTTCATCCCTAATCTCAAAAAAATTAGTAAAAGTACATTCCTAAACTCCAGGTGGTGATAAAAAAATTATATGACATTGAAAACGATTTTTGTACATATTTTATAGTGTAAATTTTATTTTATCCTGTATACGACACATCTTCTGATAGTGGTAACTTATCATGTCAAGTGGCATCACTGAAATCCAAAGGTTTTTTTAAATGAAAGAGCGGAAACAATTATTTGCGGACGGACGCGCATATGGACGGACTTGCTGATTACTATAATTGTAGAGGCCTTCCGCCGATAATGCAATTGTAACTACCGGCATTTAGCAGTCGGGAAATGTCATGTATAAAACTTAACAACTACAAAGGTTGAATTGACTGAGGTATTTAAATATGGTCACCTGGAGTTCACCAAAATCGGCAGCAAAACCAATAATAATAAAGAAGAGCTCCCGTTTGACTCTGATGGGTGTATAATACGCAGCAATGTCCGGTCAGAATGGTGATGTTTGTTTCAATACCTCGTACCTAGGAAAGAGCCGTGTTATGCTATGTCTCTGTACGTTACAGAATTCTTGCAACAACTCGTTTAGCAGTCTGAAAGTGACCGTTTTGCTTTGCACGATTTCTGCACCTATCCACAAGGTCGATAAACTTTGCAGAATATATGTATTGAATTTATTGTTTTTTTCCTCCCTCGATAATTTGAAATTCAGATTCTAACGGACTATTGGTAGTTTTATTGTAAGTACCCCAAAATGGAAATAACGTCACGCCATTGGTTGAATTTCAAGTGTTTGGTACCTTGTTAACCAATCTTAACGTTTCCGTGTACTCTTTTGAAAATATTACCCAGAATTCATTAGATTCTTAAACCGTCAAATACTGGTTTTCCGGAACTCTACCCCTGCATACAACGAATTTGATCTTTTGATATAGTCTGCGAGAAATAAGCGTACATACGATAAGAAAATCACAGCCATCAATTTACATTAAACTGTTTTAGTTTCATCCATGAAGTAGGTAAGTTTTCCCATTTGATTTTTATCTGCAAATCTATGTCTACATTTTAAATAATATTTGATGAAACATTTACGGTTTATTCCTAAAATCTTTTACCGTTATACATAAACGGTACAGCCAAAATCAATCTTTATCAATGAAATTTATAGGGAAAATTGTTGTTTATGACGGATAGGACTAATAGATTTTTTTTAAATTGTGAAATTATATGTTTATATACATCGACATTCATAACGCAGACACATCCATTTATCAACTATTACGCCACAGAACAGTACACGTCCAAATATATTAGAGGCAACAGTACTTTAGCAATGTCCAAATCTAATAAACCTAAAGCGAAGATACCAATCAAGGAAACTAAATGAAAATGCAAAAGGAGCAAGACAAGTTACGTTGACAGGATAAGCGCACTCTTGCCTGCATGATAAGGTTGAAATATTTAAAACAGATACGCAAAGATCAAACGGTCATTTTGATCTTAATAGGATCTGAAAAGTCTGAACAATATATCATTCAATCATGTTCAGCTTTTAAGTCAATTTATTTCAGAAAATTCAGCATGATGTTGTTGTGTACAGATAAATTACAGCTACTAAACAGTGTGAAAATCTTAATAGACTGCAACCAAAATGAATGAACAGTACTGAAAAACTGAAAATGACGTTATAATTTACTGTTCAGTCTTTTAACATCTGTTTGTTCAGATCAAAATTGGTTTACTAGTGTATATAACTACTCTTTTCAATGAAATTAACACGTTTTTGGTGTGTTGGGAGTGATTTCAGGGATTTTTTCTCATCGGTATTACTATAATTCCACAGAACTGAAAGCCTATGTCGAGGGATTATCACTTCTTGAAAACTTAATGAGCTATAGGACCAGAAGGGACATAAAAGATAAAATTCTTCTGAGGGAGTTGGAATCCTAGTTTTCTAATATTTCTAAATTTATCAACGTAGAATTTTCGAAGCTTTTTAACCGATCATGTATTGTACCTGTTTTCAGGTTGCAATTTTTAAATATAGAAAATGCAATTTCCTGTAAGAACTCCTTTTATGTCTTAAACTGTGGCACTTTTATAATGAAGTTTCGTAAAACGTTATATCCTGGAATGGAAAGTTCAAATGCACAGTCAAAACAGGATTGAGCAGCATATTGTTGTCTGCTCTTTGGTCGGGTTGTTGTCTCTTTGACATATTCCCCATTTCCATTCTCAATTTTATTTCAACATTTACATGCCTCAAACTTCTAAACGTTTAAACTTTGACTAACATACTATACTACCCTTCCTTGAATTTGAGACTTCCAGGGAATTCAATTTGACCGCTATCAAACTGTTTTTATACTGGTAAAGTTCCAAAGTTGTGTCTCTATAAGGTGAAACATAAAGATCATATCTGAAAACTATTAGGTAAACATAACAAAATATCTATGAATATTAAAAATATCTCCCAAAAAGAGGCGCGGTTTGTGAATCAGCTGTATTTACAAAGTGCAACATTCACTTGTTCTTTGATAATGAAAAAATGCTAAACGTATGATGATCGTATGTTTAAACTGTTTCCGAACTCTTCCAGTCTAAATGTTGAACAAATCTCTCGATTGGAGAAATAAACTAAAACTTTTTCTAACAAAGTGCATGTGGCACGTTGTTAGAAAAAGTTTTAGTTTATTTCTCCAATCGAGAGATTTGCACATGTGGTGCAGTAAAATCTGCGTACGCTTCGAGAGCACCTGCCACCACCGCCGATTTGTTGTGCGGTTCGTGTTGCTGAGTCTTTTGTTTGTTTTGCGTACTTTTGTTGCTCTTTTTATTGTTTTTATGTTGTGTTGTTTTGCCATGTCATTGTCAGTTTGTTTTCGACTTGTGAAGAATTAGCACGATACTATCTTTTTTTTTGATATGCTCTTACTCAAAATGAGCATTCACGATTAAAAACAAATAAAAGTAGATCAAATTGATTATTTCCTGAACACCTAAACTGAAACGTTTAAATCTACAGTAGAAATAATCCAACGTGATGACGTTTGTCAATATCTGCCACTTTGATACCTGTATGATCAAAGGGAGTAAAACAGGCAATTAGAAAACGATAATTTAATTCAAAAGGTTTCGAATAGCTGTAAGCTTTAGAAGAGAAGTTCATAAAATCTATACTATAGTCACTCGAAATATCACACTTTTTTATCTGAAACGGTCATTTTGACCCAAACAGCTCTTAAAAGACTGAACAATAAATTGTTAAGTCATTTTCAATCTTTCTTTCAATTTTCAAACTTATGTGTGTGTTTGTTTGAGCTCGCTTACTGCTTTATCTTTGTTTGCCGTATTTTCTTTTAACCCATGTTATGTTTTTGTTGGTAGTTCGAAGGGGGTAAAATGCTTTTCATGGATTTCTTTTGTCATTCTTTCGTTCGACAGCCACACATACCATATCGTAACAATGTATTTACAATGAAAAGATCACATTATTTGTTATTTTGACATAAAAACGTAAAAACTATTGTATACTTTAAAACGTTTTATACAAAACCATTTGTACATCATTTATCAAAAGGCCATGTGATTTTTTTGGCATCACATAACTTATCTTTCATGTAACAACTACTCATCATCAACAGCATATAAACTATATCTTCTCGTTGAAACAATTTCAAAGGCTTGCGTTTCCTATTGTTGGTTTATCGAGAGTAGCTTCGTGAAGGAAATTCATGAACAGAAATTTTAAATGCTAAAACTGAGTCATTATTTGGTTGATTATTATGATAAATGCATAAATGTATCAAAGTTGACCGTTGCTATGTCTTAACCAGTCAAACCACATTCCTTCCTGTTTTCGTCGATTGTGACTTCAATGAGCCACACGACGGAGGTAACTTGTACTTCGTACCCTTCAATAGCACCGGAAATGATTAAAATATTTTAATCAGCTTTGTGCTGTTGAATTTCAAAATTTATATGTAGTCTTTTTTTGACTATTGTTTGCCTTTATGGTCTTTTGACTATGAAATTGCCTTTTTTGTTCGAATACGTTGCTTTTTATTGCCATCTTTATATTTTTACCTCAATTCTAAACGCCAGTTAGTTTTGTTTTCCTTTCTGTGTCTTTTTCTACTCTCCAAATTTGTCGTTTTTAAGTTTCCTCTTTCTATCACTATTAAATGAATTTTAGTCTTAAACTGTCATTTAAATCTTAACAGCCTCTGAAACTCTGGACAATAAATTCAGTCTTTCAGTCAATTTTCAGAGTTATCTATCCACTGTGGTAAATTCAGTACTGTTCTGACAATTCTCTTGTAATCAATCCAGTATTGTCTAGTAGCTTTTCCAACAATTCAGTATGATGGGTATGTGTACAGGTACAATTACTGAACAGTCTGAACATATAGACTTAACAAATCCTAGTGGACTGCATACGAATTGTTTTAACAGTACTGAATATACCGCAATGGATAAGTATGAAATTGACTGAACGAATGAAAATTACAATATAATTATTGTTCAGTCTTTTAAGGGTTTTCATGTCAAAATGACATATTCAGATCAAACTCTATTTACTAGAGTTGCCAATTATACCACATCTTCTAATCTTTACATTAAAGATTATTTAAACAATTTGAACATTATCAATTGTCCATAGTGTCTAAAATTATTTAATACTATTCACTATTATGATTACTGTTGAAATCAGTTTTGTAATCTCATTTTACATTTTACTCGGTTTTGTAATTTTCACTTCATTAACCCACGGTAACTAGAATTGATTTAAGAATTGAATGCTTCTTTTTGTAAATTTATTGGGGTGTAAAAACGTTGACCGAAGTACATTTTGTATGAACAGCGGTCAACTTTTTTACAACTCTATAAAATTACTAAAAGAAGCATTCAATACTTATAATTACATTTTTTTGCTAGGATCATGAAAACACGATTTCTATCAAAATTTTCTATGCACTTTATTGTAGAAGCTCGTGTGATCATTTTGAAATGAAGGTTGATTTCAGAATGACGCGAGATTGCTGATAGCCAATCAAAATAACGTATTATAATGAAATATACATGTAATGTAATTATTTATTAATAAAAAAAAATTAAAAAAATGGACAAAGGACGTAGAGGGAATAATATTTTACACAGAAAATTACATGTTCTTTCAAATTCAGGTGAACAGGTATTCTTATAAAGCTACAACCCATAAAATAAGTGCTAAAATGATAATTTCGTTTGATATAAGGATTTCAGCTACATCAAGTTTTGGGAATTCACACATAGAAAAAATCAAATAGTACCAATTTAGTTCAGATTTGAAGGTCTTGATATCAGACATATTGAAAACTTATATGGATCGTATAAAGAAATCATGCACAATGATCTGATGGCCAATGAATTTATTGATAATACTCTTAATCCTGGTGACAAACGGGATGCAGTTCAACCTGTTAAATTCCTGAGAAAGGCTATGTTGTGTGATGTTAAACCTATTTAAGCATATGTAAAGATCGATCAATCACTCATGTTAGCTTTATAAAGCTATCTATCCCATAATATACTCTGACTAGTCATATCAAAAATTTAGAAAGGATTGAAGGTAGATTACGTATTTACCAAGATTATGAAACTAACGGAGACACCTTAATCACACAAGGATGGATAGTCTGGAAAACCTCCATTAAAGTTACAACTCAATCCTGAAGCAATTGACATTGAACAACCATAAACACTGGTGTGTTTGTGTTAATCTCCGCAGAAGACTATTAAGAAATGTAATCTCCCAAGATAAATTATCAATCATAATACAAGCAGAAAATCAAGCGTGGCTGGGTCTAAATTAACTAGATACTTTTCGTAACTCTATGTAAAAGTCTTGCGTATACAATTACGAACTGACAAATATGTAGCCATATCGTTTTAAAAGGAACATAATAGTGAAGCTTTTTATGTTGAACTCATATGGTGTAAGTGCTTGAAAATAAGACATAAGGTCAAACACTGCCATAATGGTTGGGTTGGTTTGCCAAGTGCACAAACCATTTTGTCAAACACGTGCTTATTGTGCTGAGGATAAAGATGAGATTATCAAGTGTAAACAAATCAATTCAAAGAAAATGGAAAGCAATAACATTCAATCAAAATCCATTTTAAAAGTCACTAGTGCCAATATCAGCTACAATGCATCATCCGATAGAGCAACCTCTTGTGATAATATGAATGATGCAGGTGGTTTTTTTTTTGCCTTTGAACAACACTATTTTATGTGCTCATGCCATATCTTCTTATTTTTATATTCAATATTATTTAATGAATTTTAGCAATATTCTTTATTCATTGGATAAAAAACGTATTTACTGCTATACATTGCTATTGAACAAATTTAATATCACATTGTACATTTCAAACGTTTTTGTAAATTTACATCATAGGACAGGGGTAACTTTAATTATTTATCATTTCCAAAAATAAAACGAATGGCTTAAAGGAACTGAGATTTTTCCACGGAAATTGTACGTTTCTTTACATTCAGCTGAAAAAAGTCGTTTTATAAAGCTACAATCCTTTAAAACCAAGTTGGCAAAATTTAACCATATGCATAGTTTATATCAATAAACGGAGATGCCGTTATTTAGCGATGAGATAGCAAATCAACGACTTAAAATATAAAAGACATCTATCCATGAGTATAAATAGTTTTCGTGAATAGATAAAGTTTACAATACGTCAAGTGAAAATGCACCGAGAGAAGAAATTTAATAGATTCTACGACAGAATTGCCATCAACACCAAATTCCCTGAAGGGAAAACATCACAATATAACTAAGACGACAACTATTAACTTGATTCTTTATTCGGCATTTAAATACTATAAAAGAGTTGTTAAAAGCCTTTTGATTTTAACTTGCAGTGCATGATATAAATTGAAATGAGAGCGAAGCTCATTCAACGGTAGTGTCTAGAAGCGCTAATATGTAACATAATGTATCATTTAAAATTTTATTATGTAACTGAAATGTCTTTATGTATGGTTGTGTGTGTAAATGGCTTGCCTAGTCATTATCATTTATTTCTCACCTCCTTCTCATATTCTCGTAAAATGACATATTTCAAATGAATAAATAATAATTGCGTATACAATATACGTACATTGTTTGCAAATTTTTAATTGATTTGTAAATTACTAATTTTAAATTCGTGAAGCATTTAATTTACCCCTCTTATATATAAAAATGTAAAAGTTATTGGCTCTTTTATAAACACTTATTACATGTAGCAGAAAGTTCAGCATGTTTTCATGTGTTCATTGATTATCAATTAAATGTTATTTCGTTGTTATGTTTTGTTTTTAGCCTTTGTCTCAAAGAACTATATATGTAGATGACAATAAAGTAACAGTGTTTAATATTAGAGAAAGTGAAAGAGAGGCACTCTTTTGCAATTTCCATATGATTTGTCACCTGGTATCAGCCAAGGTGGCAGGAAAGGTACAAATAAGAAAAATATAATGAATCTCGAATAAAATTATGAATAGTAGTTTATGAAAAGAACTGTGTTTTCCATAGATTTAACAAATTATAGTCCAAAGTATGTCTACCTGATTTCGTATAACTAGAACCGCGCAATTGTTTGTCATTTTGACTGCGCCGGGATATATCTTGTCAACAAAGCAGTGCGGACTCTTAGGTTGTGTTGTCCCCTTAGTGACGATCAGTCCGCCATCATTGGCGTCTTCCCAGCGGTTGTTAAGATAGTGGGCTTAGAACACGGTGAACTAGAATAATACATCTTTAAAAAGATTGTTACATGTGGCTGACCAGTGTTGACCCTACCTGATTGGTGGTTTGTTCTTTCAGACAAAGTCAAATAACGAAAACACTCTTCTCTCTAAGATTTTTATCATAGACATTACAAAATGATATAGTTTTTACTGCTCTCGACCTACTTATCCTTGAAACATTTTTCCATCAGATGTTTATTAACTACCAGTTCAAACATTTAAGTATATTGTAAATGCTCTAGTTTGTTTAATTCTTTGTAATCTACACTGAGAAGAACTGGGCTGATTTGGAAAAATTATTTACTGCTTCTTTGTTGTAGCTTTGAGAATAATATTTTATTCGTATATATCGCGTTGAAAAGTGTTAAACTAAATTTATATCTAATCCTGACATATATACTAGTAGTGTACATATTGAATTATTTCAAAAATGTGTTTAAATCATTAACGAGCTTCCTTACATGTACTTATCAATTTTAGTAGAAACTTTTAAAAATAAAAATAAAAATAGTTTATGTACTGCTTTTCATTGTCTTTGGTGAAAATAGATATATTGAAGGTAAGTGTACTGCATTGCCAAAAGCGTTATCACAAACGTTACGGGTAAACAAATATTGTTAACATGATTTCAAAGGTAGAAGTGATGGCAGACGGTCCTGCTTATACGGAGACGTTAGATTCGACACCCCTGCTTGGATAGTGTTTATTATAGAACCCAATCGAATCTCTGAGAAGTCATCAATCCTGTCCCTTTTTAGCATTTCCTCTTTTGTCAAGTAACAGTCAAAATTTCTCGATATCTGATTAAAATACAGATCCTATGTCCAGGCTTCGCTTACAAGGATCTGAAAAGACTCAGTTCTACTTTCTATTCTGGTGAAAGTCTAAATTTATATATCAGCCAAAGGCAATTTCAGCCTTCAAATTCAAATTGTTGAAGATACGTATCGTTACGACAAAACCAGAATATCTCGAAAGGTAAAGCTTAGACACTAAATCTGTAATTCAATCAGATTGAATTTCGTCTTGCCGGTCGAACCATTTTGCATTTCCTACTAATGTGGTGAAAGAAAGGCGGAAGATACCAAATGGTATTCAGTTTCATAAATTGATGACAAACTGACAATATCATGCAAAAAAAAAAAAAAAAAAAAAAACGACAAAAAGACAAACCTTAGTATACAAAACACATATAAAAAACCAAAGTTAGACTGAGCAACACGAACCCCACCAAAAACCGGGGATATCTCAGGTGTCCGAAAGGGTGATTCTGTTCCACACGTGACAACCGTCGTGTTGCTTGTGTTAGTACAAACTAAGTGATAAGTCTTAGTATTTGGTGACGTCACATTCGAGGAAACGAGGACGGAATTGTGGTAACGACAATTGGAAGAGATAGAACGTCATCTATGAAGTAACAATCAATCAATCATCCTCACTGTAAACCATAAATATATGTTTACCGCTAAATGTCTTTTATGAATTGCTTAGGGTTTAAGGTCGTTCTAAAATAGAGTTCGAACATACACAACATTAACTTATTGCATAAAGGTTTCGACTGACTTGGACTTGCTCCGTTTAGAATTCATGCGATTTTTCCAAATATTTTGTATCTTCATTTGTATATTTTTTTTTAAGTTATAAGTATTGAGGATCTGTATGATGATGTAAACTACATTTACCTCTAATTTGATATCGGAAATCAAGCTATGCTGGTCAAAACAATTTATTTAATTTATCTGTTTTTGAAGTAAAATAATTGATTTAGACAAGTTTATCGTCTTGTGTTTTTATTTACTCTGGCGATCGCATGATCAAATTTATATGTCGTCTATCATCAAAGAAAAATATTTTGGTAAAATATATTAACAATTCTTTATTCTTGTAAAAGAAATTTAAGTCGATAACCTCAACAACGTGAGAGGCCAAAATATGCAGTTATTGAATAACATTATTTAATTATTTTTTTAAAAGAAAGGATACAAATTTATTAAATATGTATGGAAAAAAGTAAAATAACCCCCCAGAAAAAACGAACTCCAAGGACAATTCAAAACGGAACGTCCCTTATCAAATGGCAAAATCAAAAAACTCAAACACATCAAACGAATGAAAAACAACTGTCATATTCCTGACTTGGTACAGACATTGTGTAGAAAATGGTCGATTAAACCTTGTTTTATAGCTAGCTTATCCTATGGAAACTGTGTGGATCATTAGAAAGGAATTAGATCGTTCTTAATGATATTCATAAAAAATAAGAAACAAAAGATTATCAACCAATTTGGTTTAAACGCTCAGTAGATTTAACATTCAGTGGCAAACATTGCATGCATATCGGGACATTAATGTGATATGAATATTAACACCACTTTGTCCTAGATCTAAACGCTCAGAAGAACTTTTATCGTGTTAGTTTATAAGGCAACACTCCGCAGGAAGAGAAGCCACCCTACTAAGACACTTTCTCACCCGAACTACAAATAATACGACACGTGCTTAGCAGAGAAACACCAATTGAAATACCAATTTTGAAATAGTTGGTGTGACCCAGGGGAAATCAACCAACGACCTCCCGCACCTGAGAACAACGAGGCGGTTCATAACGTTTTGACAGATACTGTGTACCCTTCTGTAGCACATGAATTAGTCCTAGGTCTGTGGTGTTGTTTAAACGACAAAACCCGCGTCTGGCGTACAAAATTTAATCAGGTATCTATGTTGAGATAATTGTCTACTTTTAACTGTCTTATATCAAATGAATATATATCACCTGTAACCAACAAAATACAAGGTACTGCAAGACATGCATAGTCCAAAAATTCTAATCAAATATATATGTGTAATCTGAAAACATCAAACTACTAGCCACTTTTCTAGTCTACAAAAAGTCAGCTTCTAATAAATTATCTTCTGAAACCAATATAACACAAGGTATTGCAAAGATTTATAAGGTTAAAAAAGCTATTGTTTAATAAATATTAAGATCATAATTGGTTTTCTGGTGTATCATTTTCCAATTTGTTAACGCCATTTTTTTTTTTTTAAATTATTTTCCTATTTGCATCGTCTCCCCTTTTTAAACGCACGTATGAATATTTTAAGAATCCGCTACCCACCTGCTGATAGTAATTAAAATAATGTAGCCTTTTAATGTTTGAACGTTATTTTTAATGATTTATACATGTAATGTGTTCACAAACGAAAACGTCTTAGTGACAAAAATGAAGAACACAGAGACGGTGGAGAAATAAAAAAAAAAAAAATAAAAACAAAAATATGTCTATTTTCTTTATAGCGCTAACAGTGGTGTCTCTCCTTTGTCGTGACAAAACGTGTTTCACTTTCAAAATTTCATACTTAGTCAAGTTTCAGTCAAGTTAGAAAATGTACATGGTCGATGGTTTGAGAATTTGATGATGTCTTAGGGTAAGATAAGATTCAATTACAAATCCACTTTTGCCTGATGCTTAATCGCTCGATTTAACTTAACAATGTCTTTTATGTAAGTTACAATACGGATGTCACATGTGGAGCAGGATCTGCTAAAGATTCCGGACACCTGAGATCACCACCGGTTTTGGTTCGGTTTGTGTTGCTCAGTCTGTAGTTTTCTATGTTGTGTTTTGTATACTGCTGATTGTCTTTTGGTTAATTTTCGTTTTGCCATAGCGGCGTATATGTGTCTTCGACTTATAAATTTGAATATCCAGTTGTTATTTTCGACTTTCTTTTTTCAGGTAAGAACAAACATATATGTTAACAAAACAGTTCCGTCGACATGCAAAGTAGCAATCATCTTTTTATATGGTATTGTTATATATTTCCAAGGACATGTATCTGTTTACCACGCTCATGAACAGATTCTACTTATAAATACATCCTTGGTTTTCAAACGTTTGAGTTGGTGAAGTTTAATCATAGTATCATTTGATGACATTGTGTGATTTACGACAGTAAACACTTCTGTAGTAAGATGAGATACTGAAACACTGTAATGATCCAACTGTTACTTGATTTCGTCTAAAGTGATGATGTCAGATGCTTTTTTTTTCCATATCATTTGTCAATGAGGTTAAAAGTTCATATCCATTTGTGAAATTACCATAATGAGTATGTGCCATGAAACACCTCCATCAACTTAGATGCAAATTATACACTGTACAATCAACCTTTTAACATTATGACTGATGACCTTAAACACAAGAAAACAAATACGGCTTCCACCATGAACATGAACTAATTAAAGAAATATTTAGAAAAAGTCCAAGATCAAATACACAAGGATTATGATTTGTACGCGAGACACGCGCATTTGTTTGCATAAGACTCGTTAGTAGCGCTCGAATCATGACATGTTGTGTATAAAGCGTTTTCAAGTAGATGTGGATATAATATAAGCAAAAATGCTGTTGTAAGGGGACACCCATTTAAAAAAGCAGTTATATCTATAATATAAGTTTACAGACGAGAGAAAACAATAACTCAGAAACAGTAAATAGAATATTCTCAGTAAACGCATTAAAGCTTGAAGTAATTATATTGCAATTCTGGGCCCGTATTCATAAAGCTACTTAAATTAAGATTTGTTCCGAACGGACGGATTTTTGTACATGTCCTACGATAAATTAGTACTACGATTGGATGTCTTAACTTAAGTGGTTTTATGCATACGGGCCCTGTTCAACTAAAAAGAGAATATAAGACAGTTTGCATTCTTGTTTGCTTTTAAATTGAAATTACCATGAAAAGCAGGGTATGAAACACCATTTCTTTCTTAATTCCTTGAATTGGTATCGTACTACCATAATACATCATTAAGTAATACAGTTAACTAGTTTATGACATCCACATCTAGTAATGAACAAATAGGTGTAACTCATCACAAGATTTCAACTAAGAATTGTATCCAAAAATCATGTTGTTTTATTGTGTACTTTCGGAATAATTTTGACATTAAACAAAGAGGGAAACAGTTAAACCTTGGGTAAAATAAACCTTTTCTAATTTTGTTATGAAGAATTTATACAAAAGTCGACATTTTATTTCTATATTGCAAAGTATCTTAAGTCATATTTCGTGATGTCAAAAGAAAATTGACCTATCACTTTTACATATTTCCAATTACATAAGAATCTGAGAATTGTCATTAGTCTTATTCTCACTCATTGTTATCTATGTTTGCTGACTCGTTTCGTCCGCAGGATGCTGATTTCATATTAAGGCTTCTCAGGAAGAATAAATCGAAGCTGTATAAATTATATAGGTGATATCCTTTCACTAAATAAGAAAAATAATTTCTTTCTACTTTCTAATTGCATTTAGCTCACTATACTTGAAAAATAATAACAGATACAAGTCTACTGCATTCCTTGATTGCCCATATTCATTCAATGAAAAATTAATTTCAAACATAAGTAAACAATAAAAACAAAATAACTTAATATACGAAAACAATGCATAGTATGAAGCTTGAGATGGTGAGTTGCAAGATCATATTTTAGCGTACAAAATCTCAATCCTTGTATATATGATGAGTTTATTCATTACGATTACTAGAAACCTTCACAAAAGGGATCAATTATCATTAACTAGATCAACGTTTTCTTAATTATATCATAGATATCATGATTTATTTTGACAGTATGTATCCAATCCGAAGAAAAGAAAACAAATGGTATTCCATACACTGATTTTCATGGAAATCATAATTTAATGCAAACAATCCTGTCCTAAGTCAAGAACATGATGTTCATTGGTTGCCGTTTGTTGATGTGGTTCATAAGTGTTTCTCGTTTCTCGTATAGATAAGACCGTTGGTTTTCCTGTTTGAATGGTTTTACACTAGTCATTTGTGGGGTCCTTTATAGCTTGCTGTTTGGTGTGAGCCAAGGCTCCGTGTTGAAGGCCGTACTTTGACCTATAATGGTTTACTTATACAAATTGTGACTTGGATGGAGAGTTGTCTCATTGGCACTCATACCACATCTTCTTATATATATATATGTATATATGTTGCCCTTTCAGCCTTTGTTTGACATACAATTGAATTACGTTGTGTTTTCTCCCAGTAACTTAACAGCATTCGTTCATAATTATTTATTCACCAATTAAATAATTTTAACTTGAACATGTGCTTCCCTTTATGTAAACTAATAATATATAGATATTAAATGGGTTTTTTTTATTTTATTTTCATTGTTCAATCTTTTAAATATCTTGTGTTCATGCGATTCCCTAAGGCTTGTTTCTTACCTTGATTTATTTATTCTGAAAAGTTAAAAAAAAAACACTTTATAAATTGATTTACGAGATGTGAATATCAGTAAACTACTGTTGTCTCTGGAGATGTGGTGAGATTACGATCAACTATTCACCAAAGGACATGGATGTTAACTACATGTTACCCTTTGACCTTTAACAATCAGCTGGCTGATTTAAGCTTGTATCAGTAAACTACTGTTGTCTCTGGAGATGTGGTGAGATTACGATCAGACAACTATTCACCATAGGACATGGATGTTAACTACATGTTACCCTTTGGCCTTTAACAATCAGATGGTTGATTTAAGCTTGTATCAGTAAACTACTGTTGTCTCTGGAGATGTGGTGAGATTACGATCAGACAACTATTCACCATAGGACATGGATGTTAACTACATGTTACCCTTTGGCCTTTAACAATCAGCTAGTTGATTTAAGCTTGTATCAGTAAACTACTGTTGTCTCTGGAGATGTGGTGAGATTACGATCAGACAACTATTCACCATAGGACATTGATGTTAACTAAATGTTACCCTTTGACCTTTAACAATCAGCTAGTTGATTTAAGCTTGTATCAGTAAACTACTGTTGTCTCTGGAGATGTGGTGAGATTACGATCAGACAACTATTCACCATAGGACATTGATGTTAACTACATGTTACCCTTTGACCTTTAACAATCAGCTGGCTGATTTAAGCTTGTATCATTAAACGAAAACAAATAGGTCGGATAAGTACAAGACTACGGCTTTGGTTAGGCACAGAAATAATGTGGCGGGGTCAAAAATGTTTGTGAGCGCTCCAATTCGCACCAACCTCAGACAGTGATGTATCAGTACAACATTAGAACACAACGTCCCGATCTAAGATTACTTGCAGTTACTAAAAGTTATGAGTTCAAAGCTCAATTTCACTAATACATAGATCAAGTCTTGTACATAGTCGTTTGTTCTATTTGTTTTTTTCTTCTTTGTATTTTCTTTTTAATTAGGGTTGATTTTAAAACTAAGGTAAACTCTGTTAAATGTATTCACAGTTCGTCTGTCATATATGGTTTAACGCTTCTCTTTTTTTTTGTACATCGTATTTCAACAAACCCTTGTGGTCATAAAAAAATAGAGTACGATCATCACACTCAGACTCAGAACTCTACTAATCAAAATACTGGATTAGGTGTTCTGATCATAGGTTTTGTACTCCGAGCACTGAATAAAGTTTTATTGGCGTAGTTCTGTAGAGTGAAATCTTTTCTGACTTTATTGAGTTCTGTTTGGGAATTAACATACCCAAAAAAGATGTGTAAACTCGATAATTAACGTTTAGCGTCAAACAGCAATTTTGTTGATGACGATCGATATCGTAATAATGAAATCTAATCACAAAACTAAAATAAATATATATTATTACATTGCGGAATTTGGCATGGAATGATTCACAGTCGTTTTCAAACGACACAGAAGACAACTATTTGTATTTTGTCAGAGATTGTTGCCTTTATTGGAACTGCATTTGGAATTTTATTGGAGACAAAGGTAATCTATTCAGGTCTTTGAAAGTGAATATCCCGATAAAAAGTAAGACAACAGTTGGGACAAATTTTCAGAAAAAGTTCAGAGGTTCTTTGAAATGGGCAAGCTAACACAAATTGTTCATTCATATATTTACAAATGCACAACTCACAAAAAGTATTGGAAAAAAGGACAATACAAGAGTCATTGAGGATTGCCTACTTAAAACCAATAATTTACCTTTTCTGGCATGAACTTTTTTAACATGAAACAAAATTGTTGATATATCGTTGTATCAACTTTATACACAAATGCATTCGGGTATTTTCTTTCAAAATTCAAGTTAAACATTTTTGAAATTTCTACAACATATCTCACAATTACAACAATGACATTTTGAAGAAAACCTGTATCGACTTCTTGAAAGGAAAGAAATCATTATGTATGGAATTAATGAAAATTGAGTGTACATTAGTTCACCTAGGTTTAAGCATAGGATTCGCGTTCCTAAATCCTCAACTTTCTGTTAAGTGTTTGATGGGCTTTTGGTATTTTGTCTTCGTTTTTACTTTTGCCGAAACGTTGTATGTTTGCTGTATAATAAAATTGAGAATGGAAATGGGGAATATGTCAAAGAGACAACAACCCGACCAAAGAGCAGATAACAGCCGAAGGCCACCAATGGGTCTCCAACGCAGCGAGAAAATCCCGCACCCGGAGGTGGTCCTCAGCTGGCCCCTAAATAAAATTGTGTACTGGTTCAGTGAAAATGGACGTCACACTAAACTCCAAAACATATAAAGGAACTAAAATTAAAAAAACATACAAGACTAACAAAGGCCAGAGGCTCCTGACTTGGGACAGGCGCAAAAATGTGGCGGGGTTAAACATGTTTTGTGAGATCTCAACTCTCCCCTATACCTCTAGTCAATGTAGAATAAAGAAACACATAGCAATACGCACAGTAAAACTCAGTTTAAAAGAAGTCCGAGTCCGATGTCAGAATAGGTAACAAAAGAAACTAACTAAAAGGGACAATGATACATAAATTAACAAAGGACTACTAGCAGTTACTGACATGCCAGCTCCAGATCTTAATTAAACTGATTGAAAGATTATGTCTTCATCATATGAAAATCAGGTACAATCCCTCCCGTTAGGGGTTAGTATCATACCATCATAAAATATATGAGAAGCACATAACCCGTACCATGCCAACAACTGGTTTTAGAATAAATGTGTGTGTTTATTTCCGATGCAAAGACCCTATGAGTGTATCAATATTAATACCAAAATATGCAATCCATAATAACCTGACAACAGTATCGTAACTATATCCCTTCCGAATAAGTCTTTTTAAAGGTTTGGTTAGCTTTAGAGGTGAATGCCGACATTTTTGTGCTTTGTAAAGAATATTACCATAAAATATTGGATGTGAAATACCTGAACGTATAAGATGTCTGCATGTTGATTTATATTTACGAATGATGTCCTTCTTGTACCGATGATAAAATTTAGTAAATGTTTTGACTAGTTTGTGATATCGAAAACCCTGGTGTAATAATTTTTCAGTAATACAGAGATTTCTTCGTTGAAATCAAATACGTTGTTACATACACGAGCGAATCGAACACGTTAAGATATATAAACACCATAAGATGCTGACAATGGAACGTCACCATCTAAAAATGGATAATTAACAATAGGAAATGAAAAATCATCTCTTTTATCATAAATTTAGGTATTAAGTTTCCCGTTAAAAATGTAGATATCAAGATCCAGGAAAGGGCAGTGTTCATTGTTAGTGTTAGTTTTATTTAAAGTCAGTTCGGCAGGATAAATCTCTTTAGTGTACATACTGAAGTCGTCATTATTGAGAGACAATATATCATCTAAATATCTAAAAGTGTTATTAAATTTTTGAATCAGATGTTGTTTCGATGGGTCTTTGCTGATTTTAGTCATAAATTGTAACTCATAACAATACAGAAACAGGTCCGCAATAAGTGGTGCACAGTTAGTTCCCATGGGAATTCCGATAACCTGACGATATACGGAATCTCCATAGCGAACAAAAATGTTATCTAGTAAAAATTCAAGGGCAGTTATAGTATCAAAGCAGGTCCGATTGACATAGTTCTTTTGTTTGTTGTTACTAAAAAATGACCTAAAAGAGTTCGAACATATATATTCGCATTCCGACTTTTTAAATGCCCATTTAATCAGGTGTGTGAATTTTTCTTCTTAAGGTTATGAGGCAAAGTGGTATATAGGGTAGAAAAATCAAAACTTTTGAACAGATTCAAAATCACCAATATAAGCATGCAATTTATCAAGTACTTCCAACGAATTTTTGACACTCCAAAAGTAATTAATTCCACAAAGGCCTTATTTGAACAATTTATTACCAGGTTTTTGATTGTACCAAGTGTACTAGTAAGTAGAATAGATAGTTTAGTAGTAGATTATGCGTGCATAACTGGAGACACTCTGTCGATGCAGCCGGGCTCGCTCCTTTTGGAGTTCACGTGATGTCCTCAGTTTCTGTTTTTTACTTGATTCGTCGCTTCATAATCGATTTGCGACATTTTAACATTGGTAACCTTGTGTCGCCTTTAAATTTTTTAATGCTATTAGCAAACCAATTTTGATCTGAAACGCTGATTTTAACCTGAACAGCTCTTATAAGAATGAACATTAAAATGTAAAGTCTTGTTTTTTTTTTTAGTCTTTCAATATGAAAATACGGAGATGTGGTATTATTGCCAATGAGACAAGTATCCAACCAAATGAAGTGGATGTAAGCAATTATAGGCAACCGTTCGGCCTTCAACAATGAGAAAACCCATACCATATAGTCGGCTATAAAAGGCCCCGACATGAAAAATATGAAACAATTCAATTGAGAAAACTTACGGCCTAATTTATAACAAAACAATTTACGAAAAACAAGTATGACAGACACGAACCAACAACAACTACTGAACTACAGGAGCCTGCTCTTCAACTTCATATTTAATTAGCCTTCCAACTGTTTTGATTCAAACGAAACTGATGAGGCTCGTGTAGACGAAACGGGACATGCGTATGGCGTATCAAATATTAACCTATGTATATTTGATGAGTTATTACAAACACACGTCTTGTGCTCATTGAAATTGGCAGTCCACGTCCACTCTGTGTTTTTTCTATTTGTATCCATCTGATGAGTTAAGCCTTTTTCTACTGATTTTTATAGTTTGTTTTTTTGTTGAACTGTTTCACCACTGTCCCAGGTTAGGGGGAGTGTTGACGCCTTCAAACTACTTACATCCACTTCATTTGAACTTTGGACGATAGTTGTCTCATTGGCAATCATACCACATCTCCTTATTTTTTTTTTATTTTGAGAAGTTGTACCGTGTTTGGGCTTTCCCGATCTATCAGATACCAACATTTTTTTTCGGATAAAATTTAATATACAAGGTGGACAACGTGTTCATTCTTGTTCCTAGCAAATAAGGTTTTTATCCAGTATATAAGTTAAGTATATACAATAACTGTCATTAAGGCTAGAAGTACGTTACTCTGTCGACGCATCCGGTCTCATTTTTAAACAGCTCATTTATAAATATGACCATATTAATGTTATTTCAGGTAAACATAGAAGTGCTTACTAGTGGGCTTGAGAACGGACACAATTGTCATAATACATATCCGCTTTACTAGCAATCATTATCATGGTATATAAGTATGAATCGAACAGACACTTAAATAGAGGATTGATTTAAAGTACAAAATAGCTTAGAAATAAAAAATAATACGAAAAAAACAACACATCATCCTAGCAATGAGAAATTTCAAATTCTTCTGCAATCTGATATATATTTCGTAAAAAATAAACCAAAAACCAAAGAAGGACCAAAGTACGGACAAATTTAAAGTGCTTGATATATTATTGGAAATATATTCTTGACAGAGTCATTTCTGCAACTGACAACATGAAATGTAAGCTGTGTTTCTTTGCCCTATAAACACATTTAAAACGTGTCAAAACTTCTATAAATGAAAGCAAATTTATATTGTCCACGTTTTGATGACTTCCATCTTAGTTCAATGCGAAATACATACAAAACGAAAGCGCACATTAAATGCAACGTAACAGTAAACAGACATTGAATTAAAATGCTACCACTTTTATCAGGCATACATGGAATAAGTGTAGTCTGCATTATGCTGATGTTAATAATCCTCCAAATTTTAAATTACATAGCTATGGAAACTTTCCCCCTTTAGTACATAAGACTGCCCAACCTGACTGAAATACAGATCATGTGTCCACGCTTTGTTTACAACGATCTAACAACGCTCCATTCTACTCTCTGTTTTTAGAGATCTTTCGTGATCCTCTGATTTTGACCTAAAAGTCAGTATTTTATAAGAGAAAGTTTATTTTAAGTGAGAGGTTTAGCTAGCTATAAAACCAGTACCAAGTCAGGAATATGACAGCTGTTTTCCATTCGTTTGATGTTTGCTCAGTCTTTAGTTTTCTGTGTTGTGTTTTGTGTACTGTTGTTTATCTGTTTGTCTTTTCTTTTCTAGCCATGGCGTTGTCAGTTTATTTTCGATTTATGAGTTTGAATGTCCCTTTGGTATCTTTCGCCTCTCTTTTGAGGTTTTGATGTTGCCATTTGATAAGGGACTTTCCGTTTTGAATTTTCCTTGGAGTTCGGTATTTTGGTATTTTACTTTTTTTAAATATAGCACCTCACATGTTCAGGTATTTATCAGAGGCGGATTAGGGTGGAGGGACAAGATGCCCGCCCCCTTTTGGGGCTACATTTGATGAATTCAGACTTTTTAACTGTTCCATTCCAAAATTTTCTAGGTTGCCCCCCCGCCCTCCCCTTTCAAAATCCTGGATCCGCATCTGTTTATACGTTTATACGTTATTGACTTTTACATTTTTGGGGTTTGAGGGTTACTACATCCAGAAGAATCTTTGAACACACCAATTTTATTAAGTGTTATTTTCCTTCACGTATTTTTCTGCACTCTTCAATTTTTCGAAGCACGAAAATTGCTATCAATATCACTTATTGCTATCAATATCACTTATTGCTTCTTTCCAACCCCGGACCCCTCATTCTAAATTTAGATATATATCTCCATAACACAAAGCTCTGATTCCTTGTTCGGGGTTGATTAAACTTGAAGTCCTTATCGGTTATATCTGCTCTTTAACTTGAACCATTTGTTTTAAGGTTTTAGATTTTAAAACAATTTATCCTGAAGTAGCACTATAGAGACATTGATTGTCGAAATGCGTTTCTTGTGCAGTAAAATTATCGGACGTACTAACATAGATATACAACAACAAACAAAACATGATCTAGATAGCCAGACGTTGTACAGGCAACAACGAACAACTGTGTAACCCATGATCTAGATAGCCTGACTTGGTACAGGCAACAACAAACAACACATGATCTAGATAGCCTGACTTGGTACAGGCAACAACAAACAACACATGATCTAGATAGCCTGACTTGGTACAGGCAACAACAAACAACACATGATCTAGATAGCTAGACTTTGTACAGCAACAACAAACAACACATGATCTAGATAGCCTGACTTGGTACAGGCAACAACAAACAACACATGATCTAGATAGCTAGACTTTGTACAGCAACAACGAACAACACATGATTTAGATAGCTTGACTTGGTACAGGCACAGCATGCAGTAGGCTTCAACCAGTATAACGTGTGCATAACCCACCTAATTTGCCTACATGTAACAAGACCATTAGTAGTAAAACGAAAACATACAATAAAAATATAGTTTTTTGCATTGGTTTGTAAGTAAAAGGCTGAGTATACAAATCTATGAACAACGTAAAAATAAACCATTCGCCTCATAATTTCAATAAAAGGCACTTTTAATCATGTTGACATCAATTATGTCTACACCACTTTCAGAACTGTATCGCATGTGTTGAAATTAATACTAGTGTGTCATGACGTCTTTTTATACATGTGTAAACTTTGTTGTTGCCATGATGCTCACCAGCAGACTTAATTATTACTGGAAACATTACATTGCATATAAATAAGAAGATGTGGTATGAGTGCCAATGAGACAACTCTCCATCCAAGTCACAATGTATAAGAAGTTAACAATGAAAGGTCAAAGTATGGCCTTCAACACGGAGCCTTGGCTCACACCGAACAGCAAGCTATAAAGGGCCCCACAATGACTAGTGTAAAACAATTCAAATAGGAAAACCAACGGTCTAATCTATATAAAAAACGAGAAACGAGAAACACTTTTATGAACCATACCAACAAACGACAACCACTGAACAATAGGCTCCTGGCTTAGGACAGGTGCAAACAAATGCAGCGGGTTTAAACGTTTTAACAGGCGCAAACCTTCACCCTAACCTGAGATAGTAGTGTAACATTACAACATACAAAGACACAATATAAAATATCAATTGAAATGGCTCACTCGATCAAAAAGACATATAAACAAATACAAGTAAACTTACACTGAACGCATAAGCTTGATCTATGACACAATATGAATACAATAGCATTCCTTTATTTGAGCTGCATTTATTGAAGGAACAAGGCATCAGTATACTTGTATATATTGTAAAAGCTTCAATAAAGCAAGATAACTCTTAAAAGCCAAAAAAAAAAAAAAAAAGAGAACAACAAATAATTTTAGTTCATTTATATGTTTTGGAGTGTGGCGTCCATTTTCATTGAACTAGTACAGATTTTTGTTTAGGGGCCAGCTGAAGCCCGCCTCCGGGTGTGGGATTTTTCGCTGTGTTGAAGACGCATTGGTGGCCTTCGACTGTTTTCTGCTCTTTGGTCAAATTGTTGTCTCTTTGACACATTCCCCATTTCCATTCTCAATTTTACTCATTAAAGTTTGGTGAAAAATTTGACATTAACACTTTCAACGTTTACATTACTACCAATAGTTCGGTACTGCAGGTGGACTTTTATTATCCGAAGGTACCACCAACAACTAGAATGAATTGAATGACACAATACTTTCAGTTAGTTAACTTTGTAATAGAACTTGAATTACAACTCAAGTTGTTCTAAACTGTTAAACTGTTCTTGAATAAAACTGTCCAAAATTGTTCTATGGTAGAACAGTCCAAAGCTGTTTCATGGTAGAGCTGTTAGGATCTGTTCTAGGGTAGAACTGTCAAAAACTGTTCTGGGGTAGAACTGTCCAATACTTTTCTAGGGTAGAACCGTCCAATACTGTTCTAGGGTTGACCTAGGATAAAACTGTTAGAATCTGTTTCTGACTTTCGGAAGAAAGCTTAGAAGTTTAGCCAACTGTATGTTCAAGTCTTTTTGATGTCGGATGCTTAAAACGTAATATGCATTTGGCCTCAAAAATGTTCGATCTCGAGCGCTTCTAATGAAGTTTATTTCAGAAACTCCTGGTCTCACTCCTTATGATATAACTATTAAACAAGTGTTGGTAAGGCATTCGTATCATTGTGACAAATGTCGTTATCTAAGATATTATTTACCCAAGTAATTCAGTCATTATATCTCGCTGTTCTACGATGGCTACATTATCCTAGTAGCGATCAATTACTTATCCCATTAAGATAACATTGGAAATATTAGATATCGTTAATTATAACATGACATGCAAAATGCATGCATGCAGATATTCTATCCCAAAAATCCTTATCAATTCAATTCTATATTTACAGAATGGCATGAAGGTTTTATTATTATTTTATATTAATGAAGAAAAAAATGACAAAACAGACAGAAGAAGAAAAAATGCAAAATAAATGCAATTAAATATATATCAATATGCTTCCAATAGTAAAATCAAAATCAGTCATTACTAGTCTTCAGTGACCGGAATATAAATTTCCCGAGTTGCAAAAGTCTTTTACATTATACATTGTATAGACTATTTTCATATTGCTGACTTTTGACTTCGGATTATATAATTTGTGGCAGGACATCCTGGTACTCGGTCAAGTTAGAGCAGCAAAAGAAGTAAAATCAAACATATAATCGGTACAATTTAGGGGGAAAGTTTACTATTTTCCGATGATTTTGTCGTGTATAAAAGCACAAAAAAGTTAATTTCCCCCCAAAATTGTACCGGTTGATAGCTTTATGTTGCTCTTAAATGACCGAGTAGGTAACCTGTCGAACAAATATAATATCCGGAGTCAAAAGTCCGTAATATTGAAATAGTCTATTTAGTATTTGTATTTCCGTGCTTTGTCGAGAAAATCCATACTTGGTTTAACACCAGCCTAGTAACGATACAGTTGTTATATACATTCTGGCCGTACATGTACATTTTTAGTGCATGAAAGTTAAACATGAGCTGTTGAGGCTCTCAAACGTTTAAGGTCTTCAAACGTTTTAAATTTTGAGCGTTCAAAAGTTTTTTATCTAGAGTGTGTCTGAGGAAGATTATTCGAGAAACGCACTACGGACTAAAATAGCTATTTTAGATTTATGTTACGGAAGTCACGTTATAAATTAAACTAACATCCTGGTATTTGTATTGCATACAGTAATAGTAATGTTAATGGATTTTTTATTGTTGCAAATTACTGATGTTTCTTGTATTAGAACAAGTAAAACCTAATATACTTTGGCACGCATTTTGACATATTATGAGGGTCTGGATTGAGGTCTTCATTTCAATATTCTTATATTTTTTGCCATTTCTCTATTCTTTATTTTTTTAACATCTAATCGTTATTTTTTTTACCGATGAATCTCTATTCTTTATATTTTTCTCTATTTTTTTTGTCCTTTATTCTGTTCTTTTTGTCAATTATTTGCTAATCTGATAACTTGTTCCAGATCCTCATAATATACTTTACTTTCCTTTAGGCTCGTACATGTAGTGTTTCAATTGTATTAGACCAATCACTTTCTTGGAGTGTTTTCCCTTTAATATAATACAGCTGGCTTTAGAAGGAAAACATATTAATATAAAAATAAGGAGATGAGGTATGATTGCCAATGAGACAACTATCCACCAAAGTTCCAATAAAATGGATGGATTGATTGTTGGTTGCTTAAATTCCGGTGACAAATATTTCATACAAAGGCAGGACGAGAACAAATCGACAATAATACAATACGTAGGTCATGTAATAGAGGCCGTCCGGGTTGAGGTCGCGGACTGCCACTGGAAAATGAGGGTATATTGGATAGGGACAGACAGTTTGCCGTGCACCATGCCCCCTACGGACCCCTCAAAGAGTTGTTACAAGCTCTTTACAAGAGGCATCGGATTTGACGTCCCAATTCTGATCGGATGTGGCTGCAACCGAACTGACGCTCCACATTATAGTGTAACAAGGGTTTTACTGTCGGAAGGAAGAAGACCAAAGTGACCATATATCTATTCCCCAGTCACCCTTTGGGAAGATAAGATTGGGTATTGTTTTATAGAATTGAATAAACATATGACTGGACAGACGCAATTGTAACTATAACATCCTATAAAAGAGATCGAAACACATACAATGCCCATTCCGTCGTTTCTGAAATGCAGTAATCATGGTACTGTTTAATGTTATTCCGATCTCAAACAGGGTATAATAATGTTACAATCCCGGCTTAGGATTTACGTTGACATTTTTTACATTAGACGGATGTACAGATTTATAGATATTTCCAGTACCAATACGTTCTCTGTAAGACCTCGTTTACATTGGTATAAATTAAGTATTGTCAATACACGTTTACCACAGCATAGATACTGGAATAATTCGAACATTCTCCTGATTACAAATATTCTGGAAATGAGCAATATCTTCTCCTAATTTAACGAAATTAGATATCGTTTTCCATACAAGGTCTCTTTACGCAACTCCAATATGGTTTAAGTCTGAACATTGACACAATAAATTACACGTTTGCTTTTAATTGAAACTATTTTCTTCTAGAACTTTATTTTTACTAATCTAGCTTTTCACTTAAAATTCATTTTCTAAGCAGACCATACCATGTAATTATCTTACGATCTTACGAATGCATCCGATGAAAATAAATGATTACTCTGAATTATATACGTTTATATAATTCTTTCAAGTCAAAAATACAAATTGCAGTAATAAAAACAATATAAGAGGTTGGCAAATCTCCAATATTTATGTTTAGTGATCGAGGAAGACAACATTGGGAAAATATTAAAGAACAGATTGATTATTTAACAGATTGATAATTTTCTGCTTAATTTCCAGTGGCAAATATTTCATGAATATTCAGGACGAGAATCAAATAACAATAATCCAATAGAGACGTTCTAAAAAGTTAGTCGAACGGGATTAAGGTGCAAAATTTGGAAGCCTAAAAAAATCCAGGACCTATGTACATTAGTTCTTTAATATTTATGTTGTTACGACCAGAAAAATCGACTTTTAATTGTAGCCAACAAAAGACACAAATCAATAATAAAGTTTAACAAGATTTATTATACACTAGTTTACAAGAAGTATTACACAAATGTAAATGTCAACTTAACTGTCAAAATATAGGTCCAATCTTTTATCTTTTCTTTATCCGGAAATATTCTCGGAATCCACAGAATATTATATCCAATAGGTCACAATCTAGTATGATGTCGTTTGTAAATAAAAGTGTCAATCCAACTGCTGAGAATGTTGATGTCTATCGATGTCTAAGTCTATCTCTATCTCTAACTTTAGGGTCTGCATTTAAATACTTGTAACGGAAAGTTCTAGATAACTGTAGATGTTTAAATTACGCATCTTTTGTTATGATCATTCTGGAAACGTTATGTAAGTGAAATAGAAAGTTCTAATCATTCCATGAGTATCAATGATTGTTCCAGTGATTTCTAAACTGCATAGTTGTAACACAATGTGTAATATTTTGTACACAATGTAAAAATATATAATAGGCCACATAAAACAAATATGATAGTTACAATATCATAACACCTCCCACCTTAAAAAAAGTTTGAGTGTAACAAAAACTTTTCATGAATAATATGTACAAAAATACATAATATATACACAGTGTTTTAATAAGTTCTAGATAAAGCCTCTTCTATTACATTATCTTTACCTTTAATATGTTTTACAATAACATCATAATCCTTAACAATAAACTCCACCTAGTCAATTTCTGGTTCTTGTTTCTCATTTTATGTATGAAGGTGAGAGGATTATGATCAGTATAAACAAGAATAGGATGCACAGTGGGATATAAATATACATCAAAATGTTGAAATGCAGTCAATAGTGCAAAACACTCTTTTTCAATATTCGAATAATTTTTCTGATGTTTATCTAATTTCTTAGAAAAGTATTATATAGGTTTCTCAACATTATCATCTGTCTCTTGATATAAAACAGTTCCACCTCCTACATCACTTGCGTCAACGGCAAGTTTGAATTGTTTTTTTAAGTCTGGAGTGATCAGAACAGGACTGTTAATTAAAATAATTTGCTATTTTCAAAAGCATTTTGACAGTTATCACTCTAGATAAATTTAGAATCTTTCCGTAAAAGATGAGTCAATGGTTGAACAACAGTAGCAAAATGTGAACAAAATTTTCTGTAAAAACCAATCATGCCTAAATATTTTATAAGTTGTTTTTTATTTGTTGGAGGAGGAAATTTAGTAATTCCACTTTAGCCGTAATAGGTTTCACTTGACCTTGGCCAACTGTATGCCCTAAATAATCAACAGTGGCCTGGCAAAATTCACTTTTACCAAGATTAACAGTCAAATTTAATTGTGACAATCTATCAAAAGTATCATATAAATGTGTTAAATGTTCTTCCCAGCTATCACTACATATAATAAGATCATCAATATAAGCATAACAACAGTCTAAAACATTATTGATCATTCTTTGAAATGTAGCTGGAGCACTTTTAATGCCAAGCAGCATTACAGTTTATTGAAATAAGCCGTCTGGTGTGACAAAAGCTGATATTTCTCGAGCTCTCTGTGTCTATGGGACTTGCCAGTAACCTTTCAATAAATCAAATTTGCTCACAAATTTTGCTTTTCCAATATTATCAATGCAATCGTCTATCCTTGGAATAGGATAGGAATCATATTTTGAAACTGAATTTACTTTTCTGAAATCAGTTACGAAACGAAAGGTTTTATCTGGTTTGGACACAAGGAGACAATGAGAGCTTCATTCACTCTTACTCGGCTCAATAATATCATTTTCAAGCATATATTTAATTTCTTGTCTCATAAATTCAAGTTTGAGTGGATTGAGCCGGTAAGGATGTTGCTTAATTGGAGAAGCTTCACCAACATCGGCATCATGACAAACAGCAGTGGTTTTGTTTGGCACATCTGGAAAAAATACCAACTCAAAGGATTTTCTTGAACAGCCTCTCGACCGCAAAAGAAAATAACACCAATCCCAGCTTTTAATTTTGTTCTCTACGATCAAAAGACAGATGAGCAATCCCTAACTGGTACACGACTTGCTGAAATAAACCTGACATAAAATTTGAACCCTGGTCGGACTGTATAGACTTTGGAAGTCCTACTAGCGTGAAAAATTTGATCAGAGCATTGACAATAGTAGGTGTCTTGATATTCCTTAACGGAATAGCCTCTGGAAAGCGAGTGGAGGTACACATGATTGTCAATAAATACGCATTTCCGGTCTTGGTCTTCGGTAAAGGTCCAACGCATTCAATGAGTACTCGACTGAAAGGTTCTTCAAAGGATGGAATAGGCAGAAATGGTGCTGGTGGTATTTTCTGGTTAGGCTTACCAACAACCTGGCATATATGGCATGATTTGCAGTATTCTACGACATCATTTCTAAGTCTGGGGCAGTAGAAATGCTGCAAGATTTTTAGGCAAGTCTTCCTAATACCTAAGTGTCCAACCAAGGGGGTGTCATTGGCAAAACCAATAATTTCTTGTCTATAGACTTAAGGCACCACCACTTAGTATACCACTCTCCATTCCTCCTCTGGGGTAGCATCAGGGGGCCTCCACTTCCTCATTAAAATGCCGTCTTGATGGTAATAGTATTCAGCCACTTTGTCTGCTTCCTCCTTTAGTTGAGCCCTCTTGCGGACCTGAAGAACCTCAGGGTCTTTATTTAGGTCGTGGGCAAATTTATTTTGGTCTAATGAATGGCTGTTCACGTCTGGCCATGGCATAATAACATTCTCGTTAATACTAGGTATTCTAATTATGGCCTTCTCTGAGCTACCGGGACATTCAATGTCGGCTAGGAAAGTGTCAGAAAAGTCAATGTAATGAAACTGCTCTTCTTGCAAATCCTCATGTTGTTGTTTTCTAGTCATCTCCCTAGTAAAGACACAAGCTGGATACAGTTCAGCATCATCTTCAGGTGATTTAACATCCACATCCGGTTCACTGGTAACAATTGGTTCAACAACCACTTTGTTCCTAGCTAGATCATTTCCTCAACACCCTCAACAGGGAGATTAGGACGAACATCCACAACAACTGGTCCAGTTATCAAATCTGACTTCAGATAAATACGATAGAGGGGAACATCTATACAACCTAACTCCACACCTTGTAACAAAACGGAGGCACCAACAGAAGTCTCCTCGGACAAAACAATAAATACTGAGAAGCTCTAGTGTCCCATAAAATCTTAATAGGCTGAGGAGTAGTATTATCAACAATAGAAACAAACCCATCAGACATAAAGGGTTTATAATCTTCCATGTAATCTCAAAAACTGGACTTAAAATCCTGACTCGCAGGACATTCCAACGTATTGGCAACACAGGGTATCGTACAAGCACTGGTCTTGAGCTTAATATCTCTTTCATTCTTCTTCTGGAATCTAAAACAATCAGCCATCAGGTGACCATTCTTCTTACAATAAGCACAAGTCAGTGACTTCTTCTCAAAAGTATCAAATTTTGGACTAGACATATTATAACTAGACTGACTCTTATTCTCTGCAACAGGCTTACTATTAATACGCTCAGTGCTTTGATTCTTGTAATTTCCATTCGAAGTATTAGAATTTTGACCTTTGAAACTTCTTTTATGTGAAAGGGTATAATTATTGTAAATAACAGATGCATCTTGTAATGTCTCAACAGTTTTGTCATCTAAATGTGTTTTTAAGTCCAAATGAACACATTGCTAGAACTCTTTTAATAACATCAGTTGTCTTAGGTTCTTAAAATTGTTATCTATTTTCTTTGACGCAAGCCATTTATCAAATAGGTCTTCTTTTTCCCTAGCAAATTTAACATAGGTTTGTGAGTCAAACTTTTTATAAGATCTAGACTTCTGTCTATATGCTTCTGGCACTAGCTCATAAGCTTTCAAAACTTCCTGTTTAACAGTGTCATATAATCAGAACTTCTTTCTGATGAAAGTGCTGAGTAAATTTCAGCGGTCTTGCTCTCAAAAACACTTTGCAGCATCGTAGTCCAATCAGGCTTTGGCCATTTCAAATTATGAACAATTTTCTCAAACTCAGAAAAATATTTATCGACTGTTTTTTCACAAAATCTGGGATTCAAACATATATTTTTTGCTGCATCAAAACGTTCTGATTTCGACTGTACATTAGTGTTACTTTCTCCTTTGACCATTTCAATTTTTATTTTCTCCATCTCTAACCTTTCCCTCATTTCAAGTTCTGGCTGTTTTAATTTAAATTCATTTTCTTTTTCTTTTATTTTCTCCATCTCCAATCTTTCCTTCATTTCAAGTTCTGCCTGTCTTTCTTCTTTTTCTTTTTCCAATTGTTTCAATTTAAATTCATCTTCCTTTTCTAATTGTTTTAATTTAAGTTCGTGTTCTAATTCCATTTGTTCTAATTTGAGAGCATCAACATTTTCGACCTTGAGTTCAAGAGCCTCTTCACCAAACATTTCTGAGTCAACTAATTTGTCTATTACCAAATTTTTTATAATTTGTTTTCTCATAGATATTCTAACGTCTAATTGCAGATGTTTAGCAAGCAACACTAATTCCTCTTTCTTTAAATTATCAAACCCTTCCAGGTCTGGCGTTTTCAAAAATTTACCGGCATCAAATGCCATTTAGTAGAATTTTGTTGGCTTGTTCTAATAAAATACTGAACAAATTTTTAATAAGATATTAACGTTATCCCGGACAAGAGCCCCCAATTTCTGTTACGACCAGAAAAATCTATTTTTAATTGTAGCCAACAAAAGACACAAATCAATAATAAAATTTAACAAGATTTATTATACACTAGTTTACAAGAAGTATTACACAAATGTAAATGTCAACTTAACTGTCAAAATATAGGTCCAATCTTTTATTTTTTCTTTATCCGGGAATATTCTTGGAATCCACAGAATATTACATCCAATAGGTCACAATCTAGTATGATGTCGTTTGTAAATAAAAGTGTCAATCCAACTGCTGAGAATGTTGATGTCTATCGATGTCTAAGTCTATCTCTATCTCTAACTTTAGGGTCTGCATTTAAATACTTGTAACGGAAAGTTCTAGATAACTATAGATGTTTAAATTACGCATCTTTTATCATGATCATTCTGGAAACGTTATGTAAGTGAAATAGAAAGTTCTAATCATTCCATGAGTATCAATGATTGTTCCAGTGATTTCTAAACTGCATAGTTGTAACACAATGTGTAATATTTTGTACACAATGTAAAAATATATAAAAGGACACACAACACAAATATGATAGCTACAATATTATAACAATGTGCATACATAAACAATATTTCAAACAAACCTAAGTCCTCATTTGCACCAAAATATCCATAATTTTATTTTATAATGCTGACCACATATATGTCAGACTTGCATACCAAGAAATTTTGAATTCTTGAACAAATAAAGGGTCGTATTGGTTGGTAAATTGTAAAATATCCATAATTTTATTTTATAATGCTGACCACATATATGTCAGACTTGCATATCAAGAAATTGTGTTCTCTTGAACAAATAAAGGGTCGAATTGGTTGGTAAATTGTAAAGCACAAGCTATTAACCTTAAGATTTTAAAATGTTTCGAGGTGTTCCTATCAAGAAGAATTTATTATGAAATTCACTTACAACAACCCATATTACCCCCTAACATGACGATTTTTATTTTGCTGACAATACATCAGATTGTTTATTTAAAATGTAATAAAATGAATACATGCATAATAAGGAGATAAAATGGCGAGGTTGTAAACACATATTTACGTCTCCGTACGGCCAAAACCAATGGGCAAACATCCCACAACGTATTTTATTCAAGGTTATTACATGACAAACTTTAAGAGCATTCAAAAGATAAAACCAACGGCCATTATACAACTACTTCAGTTATGTATATGCATAATACAGTAAAACGTATGTTAAAGACGGAAGTACAAAAGAAATCTTTTCTCGTTTCCCGTTTTTTATATAGATTAGACCGTTGGTTTTCCTGTTTGAATTGTTTTACACTAGTCATTTTGGGGGCCCTTTATAGCCTGCTGTTCGGTGTGAGCCAAGGCTCCGTATTGAAGGCCGTACTTTGACCTATAATTGTTTACTTTTTACATATTGTGTTTTGAATGGAGAGTTGTCTCATTGGCACTCATACCACATCTTCGTATTTCTAAATAGGGCAACATACGTACCGTCTTGATTAACAGAAATGTGTCTTAACAATTTATCTTTATTCTATATAAAAAAAAAGGAGATAAAGAATGATTGCAAAATAGACAACAATCACAAGAGGAAACTGCGATGATGTAAATAACTATATAGGTCTCTGTGCGGACTTCGACAATGAGCAAACCCCATACCGTATAGTAAGCTATTAAAGGCCTCTACGTGCTAAAATGTGAAACATTTTAAAGAGAAAACCAACGGTCATTATACAACTACTACATTTATGTATATACACATAAAACAGTAAAATGTATAATAAACTTAAGGCGGAGGTACAAAAAGTCCTGCTAACAATAAAATCACATGAAATCATCAGACAGTATAAAAAATTATGTTTGTTATATTGATGAATAAAAAGGATGATAAAGTAAAGTCACTTGGTAAAGAAATAACATCAGAATTGTCACTGTGACGTCATTTCCTTGTCAAAATTGACCACAAATGACCATAAACAATTTGTGGAAAAATTAAATATAAACAACAGCGTTACCCAAGAATTTTTTTTTCCTCACAAAGACATCTTTGTATAAGATATCTTGTAGCAAAAATATATTTTCTGGCTCTTATGAAAATTTTAACGATAGGTCTCAGAATGAGGCTAATTAAGGGTGTACAAATAAGTAAGGGAGTTAACTCTTTAACAATCAACTGAACGTTTAAATCACATACTATAAGGAAAGACAAATTAAGCTTCTCAATGATCAAAATTAGTGTTTATCCAACTGCTATATGTACAATGGAATTATTGCTGTAAATAGTGTGGTTTAAATTTCTTGAAATATTTATATTTTTGTCAACAGGTCAAATTAAATATTTTGTCAAAATTTTATGAAAATTAAACAAGTTAAATCTATTTAAGTCAACGTGATGGGTACCCTTAAGCAAGCTTGTTATTACCCTTAAATGCAAGAAGTTCCCAGAAGCAAATACATTGAAGTGACTTTTTGCTCATTGTTGAAGGTCGTACGGTGACCCATAGTTGTTTATATTCACGTCATTTGAACTCTGGTGGATAGATATCTAATTTGCAATCATACCACATCTTCTTATTTTGATAATGTTCGTAAAAAGTTCGAAACGAATCTATGCAGTTACATGACAGACTTCTCTTTTGTGAATATGAGACAGATGATATTTGATACATCAATTTATTTATTTATTTATATTTTTTTTTTTTTTTTAAATTTAAAGACCACAAAAAATGCCATATTATATACCATCTTCTTTACGCAATGTATTTTACATTAATCTTCAAGGTTAACTTTACACTAATGTCCCTTATTACAAATATTAATGGTTGTCAAAATCTCATTTACTTTAGTTTAGTTCCTCATTAGAAACTAACTATAAAAGGATATTTTACGTGTCTCTATAATGTAGAATATTATTGAAATTTAATGAACCCTCCTGACACTAATCGCTTTCAAGAATTTACTGTAGAAGTCACCTAATCAACTTCATCGAGTATGGTTAATGTGATCATCTTTCGGTAATGTGTAATCTACATCGGATCATCATCATTAGTAAACCCTTGATTGGGTTAAATATAGCAGTAGCGAGTTATTATAACGTATAACAATATTAGTGTTAGATAATTGTCAAACAAAAAACAATAGCAAATTGTGTGATGTTTGCCTTTGAGGCTTTCCGTAACAAACAATAACTTATGGTTCAGTTGAACCCATTGACACAAAATAGCCAGGTCTTCACCCCGTGAATGTATATTGTATGTACTTTATGAATATGTTATTATTATTTTGAGGACTCTCAGATAGATTGTTTTAACTAATGGGATTATTCTCTTGAAATAAAGATTATTTATTTATTTATTTATTTATTTATTTATTTATTTATTTATTTATTTATTTATTTATTTACTATACATGTCCAACATTCCAACTACAAAATTTGGAATGATGTGAGTGTCATGGAATAGTTTATATTATTATACTTCATGTCAAAATGTCAGATTTTGATTGGTTAATACGAGGGAGACAACATTTAAATAACACATAGCTGAGAGGTTGATAGAGCAGATTGTTACCCCGAGAAAACATTGTCAACTGAGGCGAAGCCAATGTCTTTTCGAGGGGTAACAATCTGCTCTATCACCTCTCAGATATGTGTTGTTTAATTTATTATACGGAATGTTCTGTTATTACTGTCTATTAAATCTAAATTCGAAGTAATAAACTATGTCGTCTTGTACATAACAATCATCCTTATTTATTAAAGAGCACACTTGAGCAAGCGTCTCCGTGAAGGGTAATAGAGTATTTGCCATGGGATAGAGTAAATTGTCTCCCTCGTATTAACCAATCAAAATCTTGCATTTTGACATGAAGTATAATAATATTTGTTACTAACTGCATAAATGGTACACAATATATAGAATATCTGTTACAACAGTAACACATAATATAACAAAGTGTCCATAGGAACTTCTGTAAGGGGAACACATATACGTTGATAAAAGTACCATTGTACATGTATATCTATAAATTATAAAAACAATCTGTTTCCGTAAATAAAAAATGTTCATCATTTCATGGAAGTTGACATCAGTCAAAATCAACAATATTTATACAAGTGATCATTTTTTTTCGATACATCTTTTGTTCACTCAACTGGACTATTTGAATGGCTCCTGACTATCCTGGTATGTATTGTCCAATGCATGAATCAATGATCAGTAATAGATGCATTCAATTTTCTATCAGAGAAAAAAAAATCTAAAAGTTTCTAAAAACTTGAAATTATCGTGACCGTCATTATCATCTTCGTGGTCTTTTAATGTTCTTTAAACTCTACACCAGATAAATTGATGATGATGATGACGACGACGACGACGACAATAGAGCTTAGATATCTATCTATGTTGAACAATATGCTACGTAGCTATTTAGCGACTAGGCTAGCTACACATTCCGTAGTCAAAATCTTTAAACTCTACACCAGATAAATTGATGATGATGATGACGACGACGACGACGACAATAGAGCTTAGATATCTATCTATGTTGAACAATATGCTACGTAGCTATTTAGCGGCTAGGCTAGCTACACATTCCGTAGTCAAAATCTACGTAGCCCTACGTAGTAGATACGATATTGAACGCATCCCTGATTATATTTGATGTTATACACAAAGCGTGAAAATATCAGTTTCTTAAGTAGATTTTTATTGATTGATTGATTATTGTTTGCATAATGATCAGCGGCAAATATTTCTCTCATGTTCAGGACGAGAACGAAATAGAACTAATGATTCAAAAGTTGAGCTGTAAATGGAGTTGACCGGGATGAACGGCTTGAAATTTGGAATGCCACTTGAAAATGAGGGTATATCGGATGGGGACAAAAATTGTGCATGGCAACAGGCTATCTATGAACCCATCTATAATAGTGTCGGATCCTATCAGGTTATATGAGATGTGTGGTTGCATGGGTGTTTTATAATAACAAAATAAATAAACAAATAATAGGTACGGCAATTGGTGCAGTCCCTTCACCGGAAATCTGTGACGTACTTATGTTTGAAATAATAAATCAAATATTTTCTGCATTTCAACATAAAGACAAAATATTATTATGGCAGATATAGGGACGATGGATTCATAATGTATAATGGAACATCAGATGAAATTAAAGAATTTTTTCGTCTGGCAAATAATTATACCCGCTTATTGAAGTTCACCTATGAAATCTCAAACGATGAAATGTCGTTCTTAGATGTTGATGTAATTAAAGGTCAAAGATTTACAACACATGACATTCTTGATCTTGAAATACATTTTAAAGAAACAAATTCTTTTCTCTATCTGCATCGGAATAGCTGTCACATACATCATGAATTTCGAAGGATTTATTAAAGGGAAGTAATACCGCAGATAAGATACACAAGTGACCATAACAAATTAATACACAATCTAACTAATTTCAAAGTGAAATTATTAAATAGGGGTTTTACTGATGCTTTATCAATTGACCGGATTGAATTATTACAGCAAAACAAATTGAAGGAAAACGAAAAACATTCCTTTAGTTTTAATAACTAAATATAACCCATATACATGTATACGTAAAATAAAAAAAAGTGCATCATCAAACATTTGCATGTAATTGCAGTTTGACGAAAAATGTGTACAAGTGTTCAATGTTGAACCAATAGTTGCATGTAGCAAACATAAAGTGTAGGAGACATGCTTACTGACATAAACATAAAATTGATAGTTAGACCTCTGATGATGGCAGATCTGTCATAATATCTATTGAAGGATGAAGAATTAAAATATAAATATATCAATATATACATGAATGATTTTTATATTTGTTTATATTATGTAATGCAAGTTAAAATTACCATCCAATGCAGAACTGCCGAAACACTAAAATAGTGTCGGGTCCTATCATTCATTATGGAATGTTTGGTAGCATGGGTGTTTTATAATAACAAAAAGTAAATGGGATTGACCGGGAGGAACGGCGTGAAATTTGGAATGCCACTTGAAAATGAGGATATTTTGGCTGGGGACAGAAATTGTGCATGGCAACAGGCTATCTATCGACCCATCAAAAAGTTGGCATAGGTGTTCCTTAACATACACAGAGCATAATGGAAATGCTGATATCCACATACTTGAAACATCAGTTGTATTTATTTATTTATTTATTTATTTAACCCAAAAAATCGTAATTTCGTATCAGATTTATTTGAATAAATAGCAAATGTTGTCTTTTACGTATTGATTTATTAAAGGAACATCAGAGTTTAGTAAAAAAAATATGTCATGCATTTTATATAATACTTAAAACAATACGGTTAATTGCTCATAAATATTCAAGCAAGCAGGTTAAAAATTTGTCAACTACGAAAAGAATTATAGTGTCTTAATAAAACATGTACGATTGAGCATGAGGGGGCGACATCAAAAACAAACAATCCGTTTGTTTACGTTTTTTGTTTTAACCATTAATCACGATGTTGGTTTCACACTTTGTCATGTCGGTGCCTTTAAAAGCTTACTATACCGTAAGGATTTTGCTCATTGTTGCTCTGAAACGAATTATTCATTTCTTCATATTTTAGCTTTCAAATTTTGGTTTGGAGCTTACATGTAGCTGCATGATGACTGTTATCCCCAATATATATATGTGTGTGTGTCGTGCGCGCGGAAATCGGTAATGTGCACAAGTGTAATGTGTGTATGCATGTGACGTTCATATTTGTTTTGAGTCTGTAATTGACAAATACAGATCTTTTTTTAGTCAATTAATTATATAAGGATGACTGTTTCACTTGCAGAAACCTTCGAACTATTATAGAAATAAGGAGATGTGGAACGATAGCCAATAATACAACTACCCACTATCAGTTCAACTGAATTGTATGTAAGCAACGATATGTCATCGTAAGGCCATCAACAATGAACAAATACCGTAAAGTCAGCTTTAAAAGGCCTCGAGATGAAATGTGAAACAATTCAAACGAAAAAATAAACGACTTGACTTATGACAAACCAATAAACTTTAAACAGATATGACAGATAGCTACGAACGACAACCACTGAATAACAGGATCCTGACTTATAACAGGCACTTAAAGAATGTGGCAGCGGGGTGTAACATGTTTTTGAGCGCTTAATCTTCCCCTGGCTAGCTTGGGGCAGTGGTGTAACAGCACATTATAAGAAAAAAAAATTTAAATCAGTTAAACATTGCTTGAATAATCAGATTTACACGAAGCTCAAAAATCAACAGACATAAAGATAAAGGAGAATAATTACCGATCTAAGAGTCCTTTCAGTTACTGATAGATAGTTCAAACCCATATACAACTATCAAATAAATCATCTTCCCTTGATTAAATTATCAATTATCACACGTCCAACGGATTTAGTGTAAACACGTCATAAACAGTGATAAAGCAGGACCTTGTGCACCTATTATTAACCTCATTACCTTACACAGCTGTAGACCAGATTTTAAGGAAGTAAAATCTACCAGGAAAAAAAAATACATCTTGATTCATTATGATGAAACACCGGATGTTTAATGCATACATCTATGTTTCTGTTGTTATTCATAGTGTGTAATCTCCTTAAATCAACGTGAATATGGTCAATGTTATGCCTGATATCGTCAAGGTTACATTGTAGGAAGGGTGATTAAATGTTTACCCACCACAGGACATTTGTTGTTTTATGTCATATTATCTTCTTTTAAAAAAAAATACGAATAACTGTCAACAAACAAATTTTGCAAGTTCGATCATCAGTTTGTTTTTGTGTTGTGTTGTTGCACCACTGTACCAAGTTAGGGGAGGGTTGAGCGTTCCCAAACATCTTTAACCCCTCCACATTCTGTATGTGCTTGTCCCGGGATACATTTTTTCATGTCTGGGCATTTTATTGCTGACAATACGATATGGGTTTTGCTCATTGTTGAAGGCCATATGGTGACCTATATTTGTTTTATTATCCATTTTATTTAGATGACCCTGTTGAATAGTTGTCTCACTGACAATCATATCACATCTCTTTATTGGACGTTACTTGAAAAAAAGTAAATGTAAAAATTGTAAGATTTCATTATTTTTTTTTCAACAATTGTATGTCTCAGTTCCAGCGTAAGAAGCAGTTGTATGTCTAAGTTCTCAGCGTAAGAAGCAGTTTTATGTCAACGTTCCAGCGTGTAGAAGCATTGGTTGTCTAAGTTCCAGCGTAAGAAGCAATGAAAACGGGATTATTGTTTCTACGGCAAAAGTAACAAGCGTGTAGCTGAAATTCTTTTCTTTCATTTAAAGGAGATACTACATGTACCTTTAAATGCTTTTCTCTATTCAATGAAGGTGTTCTTCGCCTTTGGTTATTTAGTACATGTAAGTCTGATGTTACATATCTGTGATGATTCTCTGTAATTTTTAGATTAAATGGCGATTTCCCGTTTCTGGGGTTTTTTCGCCTTCGGTTATTTAGTACATGTAAGTCTGATGTTACGTATCTGTGATGATTCTCTGTAATTTTTAGATTAAATGGCGATTTCCCGCTTCTGCTGAATGAATGAATATGTGGTGTTGTTGATGCTGACTTTGAAGAAAGCTTGAAGAGCGGATAGAAAAGGTGGCAGGTGGGTACCCTAGAGCTAATCAGAATGTATCATTTATGAATTGGGTTTTATTAAATTCAATTGGTAACTTTCATTTCGTAATATTTGTGGAAATACCTCCGTTCACTTCCATACCGATATGTTATAGTGATTGAACAAGCAAATCGCTATATGTCATTTAATCTGCACGGATCGGATGGCCCTGCTTGACCCCAACGACGTAGGAGTTCGGGTGAAAGGGTCATCCCAACCGTGCAGATTATAAGATATATACCAATTTGATTGACCAATAACTGTTTTAACACATGACACCATCAATGTACACGAACGTTTTGGAAATATTTGGACAATACCCAATCCACAACTCCTAGTAAGGTAAAGAAAGGGGTAAACACGTCTTTAAGAAATAAAAGATTGGTTACTTTTGAATTATTAATTGTTTTGATATTCAGGTTTTCTCCTACATTATTTGTAGAATTTCGTTTTACTGGCAGATCTTTGATTGTTTCTGTTTTAATATAAATTCGTGACGATTTAGAACTTGACATATTGTGTAGACACCTTGTCTATTATTGAACACTATATGTTGCCCTCTAGATGTCCTTATGTGGTTTGTGTTGTTTGGTTGCTGTCTTTTTTGACGTATAAACCACATCTATTTTTTTAGTTCCGTTTGATGTACTTTTAAATCGGTTTATGGTAAATGATAACTGAAAACTGAAAGGGTTTATTGAGTATACATTTATTGTTTTTCTTTCCCTCAAGAATATCACCAGAGAAAGATTAATCGACGAAAGATGTATTTAAATCTATAGTGCAAAGAAAACAAAACAAAGTTTCACTTTTCAATCTTTAACTTCCCCCCTCCCCTACAATTTTTCAACTGTATTATTTTGAAGACATGTCGACTCTAAACGAAGTCTGATTGATCTCCAACCTACGTGTATACCCCCCTGTTTATGGCACATATACTTAAATATAAACCTCATTAAATTCAATCCCAAAATATTAATTAAAATTTTAAGGATAATGTTTAAAAAGTCGTAATAAATTCAATTGAGCACAAAACTAATCAATCATTTGGATATTCTAAAATATTGAAAGAAATTACCGAAATAAAATATTCATGTCTGTCATATTTGTTGTTTTTTTTTTTTCGTAAATTGTTTTGTAATAAATTAGGCCGTTAGTTTTCTCAATCGTTTCATATTTTTCATGTCGGGCTCTTTATATCCGACTATACGGTATGTGTTTTTCTCATTGTTGAAGGTCGCACGGTTGCCTATTATAATTGCTTACTTCCACTCCATTTGGTCTTTGGTGGATTGTTGTCTCATTGGCAATCATGCTAAATATCCTTAGTCCTTATATTTATATAAAAAGAAAAATAATTATTTTGTAGGACTTTGAAACACTGATTTAAGATTTACATTAATATTGTATGCAAAATATCATAAAATGTTCCAAGGAAAGAAAAATACTTTCTATTTCATATTTTAAAACGACGAAGTTTGTACAAAGTTGTTAATTGATCAACAATGTTGTAATTGCAAGGTCAGTGGCGGTTTCGGGTGGAAAGGGAGGGGGGGCGAAATAGTCATACAACCACTTTGATAAGAAAATATATAATGGTTTAGCCTAAAATCGTCAAAATATTTTGTAAGCTCGCAGCGCTCGGCTGTATTACTTCTATCTTATGTAAATCAGCCCCTAAAAATAAGGGTACCATTGAACTTTGCAGTATATCTGAGGTCGTTCATGCACACCTTAGCGGTGCATTATCCAGATTATAGCAGTGTTAGATCAAAGAGATTTTGACTATGTCATGTGTTTAAAATTCAAATAGTGACTTCAATTATATTAATCTCTTGTAATTCTCTTTGTCCATGACTACAACTATGTAATTGAAAAGGTTTGGTTTATTAATTAAATATGTTCGGTTTCCTTATGCACACCACTACATAGATAATAACCCTGCTCAGATTCCTGACCTAAATTGCGTAACAGGAGTAATACCACCATTGTTTTTCCCTGTTAGTTTTGTTAAATTGTCACTTTTCAAAAAAATGTGCGGAAATTATCTTTGTTTCAAATAAAGAAATACTTGGCATGAGTAAAGTTTTATCCTGTCCAGTACTACAGACAAAATATCACATAACATTTCATTGCATATAAGATAATAACCATCACCGGAAGTTAGCCAATCCAATTTTTACCCTTTTTATTTTCCTGTTTATAAGCTTTAGTAACCATGTAACCTCAAGTTTAAAAAATATTTTATAGGAACACCAAACAAAACAAAAAAAATTGTGCTTTGAAACACCCAAGATATATGTTTATGACTCAGAAATTGTTTACTGTAATGAAATGTAGGATTAATTTCCTACAACTTTCAAATTCAAGGGAATATTTTTTTTCGACCCTTTTTCGTATGAAACCGGATGTGACGTACTATGATTTGGTGGTATTACACCTAACAGGTCATTTGACGAAGTGTTGTTTAGGAAGACAATCTGTGCAAGGAGAACACATAAACGGTTAATAAGTTTCCTATAAGAAAATTGTTTGTGCAAACTGTTGAAAAATATCTTTTAGGTAACAAGATTTTTTTGTGTAAATATTGCTTAACACAACCTAAAGCTTTATGAACCATTCAACTAAATATCAAAATATGCATATTAAAAACAATAAATAAACTAATCATAGATACCAGGATTGCAATTTTGTACGCCAGACGTGCGTTTCGTCTACAATAGCCTCATCAGTGACGCTCCAATCAAAAGAGTTAAAAGGCCAAATAAAGTACGTATATACGTGCTTAATATACGTATTGTTTGCATTAACAAAAATGGGACCCGACCGATGTTTATTTTGTTCGCATTCCGAAAAGATCCCTTACATTTTATGGCTATAACTATTATCATACCGCCTCGGTGGTATCGTGGTAGCGTGTTCGCTTCGAGTGCAGGAGGTTGTGGGCTCGAACCGCGGCCGGGTCAAACCAGAGACTTTAAAATTGGTATTTGCTGCTTCCCCGCTAAGCAAGCGGCATTAAGGACTAAGAGCAAAGACTGATCGGTTCGGAGTTAGAATAATGTGTCCGGGTAGAGTGACATGTCTTTCTGCGGACTATTACCTTGTGAACTAGCACATTAAAAATCTGGCTCAGCGTGTCGGTCTAGTACAAAGTAGGGTTAATATTCATAAAACATTAACATGCTATCGTCCTGAATAATCATATTAATTTGCCGTTGGACGCTAAGCAGCCATCCACCATCATCATTAACTTCATATTATCATTAGCATTATCATTATATTTTTTCATCTTTTATCTATTTATAATCATTATAATTATGGACCGATGATTGGTTTTATAAAGTATTCGTAATCTAAATATTGTAACAAAGTGATATACATGCAGTTGCACTGTGTCAAACTTACGGCAGACACTTTCTTTAAAAGCATGGCCTATTTCAAGCATCGAATAGGATCGTGTCAGAACTGTACTCATTGCTACTTTATTATAAATACGTTTACTTTATATGTATAGCGATGTGACATCCGTCCGTTCGTCTTTCCCATGTATTAGAAACTACTCCTTAACCGCGTGATTTTTTTTCATAGAATCTTACTGACTGTACTTTTGCCCACCTGATTCATTTCTCAAAATTTTGACATTACCTTGATTTTGTATTATCGGCACTCCACTGTACACATTTGTATCTACTAAACTCATTATCAGAATTAAATGTTGCTTCTCAGAATCTTCACCATTTAATGCAATTTCGTAGCGTTTTTTTTTTTTTTTTTGTCTTTGACCCCAGTTAATTTGTAGGTTTCTTTTAGCAGATAATGGAATTTGCAATAGCTTTATCTGATTGGACACATAATGTATCTGCAACTCCTCCTTAGCCCCTTATTAAAAAAAAATTCAAAACTTCAAGTAATCTTAAACATATAATGCCATTGTGCAATCTCAAATATGCATGATGTTGTATTGTTTATTTTTAAAATGAAAAAAAATTTGAGTTTCCATTAGCAAATCATAAATTTGCCATTCCTCTTTTTTGAAATACACATTTTGTATCCGCAACTTCTCCTTAACTTCTTATTATACTCTTAACACTGTAATGCCATTATGCGCCTCCATTTTTGTTTTGAACAAAGTTATTTTTTTTGGTTTCCCTTAGGAACCATTGGTTTATCTGGGAATATCATTTTATATCCGCAACTCATTTTAAATCCTGAATTTATTTTCTTTCTTATGTTATTCTGAATATTCACCATACAATAACAGTGTACACCTATTTTGATTATATCCAAATTACTTATGGGTTTCCCCTAGCAAATCATGGACCTCGCCATTGCTTTTTTTTTTTTTTTTTTTTTTTGGAATACACATTTTGTATCCGCAACTTTTTCTTAACTTCTTATTATAACTTATTGAAATTCTTTCAGAATCTTAACACTGTAATGCCATTGTGCGCCTCCATTTTTGTTTTGAACAAAGTTATTTTTTTGGTTTCCCTTAGGAACCATTGGTTTATCTGGGAATATCATTTTGTATCCGGAACTCATTTCAAATCCTGAATTTGATTTTTTTTCCTTATGTTATTCTGAATATTCACCATGCAATAACAGTGTACACCTATTTTGTTTAAATCTAAATTACTTATGGGTTTCCCCTAGCAAATCATGGACTTTGCCATTGTTTTATATAGGGGAGGAGGGTATAATTTTATGCATTATATACTTGTAGTTAATAACTACTTTTTCCACAATGTAAAAACATATAGAACAAGTACAAACATCTTTTCAGATAAATCAGAATCATCATACTAAACTTCCAAACAATTATTTATTCAAACAGTTATAGCATCTATACTATTAAAATTACGAGGTCCAATGTGTTAGTCGGCATGACGTAGAAACGACGAATCAAATAATTCAACTTTATATATAACTAATATAGAATAATAGTGTTGATTAAAAATTACACCATTCCAGGCCCTTTTGTTTTCCGCATAATTAACAAGTCAAATGTAGTTTCTGATTGTAGTAAGAAAACCAGGATGGGTTCAAACAGAAAGATTTTGAAAGCAGAGAACACTGTGCACCTTATAATCAGCATGACTTTATCAGATGACAATACGAGTTCTAAAAATCCAGGCTAAAAATAAGACGGAGGCATTTTAATTCAGTCACTGACCCGCGATGTGTTCTAGTCTATTATGAAATTTATATACTAACGAATAGTTAGTTACCTCTTGGACCAATCATCGGACCATAAAGGGCATGTTATATAAGATTACAAATAGAACTAAGTAAAGAAACAATAATAACAATGCTTAAGATAATATGAAGTCAACTGTTATTATCAGTTGGTTTCATAATGTAAAAGATTTATAATAAACCAAAGCAACAATCTTGCACATTTCTTCATGTTCACATGAAAGAAGCCAAATTAATCTGTTTTCTGTATCTAGATTTTTGAAATTATTGCATATTTTTAAAGCAGAATTTAACCTAACTTGTCATTCTATCAGAAAATGAATTTCATCTCCAATTATATTAAAAGAATAAAATTTACAAATTGTTTTATCTTTGTCAATCTTTTTATAACGACCCTGCTCAATAGCGAATTAATGAGCACTAATCCGTAGTTGTGTCAGGTGCTTTCTATTTTCAAAAGTCTGACAACATTAGAATAAGCCTCTCTTTAGAAAATATCCTTAAATTTTAAATAAATTCGTAATTTACCTTTCTTCACCATTACAGTAGCAGTCTGTAAAAGTTTATTTTTTCCAAAATTATATATACCTTTTAATTAAAACATCTTTAATCTCATTATCATTGAGATTATTAATATCTACATTCAACTGTTTTGCAATAACAACAATAGAAGAATTTCATGTTTGTATACCTTTCTAGTGCATATAAATGCTATCTGCAAGAGCTTGATATATGACACCCATTCATGTTTTTTTTTTATTCTACAGACACATTTACAAACTGAACAAATAATATCAATATGAAGCGGTATGTCACAGTATCCACTGTAAGCCAAATTATGTCACAGTATCCACTGTACGCCATATTATGTCACAGTATCCACTGTACGTCATATTATGTCACAGTTTCCACTGTATGTCACATTATGTCACAGTATCCACTGTAAGCCACATTATGTCACATTATCCACTGTTTGCTACATTATGTCACATTATCCACTGTATGCTACATTATGTCACAGTATTCACTGTATGCCCACATTAGGCTACATTATCAGTCAGAGTATCCACAGTATCCACAGTGCCTACTTTATCCGCCATTTCTATATTAACACCATTATAGATGTCTAAAATGGAACACTCAAAATAACTTTATTTAAGCAGAAACTGTCAGCCCTGCCGAAGTAAAATCAAAAGTCAAACACATCTTCAGCATGGTGTGCCGACTATATCTAAAAAAGGACTCAGTATATGGAAAAGCAAGTAAAATTACACGAGTTGACATTTTTGGGAAAAAAAATCAAACCAAATATCTGCGATTTTTCAATTTTAATGAAATTTGCAGCGAAAGACAGCAAAGTATTATTGTATGAACATTTCCTATCTGCCTCATAACATTGACTTTTTAAACAACGCAAAACTTGATAACTTTACTTTTAGCTAGATCAAACGCATCGTACAACTGTGTAATAACAAAAACAAGTTTTGCACAATATTTACCTGTTTATAAATTTTGTAATCAAGTTGTTACTATAACAGTTAAGCTCTTCGATATAACATTTTTTATTAAAAAAAATCTGCCACAGACAGCAATTCTCTGCAAATTATCATTATTGCATAACACTCCGAAAATAACTTTTAGACAGATGTATAGACTTTTTAATCGACATGAAACTTGATAATTTAATTCTTGATAGACCAAACGCATTGTATAAGTGTGTAATTACATTTCAAAACACATGTTTTGCACAATATTTTCCTTTTTTGATTAAGTTGTCATCCGGGACCTGAGGGCTTACATTTGATATTTCAATCATCGTCACTTTACTTTGATCTAGACAATAGATCGGCTGTTTGTCAACAAAGTAACATCTCAAGGTGATTTATGACCTATAAACGTCTTGGACAAACTCTCCATTTAACTGAACAAATTTCGAACTCTTTTGGTGTCAAACGTCAAATAGATATAGTTATTATTTTTTCTACAATTTCACGTTTGCGTTTACATCTCTTTTCTTGGCTTGTCATTGGCTGACAAGTAACCTGACATATGATTTCAGAAATTTTGATTGATGCATTCCACTAGAGTTAAACGTTTTTAGGGACAATTCAGTTCTTGATACGGTTTTCGTTAATTTTCATACCCTAAACAACGGTTTGAAATATTTTCAACAAACATGTACGGTTGTTTTCTGACAATTTATTCCCTGATTTTAATTGTAAGCGACGTAAAAAGTTACAGCAGTGGTGGTCCGGAAATTTTTTGTCAATATGATCGTTTGGACGGTAGAAATGTTATATTAAGGCCTGGCCATAATGCACGGCCAAGAAATCCTGCTCCTCATGGTTATAGAATAGAGACAGGACAGTTCAATCCACAATCACTTCGAGGTAAGTTTATTTGTGTTTTCATGGTAACATTTTAAGTAAATCTATCGATTCAAAATTTTGTTCAATATAACTATTGCAATATGACTACCACACAAACAGTGCATTTGTATTTTAATTTTGAATTCGCTTAAGTATCCCGAAGAAGTTGTTGTAAAGCTTGAAGCTACAGAAATTGTATCCTCCTACTGAGTATATCATATATGAAAACACGTTTAAATGAGAAGATATGGTATGAATATGAATATGAATATGAATATGAATATGAATACTTTTGGACATAAACGCATTGTAGTAAAGATATTTGCTTTATTTTCCATTATTACTGCAGTTCCTTAAGTATTGTCAGAATGTTCGAGAATAGACATTGGCGTCTTCAAGAAGGTCTTCAAGAACATTTAGAGAAAAAATAATATTTGGGTAAAATCTGACAAGTTTGACTTAGGAAAATAAAATGGATATTAAAATCAATACATCCGTTTCAGATCCATACTTACTCAATAGACTATCTTCATATTACCGAGTTTTGACTCCGAAGTATATAATTTTTATTTGTTCTATGTTTTCTACACACGACTAAATCATAGGAAAATAGTTGTTTTTCCCAAATAGCCCCGATTGTGAGCTTCATTCTACTTCTTTTAGTTGCTTTTACTTGACCGAGTACCAGAATGTCCTACCACAGAGTAGGTAACCTGTCAAAAAATTATATACTCCAGAGTCAATAGTCGGTAATATGAAAATGGTCTATTGTTACTCTTACAACTATACATGAGGGTGTGGATGGGGGTTTACAGAATAGAGAATAATGGGCATAAAATATAAAGAAGACAGACAAATGGTCCAAAAATTAAAGAAAAGAGAATAATGAGGTGCTAAAATATAAAGAATAGAGAATAATGAGCAAAAAGTATAAAGAATAAAGAAAATTGCTTAATAATTAAAGAATACATAAATGAAGGACCCCCCCTTTTTCCCCCATCTAGACCCTCATACATAATCTTTGTACATTTGAACACATTGCACCTTACAGATTTTCTATGAGAACATATTTAGTTATTGTTACAGATATCTGGATCCTACTGCAACATTTAATGCTTAATTACACCTTATATAAGAATGCTGGATTTTGATTGGTTGGTAGCCAGTGTATTTTTCGCATATTCTAGCCTTTTTTCTCATTTCAAAGGAAATTGCATGTTTTTTCACCACTGCCGGTGAATTTGCCTCAAATTCCCCTCTATGCCGTGGTATTTGCCATTTTGGATATTCCTTTTTTACCCTCGCGAGCCTCTTCCCGCCAAAATTATTGGGTTATGACGTTACATAAAGACAGCGATAACGCGTATAAGTACGTGTATAATTCCCGCGGTATTATGATAGTATCTGCTTATCCTCAAAATAATGCATAAACATGTTTATGGATTACAGCTTACTAGTAAAAAAATATTTCCTTTCACCAGTACAGAGTTTCAATCAAAATCTATTCGGTGTAATTAAACAGATATATCATGTTATGGAGGGGTATTTGCGAAAAATACCAGTCTTGGGACCTAATTTCCCTTGCCTAGCGGCTCGGGAAATTTAACAGTCCCTCGACTGGTATTTTTCGCAAATACCCCTCCATAACATGATATATCTGTTCAATATACATGTATCATATGATGAAATACGTGCGGCACCACACCTCATCATGCTTAACATTCTTTTATTAAATGGAAGAGTTGGAACGACATGTTTTTAATACTCAGATCACGAAATTCTTTTAAATACATTTTTGTCAATAACTATAGCCTCTGACCAATGCTCGCTTGATTGTTGGTTGATTAACGTCCAGTGGCAAATATTCCATGCATGTTCAAAGAACAATTCGTCAATAAGTATAAAAAAATAATGCAACTTTGCTATTTGCAATGTCAAAATGCATTGACCGTATAAAATATGGCCATATACAATAACTGACCGTATAAAGCCAAACTATTGACGTTGATTATGTGTTCCCGTAGAGTTTTGCAAAATTTACGTCGTCCGCTTCAAATTCAAAATTGTTCATTTTTTTCCGAAATATTTCATTAGGAACAGTTTTCGTAATTGCAGTATAAAGATAATAATAAAAGAAAAACATTGTCTCCAAACATGTTTTTTTTTGTGCTCGCCAGAGACTCGCATTCTGCTTGTTTCTTAGTCTTATCTTGTACATATATATATATATGACTATTCTACATATAACATTTTGATTTATTTCCTAACAATCAATGACAATTACACACTTTATTAATTTGGTGCGTGGTGCCTCCGAAGTGCTTTTTTGGAAATACATTCATCAGAAACTCTCAAACCCATAAAATTGAAAGGATGTATAAATACATCAGAACGTGAGGAGTTATATCAAAGAGATCTGAGACGATAAGTAAAATTTAACTAGGTAAATTTTGCCTTGGGGAATCTTTAGGTGAAAGTGTTCAATCTTATAAAGAAACTGATATATGTTTGAAGTTACTAAAAACTAGTAATTTGCCTGAAATGTTTTGTTTTAGGTTTTTCCTTTTGTTTTTGATATTACAATAAAGTTTTCTTTTAGTTATAAAAATAATCCATACTTATTAAACATCACTTCTATCTATCATGTCTTTTGTCTGACTTTAGATGTTATAGTACTATTTTGACAGGCAATCAATGCTCCCTAACCGCGAAAGAGCCGTATGTGATGACGCAGCGATAAACTCATCAATTCATCAACTAAGTGATTTGCATATCTCAGCTTCGTCTAATAACTTGAAAATACTGTCCCTATAACATTGTAATCCTTCATCGGGTTATGCTGGTAAAACAAATATTCTTATTATGGTTTTAGTCATTTTTAGGGGGCACTCAGTGGAATATAGAAATACTAAATAGACATTTTTTGTAGTATTTAGATAGAATGTAGCGTCAAACTTCTTCAGAAAATTGTTGTCTGATACGATAATGTCAGGTCTTTTGAAAGGGGATGTTGTTGTTTCAGTTCGTTTATCTATATACTTGTTTGTCTATTTTCACTTTGTATCATTCACAACTCCTTTATTGAGCTTCGGCCATTGGTCTCGGTTGATATCAGTTTTCAGTTTTTCATAAGTAAAACAAATATCAGCTAGCTTTTCGCTCTATTTGAATTAAGTAGCTTCTAATTAAGTATTGGCTACGACTATTTGTTCTGTTTTCCATAATAAATCATGCATTTTACTGTATCTACATAAGTGAAAATTCAATTTATACCGTCCTCTCCTCTTTAATAATTAATTTGGTGCCAATTAAAAAGAAAAGGTCCGATGTTGGGCTTACTTGGCCCAGTAAGTTGACCGAAAATAAAATAATTGGATGATTCCGTTATTAGTACAGAAGCATTCTCAGTTTACCTGCTTATTGTTCTAGGACTTTATGAAAAAGATAAGATTATAAATAAGAAGATGTGGTATGAGTGCCAATGAGACAACTATCCATCCAAGTCACAATGTGTAAAAAGTAAACAATTATAGGTCAAAGTACGGCCTTCAACACGGAGCCTTGGCTCACACCGAACAGTAAGCTACAAAAGATTAGTCTTGATGACGTACTATATTGTGTCATTGAAGTGATGTCATAGAAGCTATTTGCCCAATTTTAGCTAGCAGAGGAACATTTTTGCCAGATAATTTATGAACATAAGCGTAGCCCAAGGTGACTTTTTATAAACAAGTGAATAATCATAAAATACACATCCTTGTGTAAAATCTTTTTTGTGCGATGATTGAGCACTTATATTATTTCTTAGCAACTGTCACATTTTATGCAAATTCGACATTTTATTGAATTTCCTATCTTTTCATTCGGTATTACTAATGACTGGCAAATATGTTAAAATAAAACCGCAATGTTTTACTTAAGTACATAAATAAAAACAAATATTTCTGCTTGGAGAAAATTTTGATGCAATTTATTCTCTATTCTTAAAACCCCATTCAGATCCTCTTTTATGTAAATTTGTTCTTAAGCGTACCTTGTGAATGTTGTACTTGTATATTCTTCACGAGGTAGTCAGAGTACATATCTGTATTTAACCATCAAACAAATTTAAGTGCTTGTATGAACAAGTATTGTAGCAACCTAGACCATCACGATTTTCTGTAAAATTATGTTTTTAGTATGACTTCTGTATGTTTTATGGGTTAAGGGGTGTAAGATAAGGGTGTCATACATCTTGCATTAGTATGTTAGTAAAGTATGGAAATAAGGACAGATCAGCAAAATTTTGTCAGAAGGAAATGGATAGTCTATTTCAACATTTTGGTAGTGAAGCTCAACTCCTTTGAAGAGAAAGGGAAAACAGCGAAAGAGAAAGTTCACATATTGGATATCAAATGTCTACTCCTTGGCAGTTGAGCTTTGCCAACCAAGTTTTTACAAGCAGTATAATTGTTCAATTGAAATTTCCTCATCTGATTAAAGATTGCGTAGGGAAAAACAATGTACTTAAACAGCTCGTTTCAACGATAAGAATGAGTTTCTGTTTCTATTTCTGCAATCGATCTATCGATGTTAATATTAGGTGTTATAATTGTTGTTGCTGAGAAGAGAAAAAAACACGTGATTCGACAGCAGATGTCAATCCGATACAGATACAGGCAAGACAGACTGAACACGACAAAAAGTACACAGCAGATAATGTGTCTTACCACGCGCGAGCAATCAGTAGTGTATCTAAATTCAGTGTAACTTTAGACAGGCCTCCTCTGTAGTTGTGGGATGAATAGTGGTTGTCCTCTGCTGCTCTGCTTTTATCACTTTATTATTTAAAACAATTTAGAATCAACAGAGTTTACCATAGCTTTTTAAGATATTTAGAAGTCAACAAAGGTAACGATACACAAGTTTGAACTCAAGTTTATCATGAAATAATATGAAATGCTGTTTAATTATTCAATTAAAATTATTCATTTAAAAAGCGAGTGTACATGTATAATATTATGATTCAGAAAATATGACCAATTCTGAAAGACAGAAGATACTGAATTAGTTTTGTTTTGCAGAAAATATAAGAATTTTGTATTCATATATCTGTGAAAAAAATCAAAATTTTTAATCTGACCATGTTTTATGTTTCAAATTGTAAGTTCAAAATTTCTCTAAAATTTTGTGAAAGTTGATGTTTGAAATCAATAAAATGTCGAATGAATTAAGCGTTTCTAGTTTTTGTCGTTAAGTTAAATCATTACTATTGGTGAGAAAACAACTGTGCAAATATAGTACCAATTTTAGTGCGGTGACGGAATAGTAAAGTCGATTTTTAAAAGAGTTTAATTTCACTTCATATTACACGGCTAAAAGGTTGCACAGTCCTAGAAAAATGATTTTACTTGAATGTAAGGTCGGTCGTCCAAAAGTCGTACGGTGAAGTTTTTTGTTTTATTTATTTCGTCGTTTAGCTAGCCAATTAGTCTAAATATGCAGATCATGAGTGGCATGCAGCTTGACTTTTTTTTTTTCAAAGGCTGCAATCAATCATAATTATTTCTTTTTTTTTGTTTTATTCAAATATCAAACACAATGTTTTATTCAATAATCGAAAAACTTAATCATAAAAACCTTTTAATGACAAATTATGAGATTGAGAGATCAGGGGGTCTAGCCATCGCCCTGTGTCGTTTTACCTGAAAATACGACGATTTTTAGCTGAAAAGTGACAATGTAAACCCTCAGTAGATATCAAAGAAAACATTATTCTATGAAATCCTTTTGATACTTTTGATACGATCTGTATATATACATATTCTAAAAGATCATTCAATTTTATGGCCATTGAACGACCAGGGGGGTCCCACCGTCATTTAAGCGGTCTCCGGTAGATTTTCACTATATATTTTGAATATCAAACTGGCACTTTGAGCTCTCCGTAAATATAGATGACAAAAAGTCCATAAAAATTCCTTTTGAGGTCATTTGTATCTTTATATTAACTAACTATCTGTCTAATTTTTTGGAGATTGAGAGATCAGGGGGTCTAGCCATCGCCCTGTGCCGTTTTACCTTAATTTTCGGCGATTTTTAGCTAAAAAGTGTAAACCCTCAGTAGATATCAGTGATAACATTATTCTATGAAATCCTCTTGATACGATCTGTATATATACATAGTCTAAAAGATCATTCAATTTTAAGGCCATTGAAAGACCAGGGGGTCCCACCGTCATTTAAGCGGTCTCCGGTAGATTTTCACTATATATTTTGAATATCAAACTGGCACTTTGAGCCCTCCGTAAACATAGAAGACAAAAAGTCTACCCGAATTCCTTTTGTGGTCATTTGTATCTTTGTATTTACTAACTATCTGCCTAAATTTATGAAGATTGAGAGATCAGGGGGGTCTAGCCAACGACCTGTGCCGTTTACCTGAATTTTCGAAGATTTTTAGCTGAAAAGTGACAATGTAAAACCTCCGTATATATCAAAGATAACATTATTCTGGGAAATCCTTTTGATACGATCTGTATATATACATAATCTAAAAGATCTTTCAATTTTAAGGCCATTGAAAGACCAGGGGGTCCCATTGTCATTTAAGCGGTCTCCGGTAGATTTTCACTATATATTTTGAATATCAAATTGGCACTTTGAGCCCTCCGTAAACATAGAAGACAAAAAGTCTTCCCAAATTCCTTTGGGGTCATTTGTATCTTTATATTAACTAACTATCTGCCTAATTTCGTGAAGATTGAGAGATCGGGGGGTCTAGCCATCGCCCTGTGCCGTTTTACCTGAATTTTCGACGATTTTTAGCTGAAAAGTGACAATCTCTTTTTTTGGCTTTCCATGATTATTTCTATTTCTATTTTTAACTAATGTTACTAACTAAAAGTGATCGTTTGTTTTATTTCTAGAAATATCAAGTATAAAAGTACATAGAAAATGAAAGGATATGGAGTAAATGTACATGGTCAAAATCGCACACAATACATAGAAAAGATAGAAAATTATCAATGAACAGGGCTTTTATTCCTGTTCTTCATCTTGACAGTTGATGTAGGGTCTTCAACAATGAACAAATCATTAATACCCTACAACAAGGTCAAGACGGCCCCTAGCGTCGACTTAAGCGGTACTATTGATAAAAATAAAGTAATTTTGAAAGACATCGACCGCCTCTAAAATATGCCTTGAAGTTACACATGTCGGGAGCGGTCAATGAATTACATAATTTATAATTTCGGGCGAGGTCTTTGATCATATATTTGTCATACATTGCCCAACAAAAGACAAATAATTTCGAAACAAAAAATGATAGACAATACATATAAAACTAAACAAATGATAGACAACACGGGGCACATCGAAATATTTGTAATAAAACCTAGCAGTTTAAAATAGTATGAAAGGGCAATATACAAAACAGACGACCAGACCAGTATTTTGAAGAAATTTAACCAAACATGAAATTTTGACGGTGTATTAATATGAGAAATTCTGACATGAACAAGCACACCATAACTGTAAATATTATAAGAGCATACACCTCAAGCACGGGGAAACGTTCTACTGCCTCCACTCAGCACTAGAGACAAATTCTAGAATCATCTTTGATTGCATTTTATTGATAAAAATCTATATTTCATAAAGACAATGGGCAATTTACATAAGGGTTTATATTTGAGAACGACGGGAATTTAAGACAGCTTGAAGGGGTCATAAAACGATTTCCTAGATATCTTTTTACTCCTTTTATCTATGTTTTAAATGTTATCGAATATTTAGATTTTTATTATTTTCAAGTAGAAATTTGAATATCGAACCGACTGCTAGCAGCCGGTTGGATATTGAATATCGAATAACGAATAACGAACCGGCTGCTAACTTCACATCCATCAAAATACCTACTATCAAATCATTAACTTAGATAATTTCCGGAAAGTTGTGTCCGTCCCCTGATTAGACAGAGTGCTTAGTTTTATTCATAGAGCATAGAGTTGGTTTAAATAATATTTTATTCGATAAGTCAAATCATACTATATAATATAATGCAGTATAAACAATGGGATCCAGAAACAAGCAACATTGCTTATTTTAATCTGTCTCCAAAAGAATATTGACATACAATATAATGAATACTTGGAGCATGTCAGTTGGAATATATTAAGAATAGTAAATAGAGTTGGGACTTGATATTTATTATATTTGTTGATGTTTTATTGTTTCTTTGATTTTCTAAGTGTTCGTAATTCTTTTTGAGGCTGTGTTGATGTAGTTTTATTTATATAAGAGGCAAAATAAGTTTTTGAGTTGTATAGTTAGGAAAATGGGATCCGACAAAATTCCAAAAGATGACAAAACTGTGAAATCCGTTGAAACTTTGGCTTTAACATTTCAAAGAAGCATACCTTAAGTTTAATCCTTTGAATAGTGTTATTTTCTCAAAAGCAGAAGTTGGTCGGTTGTTTTATTTACCCCTGACAGTTAATCGCGGTATTTTGACACAGTTGATAGGTGTAAAGTTGAAATAAACTCGAAATTAATGATTGTGACTTTGGTTCATTCAATGATGATATACCGAAGGAAAGTTTGGAAATTGTTTATTATAAAAGTTGATACGAATGATGCATAAGTCAACATAACATAACGGTGTTTACAGTCTTAATTGCAATTCAAAATACAGAACCTTCTCAAAGACTTAAAGAAACATAATTTTTCCTAGTTCTTTAATTTGAAGTTTAGATATATCACGATGTCCTGTCACTCTATAACCCACATTTCAGTCAGTGCTTACATTTCATATATCCAAGAGAGCTTTTGATAAAGGATACTACAGAATCTAGAATGGCTGCATTATATCTTGACCTTTTCTTTGATATTGACACAGATTGGGGACTTCAAACAAAAATCTATCACAAACGTCACATGATGATTTTAAATTTCCAATGTCAAGTTCCCAGTTCTCAATAGAAGCATACCCCTGCTATTTTGTTTTGCGTTAACGTATTTTAATTGATACCTTAATCTCGTGCATGTTGACAAAGTACCGACTTCATGGACTAAAAGACTGATCAACAAGAACCGAACTAAAAACTGGGGGTTATCTCATGTGTCACGGAACGGTTAGCAGATTCTGCTCCACATGTGGCACCTGTGTGTTTTGCTCTTGTAAATACGAATTCGGCTACAGAGGTATGAGGAAGAAACGGCGACTGAAATGGACAGATCATATTTGTTTTCGTGAATTGTTTTGTTATAAATTTGACCGTTAGTTTTCTGAAATGAACTGTTTCAATTTTTTTCATGTCGGGGCCTTTTATAGCCGACTATACAGTATTGGTTTTTCTCATTGATGAAGGCCGTACAGTTGCCTATAATTGCTTGCATCCACTTCATTTGAACTTTTGTGAATAGTTGTCTCATTGGCAATCATACCACATCTCCTTATATTTATACAAATTAAGTTTTAAGTGACCATCACAAATTGCGTTACTTTAAAGCTTTACCGTGTCTCAACTCACTAGCAACATCTTTTCGCAGTTTAAGATATTTAGATACTAAATAGAAACTAAATGTACCATTGGTGTCCTATTCCTGTTTATGACATTTTGACTGATTGTGATTTGCATGGCGTGTGATGCATGCATAGCAAACGCGTATGCTTTTGACGCATCCGAACTCAACTCTTTGGAAGTTCATGGGATTCCCATAGTTTTTGTTTGAAAACACACGAATGACAAAGTGTAAGCCACTCTCTTTTTTCATATGCTTGCATATATATTGTAATATAAAGCTACGCTACATTCAAGCAAGACAGGGATTACGGACTCTAAAAAGTAGCTTCAGGTAAAGGGTAACTTGCTTTACCACCACTCCAAACATTTACGGGGAATCAAAATACATTCATTTATTACAAAGACAAATCTACAGAACAAGCGTTTTCCCATAAGCAGTGCAATATCAATGCTAACCATAGTTCAGATATCAAGTCAATTTATACAGACCAGACTGTAGGGCAGGAGAATCAAGAAAATCGGAAATTTTCGACAAACTATACAATCATGAAAACAGGGCAAGCATATACTGTTGATCAGAGATGGGTTTTTTCTTGACTTTCGGTTGAGGGATATTTAGAGTTGCAAGCAGGACAAACTATTCCTTTCTGAACAGGGTTCATTTGTCCTAGAAGCATCCCGATGTTACAGTTGTTTTATATTCCCATAATTTTATATTGATATGCCCAAAGTGTATTCTGCAATTTAGAAAGGTTTGAAATGTCCTATGATGCTGAACAAAAGCACGATACATGTTGTACACAAATTTTCGACCAGCACTCTATTCTATTGTAGAACAAGTCAAATGTCCGTAATAATAAACGTTCGTAAATGCCGGTCAAGACAAAATTCTTAAACCACAAATCTTAATAATGTTGCGTCAAAGGGTCAGAACCTTGAAATAACGTTCCCACAATACAGAAGTCATTTGAGATCTGAATTACTTATTAAAGTAAAGTTTTAGCATGTTTAGTGCGATGTTTAGTCATCCTGCTTAGAAAAGATTTTCTTGTCTTGTTTCATTGAGTTGGATTTGGGAATGAACAACCGAAACTTTCACAATTTCTAAACGCTGGGATAAAAGGCAGTTCTTGTCATCAAAATGCCTTTTTAAAACTGTAAGTCTATTTTAAACTGATTTAAGTTCTTATCGATACATTTTATTTAAAAAAAGTCATAACATTGTTTCAACTCAAATATAAGTCTGTTTTGAAATAACGTTTGTAGTCAGTTTGGCATGAACCGAATTCAACCTAGTATATCCCAAAACTCAAATTTTCCACTTTCATTGAGGTATAATAGATAGTTATATTAACAAATACATATGTTTTTCATGTTTGTCTATAGATTTTGTGTAATTTTGACGGCTGTTGTTCTAATTATTTGAAAGAAAAAAAAATACATCTTTTTAAAATGAAAATCACCCCCTTTTTGTAAAATCGCATACTTTTACTCGGAAACTTATTTAATGATTGTTTTCCACTTTTTTGATGAAAAATTGAAAAAAAAAAAAAAAAAAGAAAACAAATGCAAGTTTGCAGTCATTCTGCTGCAAGAAGGGTATTTTAACGGGAAATAAATATTCAATGTTTTTTTCTCGTGAAAAGGGTTAGTGACCTTTGATCTTGATTTCTGAAACACTGCACAATATGTTCTTTTGACGACCAAATCAATTTTAAAGTACACACATTTTCGAATCGAATGACATATATGATATAGCCGTGTAGTAGTTTTGAAGATTAAATTTAGAAAATTCTGACTCTGTTCACCGGGCTATTTATTCAACTCCATTAAATACGAAAATTCCATTGTTTTGTATCTTTTCTTTGGTTGACTAGTATAAGTATGATTGACATGTTTTATGACTGAAACGTTGTCAAAACGGAAATATGGACTCCGACATGTCGTTTATACTTAAAGTGAATGGTTTAAAGAAAGGAATGTTTTTTTTTTTTTTTTTTTTTTTAATTCTAAACATAAGGAAAAAAACCATTAGATTGACAAGCTACGAAATCGACAAGGAAATAAGTCATATACATGGATGTGAAATGTTTACGCAGTAATTACACATGTACTGAAACATGACATTTAGTTGTTAACAATTAGAACAAGGTTATTGCACATTTTGTTTTTTGTCTCTTGAAACGCATATATATATATAGCTTTAAAAAGTCCCGAAATGAAAAATGTGAAACCATTCAAACGAGATAACGAACGGCCTAATTTATTATAGGATTAAACACATTTTTTCTAGAGGTTATTGATGTGTAAACTGGGGCGATTAACTCACAAACTGAATAAAAATCCGAAGGACTTTTATGTAAAGTTTGTGAGTAAGCGACCCAGTTTACACATCAATAACCCCTAGAAAAAATGTGTTTAATCCTTATAATTCTTAAGCCAAAGATTTGCAATTTTTAATTAACAATTTTTGTTCATAGGTTACTGTTTACACCATCAATGCACAATTGGCATGTCGTAACTAAGGAGTAAGCCGCCATATTGACTTTCTGAAATCCATAAATGTTCGATTAATGCAATAGAATCTAAAATGAAATAGCACCTACCTCAAAAACTTCATTTTAATGAGCTATTTCTGAACTTGAAGCGTACAAGTAACGATATAATCTTCAGCCTGAGAGTTTTGATTTGTATGAGGTCATGTTATGCCATGACTTCAACGCGCCAAGATCATTCATCATATTTCGCGGAATTCAATTTTATTTCAATTTCATACATTTTTCAGGTTTTATTAATGCATTATTTCTTTTTGTCATGCGTTAACAAAATGAAATAACAGTTATGTATTTGTTTTAAGTCTCAATTTGCTTAGAACCCCTAGATCCCATGCATGTATATTGCGCATGAATAGATCACAGTGAAGGCTATGAAAGTAGTTTCGGCAAAATGGTTTATCGAAGTGTAAACTAAAGCAAAAACTTCTAACAGACCAATCCGATTCATGTATTTGTAGATATGCAAATCATATAAGAATTATAACAGAATGATTAAGAAAATAAAAGATGACAGACATGAATCAAAGGCAATCACTGAACTATAGGCTCCTGGCTTGGGCTAGGCACATACAGATATGACGGGGTTAAACATGCTTGTGAGCGCTCAAACCTCCCCCTAATCTGGGACAGTGGTGTAACAGCACACTATAAGAACAAACTGTAAAAATCAGTTGCAATTGGCTTAACTCAAAAGATCGATATAAGGCACAAAAACATCATACATAAAACAATAGACACAAGGCAACGATAAAAGAGAACTCGCGGTTACTGAAAGCTATTTCAAAGCCAATTACAACTAATAAATATATATATAATCATGTTCTTCCAGACTAACGTTTTAATCAGTACACTCCGTGTACAGTATTCGTGTACAGTATTCACGTTCAGATCAATAATCATGTTCTTCCAGACTAACGTTTTAATCAGTACACTCCGTGTACAGTATTCGTGTACAGTATTCACGTTCAGATCAATAATCATGTTCTTCCAGACTAACGTTTTAATCAGTACACTCCGTGTACAGTAAGGGGCCTCGGTGGCCGAGTGGTCTAAGTAGTTACTACTGTAATCACTAGCCAGTCAACACTGAGGTTGTGAGTTCGAACCTCGCTCGTGCGGGTGCACTCGACTCAATCTTAATTGACTAGGATTGTCAGTTTTCCTATCGAAGGTCGGTGGTTTTCTTCGGGCACTCCGGCTTCCTCCACCAATAAAACTGGCCGCCACGAAATAGCCCAAAAGCGGTGCTTAAAAGTGGCGTTAAAACACCAAAATCAAAAATCAAATCCGTGTACAGTATTCGTGTACAGTATTCACGTTCAGGTCATATTTATTTACATAATTTACGTAATTTAACACTGAAAATTTCGATGTGAAGAGTAGTTTCGGCATGGAGTGAAATACTCGATAAAAACATTGGTTGAAACAACAGTAGATGTATACAATTATAAAAAAAAATTAAATTGACTTCAATTTCCTTGACTCTCTGACAGAGAATAAGCTGTATAATGAAAGATCATGATTTACATGTACTATAATGCAGAATTTATTTTTGGCATGCAATAATGAATGGATTTGAAATATGACCTGGATATCTGAACATAAACAATAACGTGTGACAGTAATATACCAGAAATATGCATTTGTTCCACCACAAATTTATGAGACAAGACTTATTTACAGATAAATGCGACGCCCTCTGCACATAACACATGAAATGTAAATAACTTTGGTGGATAGTTGTCTCATTGGCATTCATACCACATCTCCTTATTTTTATATAGATCAAATATTTAGAAAAAAGTGGGTTTATTTTGATAACTTATTCAAATGTGCATGATTACATGTACTAATTAAATAAGTGAAGAAGTACATATATAGTTAATATCGCCTTTTTGTTTTTTTTACGTAAAACACGAATATGACTAGCTACCATTTATTGTCATGGCGTCACTGAAAAGAAAACTCCCTGTGAATTAGCGTGTCAATTGTGATGTATAATTAATATCCTTTGACATTTATGATTATAAAATTATCAAATTTGAGGTTTTTTATTATTGAAGACTTGTCTTTGTTAGCCGGGGGCAGGTATGAAATCTTGTAAAATGTCTTCATTTTGTCTGTATATAACTAACGGTCTTAATTTTACTTCAAGTAATTGTTATTGAATATTCATACTTATGTAATTATTGCTGTTTTAAATCAATATTTGATTTATTTGATATTGAAGACACCTGTTAGCAAAATCGCTAATAGCGAATCGTCTTCCATCTTTAATTAAGAATTACAAAATTCGTAACACCGAATAATGTATATCTAATTATATTCGCAATTACGTTTTTTTTTTAAGTACAAACAGTATTAAAGAAAAAGAAAAAAAAAAAAAAAAAACTAAAGACCAAGCTACGATATCCTTTTCTATAGTCGCCTATAAAAATACACGCAAGCAGTTCTATCTGTATACGTGCATAAGACATCAGGCGGATTACACATTCTTAAATCTCGTTATAAAGTAAAATAAATAAGTTGCAAGAAGTGTAGGATACGAACAACATTATTTGTTTTGTTCCATATCAGGAGCATGTAATTCAGTTGTCGTCGTTTGTTGTTGTTTGCTAAATTCGTTTATTGTTCTCAGCATAAGGGAGCTACCATTTGATTTTTATGGGGGGCTAGGATTAAAAATTCTGTCCTGCCTTTTTATTTTCCCTTCAATTCGGCCCTGCCTTTTTATTTTTCACTCTATTAGGTCCTGCCTTTTTTTTTTAAAGTTTATCCTGACTTTTTTTTACATAAATTGTCATCCTGCCTTTTTTTTTTGCAAATAATCTCATCCTGCCTTTTTTTTTACTCAAAACTCCTGTCCTGCCTATTTTTTTCAAATTTCATCCTAGCCCCCCCATAAAAATCAAATGGTAGCTCCCTAAATCAGGTCTTTGGTTTTCTCGTTTAAATTGTTTTAAATTTTGTCATGTCGGGGATTTTTATCCCTTGCAATACAGTGTGGGTTTTGCTCATTGTTGATGGCATAACAATGACCTTTAGTTGATTACATCTTCGTCCTTTGGTCTCTTGTGTACGGATTGTCTCCCTTTTTTAACATTGCAGTTGCTTGGCCTGCAATTCAAAATGGTAGAATGAATGATGGCCAATCGAAATACTTTCAAACTGTAACCAGCAGTCGGAAAGGGCTTGACTCATCAGATTGGCATGACACAAAGCACAGCAAATAAAGTTGTATTTCTTAGAAATTTCGGTATTTCTTCCAAGAAACTATCATCAGGATATTTTGGACTATACTGTGTTTTAATTATAGGCCCACCTCTTATTTTGTTTTAAGATAGTGGATTTAAGAGGCATATTATAACTGAGATAAAAACGCTATCATGGATTGTAACATAGCATTCTACAATAGATATAGATTTTCAGTTAAGGTACATTGTAGCTAATTTCTATACAGGAATGTAATTTACTCATGACAAAATAATTGTCACTTAGCCGAACAAATGTATGTGGTTTTATATTTATAACATTTATTTTTTATAAATGACAGTAAAATGTTTTTATTTATTTTTTTTTTTTCAACTTAGCGTATTAAGGGAAGTAACTCCGAAAATATATAATTGATAAAGGAATTTAAATGGAATTTTCTGTTTTATGTAATAGCGGGGAGAAATGTGAGGAACCCATTTTTCTTTTAAAATTCTGAAAGCGTTTTATAAGAGTTATCTACTCGTATTTTATTTCAAAATTTTATCTTTTTGTTTACCTTCTATCTACATAATGATGTCTTTTCTCTGTATGATCCATACAAAACTTGTTATTTATAACTTTAAAACAACCTCGGTGACCCACTATTCTAATTACATTTTTAAACATATCACAATACATACTACATTTTTTGCAAAAAATAAAAAAAAAATCCATCATTTTTCGTGTTTCGTCCTACGCATCCTTCTATTAAAGGCATGTACATGTATACTGTTCGGCATATGCTTATTTATTAATTAACATACATGTAAGCAAGTACATTTTCCGTAAATTAGTTCGTCAGCTAATTAGGTCGCATTCACACAGGTTTAAATAAGTTGAAGACCGTACTTTGACCTATAATGGTTTACTTTTATAAATTTTGACTTGGATGGAGAGTTGTCTCATTGGCACTCATACCACATCTTCTTATATCTATGTAGACATGTTTAATTGAATTTTAAAATATTAAAATGTAAAGGGAGTGTTAAAAGGATATTTTCGTCAGTTAAAACGTGTTTGCAATTGTTATTTTTGGTGTTTTTGTGAATGAAGCTCATTATTCACCGTGTTTCCTGCAAATGAGTAAAAACAACTTGCATACTATTTTTGAATCATTCGGTCATCGTATATGGCTATTTTATCATACGGTCGTCTCTGCACATTCATCTATCCCTCTCCCCTTTCTTATACGACCCTCTATATTGTATAAATTCATCACTTTTGAGAACACTTGAAGTTGTGTTTTGACTTTTGAATATAGAACTGAATATATGCTAACAATTGATAAGTTTGTATCTGAAAAGATGTAAACAATAACATTTATATACACAAAGCATTGCCAATGAGACAACTGTCCACCATAGACTAAACGACATGCATATACGGTGAGAATGAGGCCTGACTTTACGGCACCGTTCCCACGCTATGAATAATCACTGTTATGGAAGTACTATGATTATGTACGGCATGTTAGTAACTTGTACTAAATCATTTAGAAATATATATTAAAAGTGTCCCACGAAAAAGAACATATTATTTCAATTCAATGACAAGATTCTCTCCATTGTATTTCCTCAACTTCGTTTGTGATATATAGTGCAAATGCTTGTAATTGACATTTGATCAACATGTCTCATTGACAGGAGAATGACATTTCTTACTAATAGATGTGTCGCTCATGTCAATTTGGCATAATATCACGTGACAGAGTATAACAGGTTCCTAGCGTTCGTCCATTTCTTACGATCTTCCTTGAAAAATGTCCACGATGCTGAAAAAAATCGAGAAAGTTATTGAAATTCTTGTGATCGTCTGTTTAACAACTGTATATTGTTTTTGGAATGGAGCACCGATTAACACGTGTCTATCGTCTGCAACATTCCATACGAAAGTTTTAAATGAAACTCACATGGGACAGTATCTTCCAATGAACAATTCTGAAATGAATTACACATTAACAGTTAGTAAACTGGAATACAAAAATTTAACTCTACCAAAAATGAAGCCAAAACAGGACTACATCAGAGGTAATGTATTCTTAGTTACCCCGCGATTTCACGTGATTTCAATCTAAGATTTATCGTAAAAGAAATCTTATTTACAAAGTGAAAGTTTTTTCTAAGAAACGTTTGTAATTGTCTTGAAAGTCTTTTGATAGAAGTCAGCACTTCTGTGTTGACAAGCATTATCATTTATATGGTTATAAATATAAGTTAACTGTTTACAAAACAGAATTTTCAAATTACTACCTTTTTTCTACCCCAAGTATAGCTTTCCTTACTGTATTTAGCAGAACCTTTCGGAAAATTGGGTCATCAATGCTCTTCAGCTTCGTATTTTATTTTGCCTTTTTAACTTTTTTTGTTCGCGCGTCACCAACGCAGCTTTTGTAGAAGAAAGCAGGTCTGACGTACACATTTTTTTTGGCCTGGTACATGTATCTATGATGCGTTTTATTGATATGGTAACCTAAGTATCTGTAGGCTAATGGAAGAGAGGTAGACATATTGTCACGTTATGGGATTTAAAAAGTCTGGATTTAGTATATGGAAGAAGATAACAAGTTATACAAAGGGTAAACAAGACATTTCAGTCTTTTTATTTAATTTTTGACAGTTAGCTGTATTGTACTGTAGATTAAGCAACAATCCGATCCCAGGTTTTTTTTTATCTGATTTTGCTTCAGATATAGTGATAAAAATAGTTTTTAATCATACAAGGAAAGTATTCCGAAGTGCCGTATTTTTAATTGATATTTAAATATGAAAAGAAATTAAAAGAATTGCACTTTCTGCCATGGCGTTATCAGTTTGTCGCAAACTTATGCGTTGGGAAATCCCTTTAGTACCTTATGCCTCTTTTTTGCAGCTTTAGAATACTAGGTTTAACTTGTACATGATTCTCGGTCTTAAGTAATGAGTAGCCGGCCAATCTACAAATAAAATGGTAATTGTCAACATAAGTTGTATTTTATTGTTCCTATCATTTATTATTTATTGTTTACATTTTCCCCTGAAGGAGGGCCTTGATAGGGTTTACAGAATAGAGAATAATGTACAATATAACAGAGCAATGGCCCAAGAAATACAGAATATGGAAAATAGGAAAATTGGGACAAATGATAAAGAATAGAGATTAATAAGGCGTTAAAATATAACAAATAGAGAAGAATCGACCCACAATTTAAAGAATAGAGAAATATGGTTGAGTCTCTTCGCTGTATTGTTCAGACTCTCTTTGCCAATCTGTGTGAAATAACTTTACAGAAAACTTGCCTTACCTTTTACAGATATCAAATGAGCTAGGTAATAAAATTGCCGTCTGACAGGAAGATTAAGTATAATTGTATAAAATATAACAATTATAAATCATGCGTTTTTGTCTGCATATAACCCATCATAAATTATATTCTCTCTTTCATTAGAATCATATAAAATATTTATGTAAATAGACCGAGCTAAACATGACACGAAACAGTATACTTGTGGCCTCTCTACACTGGATGTTTTGCTTGTTTTATAAATGGTTCTATATGTTCTGAATTGTTTGCAAAAAGACAAACCCGGAAACCTATGTTGTTTATAATTTTCCGGAAATCGCACTCTCTGAAAGCATTTCATTTGAATTATTTGTATGTCCCCGTCGCACCGGAGGGGGTATTACGTGTAACCCTTGTCCGTCCGTACGTCCATACGTCCTAAAATTAGTTTCCGTTCTGTAACTTTAGTTTGCCTTAACCAAATATTATGAAACTTATACACAATGCTTATTACCACTAAACACAGATCAAGTTTGAAATTGGGTTGCGTCTCTTAACCGTTCTTCAGTTATGTCCCTTTATAACGTTATATGCAAATGGGGGCATCATCACATTATCCATTTATTTATGGCACAGTAACTATATATAATTACTGACCTATTAACTAATCACATAAACTTTTTCTCGTCAGGAATGATAATACATGTGTGAAATATTACACACAATAGACGTATTTACACTTGTATGCAAATTTGTCCACCATTACGTAAAATCACACAGGTTCCCGTAAACTTTGACATCATAATTCAAAACATTTGACGTCACAATTAAAAAGTGATGTTGTCTGACGTCAAAATGGTATTCGGAGTAGATCTAAGGTCATTCGGAGGCAAAATATAGCTAAATACCAAAAGTGTAAATACGTTTATACGTACTTATCAATTGATGGGGGTGGGGGTTCAATTCTGCTTTTATACCATTTTTCTCTATTCATTATTTTGTTTGCAGATTTTTCTGTTTTTTTTTTTTTTTTTTTGTATATTTGAGAAACCCACTATTTTCTGTTATTCCTTTTTTGCCTATTTTGCAATACACTGTCTTTTTTGTTTTCTTGTTGCTTTATTTTTGGTCCATTATTCTCTATTCTATATTACCCAATCAGACCTTCGTGTATTATCACATCGTTTGTCTGACCGATCTTAGCTACTATCGCTAAGGTTCATGGAAAATACAAAATGAGTAAATTTAATCAATCTTAAAGGTTACTTAATAATAATGTTTGGTGTATTCAAACTTGTATTGCATTTTCAATTTTATAGATTGGGTAAGGTAGCAACCATTTAACTTCAAGGGTAGGGGGTGGGTTATGGTTTTTTGTCATAATCAGAAAAAAAAATTCGCGCAAAGTTTGCGCGAACATTTTTTTTTTACTTTTCGACGCTATCAATCAAATTATTTTTTTTCAAAATTAAACACTATAAGGTATGGGGAAAATCTAGATTCAGAATATATTTTTTGTCATCTTAAATTTTAATGATACAATCTTTCCATACATTCAAACTGATAGACAATTCCATTTATAACAGAAAATCACATAAGAATAAGCACGGTAAAATAACGAACAAAACGTAGAAAGTCTGATGACACAGGGCACTATGCTGAAAACTATAAACATTATGAATTGTGAAAAATACGAGTAATTTTAAAAATTAAATAGGAAGGACATTTACAACCAAAACTTATTTAATTACAAATAAGTTCATTAAAAACTCTGTAGGGAAAAGGTAGGACAATTTATCGATATCAATTTAGGATTTCTATTTTTCTGAGAGCACATCACATGGTACGGATGCTAACTTGCTTATTTAGCCGGTTATAGTAGGAAATCCAAAAGAAAATTTAGTGTATCAAGAAAAACTAAAATTTAGAGACAACTTAACTCATAACACAACGGTTAACATACTTAGAATTTCCTCCAGATGTGGAAATCATGATTTGCTAACACATACCTCCCGAGTTGTGGAAGTATTTAACCACACAAAAAGCCTGGAAAAAAGTAAATGCATTCCTTAGTACTGGATGGCTTACAAATAAAAATTATACAAAGCTTATATAACATTTGCCACTGGATGGCTTACAAATAAAAATTATACAAAACGTATGTAACATTTGCCAAATATCTTCAAAGTTGTCCGTCAACAGCAACATGTGGCACTGAGAAATATTTTTACAACCCTTTTTAAGGGTTGGTATTACTAGTATTTGCAATCTTTATTGTTCAACTTCCACAACTATACGACTGACTATCGGAATAATAAAAAACACATATTACAGGATTATACCTGACACGTGTGGAACCAGACCTGCTTACCCTATCGGAGCACCTGAGATCCCCCGTTTTTTTTTTTTTTGCTCTTTTTTCCGTTTTTGCCATTTTCGACTTCGACTTATAAGTTTGACTATCCCTTTAGTATCTTCTCTTTTATACTCCCGTGTTTGTCACCTGGTTTATCCCACACGAATGGAAGTCCCTAATAGCATTTATCATATCGGAAACAATTCATTCTATAGTGGCATTATATTAAAATGATATTCATAACAATGTTAGATATTAGCAGTTGACATTACAAAATGTTAAATTCAGAAGTTACTCGCCATTTAGCGTTCCTTGTGCTTTTTAAATCTTTTTGTTGTTGCTACTGTGTAATCTTAAATAGTTCCTGATTTTAAATATTTTGTTTAGAACAACACCAGCAGAAATTCTTGTTGCTAAAATAAGCAAAAGCGTTCAAAATTAGCTTCACAATTTTCTAATAGTATATTCTACTACCGCTTGGATTTTGCCAGTAGACAGAAAGTCGGCAAAAACGTCAGCCTAGTAATGGCACTATATAAATTAGAAACAACAGTGGTATGCCGATGATCAAATCTGATAGATCTATTTAAAAATGAAATTAAAGTAAAAAACAACTAAAGGGTCTTGTATGATCTGCGCTAAAGTTAATTTAACAAAGGGGAAGTCCATAAACAGTAACAAAATCAAACGTTATATCAACAAATGGAACAAATGGGAAACAACGTTAATATTCCCCACTTAAGGTGGTACCCAACACCTTGACTAATATTAATTTGGCTCGTTTAATTTTCATAAAATTTTGACAAAATGTTTACTTTGACCCTTTGACAAAAATATAAAAATTTCAAAAAATTTGAATTAACCACTTTATCAGAAAAAATTCGTTGGTTATATAGCAGTTTGACAAACACTAATTTTGATCATCGAGAAGCTTAATATTTCCTTAACAAAACAACGTGATTAAAACGTTTAGCTGATTTCTACAGAGTTATCTCCCTGTAGTGTTAGGTACCACCTTAATACAGGCATTTTCCGAAGAAAATGGTGGGTTACACGTGGTTTTATAGCTAGCTTAACCTCCCACTTGTATGACAGTTGTTAATAGTTCAAAATTAGCGAGACCGGTTGTAAATACAAGGTAAGCGTCTCCTTTTAGACAAGCTTCACCTGCCATTCGAATCTTCACCTATTCAACTTTGATATTGTTAAAGCTTCCCGCATATGTCATCAATTTCACTTATGTTTATATTGAGGATATCATGTCACTAAAAAAAAAAAAACATCATTTCACATTTTAATAAGTGTTTACATCTTATATATCCAACTTACCTGAGATTAAGGAAACTACCGAAAATAGAAGGTCTGCTCATATCTTTATCTTTTTCTCGAACTTTTCGAACTGCAATATGAGTGAGACCAAGGGAGCGTCTCCTGTTAGGCATGCTACAACCGCCATTCGTATCTACATGTATCTAACTTTGATATTGTTGGGTGTTAAAGCATTCTTCAAAGTACTTTAATCTCACTTTCAGATATATTGATAATATCATGTCACTAGAAAACTCACATCGCAATGGGTGCTTACAGCTCATATCTCCAAGTGAAATTGAGTTAGAATATACTACAGAAAGTAGTAGGCCTGCTTCATATCTTAATCTTTTTGTCAATATTGACAGTGATGGACGACTTCACATTAGAATCTAATAACAAATGTGATGATTTCAACTCCATTCGTCAATTTCCAATTTCTCAGCATTAACATACCATTTGTTCAATCATATGGCGTTTACATATCTCAGCTATTAAGTTTCACATGTTCACATTATGCAGACACCATTAATAAAACCTGCTCCAAAATATGTATGAAGAAGAACGACTTAAATTGACGCTACGTATCATGGGCAATCACCATCACGATTGCATTGTCATGAGCGATATTATGTTTTGGTTTCTCTACTCACTGCAACAGGTTTTCGCGGTTTTAATTGTTTATATTTAGATACCAGTATAGTTGTCTGATCTGAAATTTTACCGACTTTGTGACATTTTGATTGAGTGTGGATTCGAAAGACGTTTAATGTATGCGCATAGCAAGAGACATTCCTGTCGACGCATCCGGTCTCAATGTTACAAAGTCAAACTGAGGGAATCAAAAGGAGCCAGACCAGGTTCATCGACTGGGTATTTGTCTCCTTATATGCATGCATCAACCGCCGTACAAATCCACACCAGTTAAGGTGGTACCCAACACCTTGACTAATATTATTTTGGCTCGTTTAATTTTCATAAAATTTTGACAAAATGTTTACTTTGACCCTTTGACAAAAATATAAAAATTTCAAAAAATTTGAACCAACCACTTTATCAGAAAAATTTCACTGGTTATATAGCAGTTTGACAAACACTAATTTTGATCATTGAGAAGCTTAATATTTCCTTAACAATATAACGTGATTAAAACGTTTAGCTGATTTTTACAGAGTTATCTCCCTGTAGTGTTAGGTACCACCTTAGCATGTAGCAATTGGGAATAGGACTCAATCAATAAAATTACAGACAAGACGAAAGTTCTGTTATTTAGATCTAAGACACCGAAAGCATGACGCTAGTGATATGAGAAACAAACTTATCGTATTGGTCAACCAAATCGTGATGGTGACAGTAAAACCTTTATATGTCAAAATATTTAGTCTAGCGATGTATGTGAATGTTCCAGATCATGGCATTTGTACTTAACATCTTTTTGACAGTTTTTGACATATTGTTTTTAAAGTTTTATTTTAATGGTTATAGATTGTGGTGAATTATGAGAAGTGATAAATATTAAATATTGTTATTCCAAACGATGGAAATAGAGCGTATCGTATCTGTACTTTTCTTTTACCTTTTTTCCTTGAAATTTGGGCTATGTATGCCTAACAAGAGACGCTTACCCCTTTGACGCACCAGGTCTCGCTCTTTTTGTAGTTAATGCAATTCCCTCTATTTTTAATTGTTAAATATACCCTGATTTTTGTCGTTTTAATAGATTTAGGATATTTGAAAATGAATAATCTAATCCACTTGCGTCTGTTCTTCCCATTACATTTGATTTTGTTGAAAAGATGTTTATTTTTAAGAGAGTTGAAACATATAATTGTGGTTTGTTCATACAATCCATCATGTATTGCATCATGGTTATGTGGTTTTTTAAACATGAAGTTGATGAGTATTTGACACCACCTTTTGAAAATATATGTGGTAATTTGACTTCGTTGTGATCGATATTAATTTCTCTCGACAAAACGAGAAAGTACTTTTCCTAAATTTTGAAGTTTAGGAAATAAGTTAATTCAAACATCATCGACAAAACAATGATTAGAACCACCTACGATTCAAAATAGATGTCTGGTACGGTTAACGGTATATTAGAAATACAGGAATGAACCACTCCAAAAACAATGTTAACTGTTAATATATATATCACACACATAAAGATTACTCCTTTTGGATACACATTAATTGCTGAAAACGAATCTCCCGAATCTAAACAATACAAAGCAAACATTACAAAACTATATACGGTTATGGTTAAGAAGAAGTAATAAAGATGACGGGCACCCCTAGTATTTACATCCACGATAAAAGCTAGAAGTACATTTATTTTCTGCTGCCTTGTTAGTCAGGAGAAAAATTGATATAGTGAAAAATAAATGTCGGCTATTGGTGAAGAAATAGCGAGAATGTTTGATGAAACTCTCTGCGATGAGCAAAATTTTGTGTGCAAAATTAAGCATGAGATGTTCTTCATTCATACTATTTCGAAATTTCCGGAACCATAGAGTACCCTTAAATATGCCATTTTTCTATTAAAACATCTGCGGAACCATATGTGTTTTGCAGTTTTATTCACCCAAAAGTGATGAAAATTCAGAAAATTACAGTTTTACAACGGTTTTTTTGATAGTGAAAACACAGAACCCAAAAAGGTTCCATTGTCGCCTATGGAAATAATTATTTCGTTGTAACTTTATGATAGCATTGTCATTAATTGACAACAAATTATTACATGGAAAGGGAAAGAACCATGATATTTTGAAAATATCGTTAGAATCATGGCAAACTTCTATGTTATAAATTTCTGCATGTGTTCCATGCATGAAAAGTTTAAGGATAATAATAATAATAATAATAATAATAATAATAATAATAATAATAGATAATTTCCGTTTTGCATAGCTGTGATTAATGTCTGGGTTTGGCTATACTTTTGGTTTTTTTCTGTTGTATGAGGACGTCAGCGTTTCTATTTTGTTTTGAATTTGAATGTAAGTTCACCTCCAGCACCAGGTAAAAGACATTAATTGTCGATAAGTGCATCTGGTTTATCAAAATTGGAACCGTTTAATAATAATAATATGAACAGTTAACTTGAGTTCACATGACGAAATGGAGGCAACCGTTGTTTACCGACGGTCGATCCTAATATCTGTTTTATGTCATATGATAATAAATGACAACTGGCCCCTATATGTAAGCGCTAAAAATAATTCCCACAAAAATGTATGCAACAATGATAACTAACCTAATCAATTACTCCACAAACTATTACCAGAGAAAAAAGGGAAATAATTTTGCCCACTGACATGACAATTTTAATATAAATCAGATTATGACAAAATTTTATGTTATATATTTTTATATGTGTATCCATGCATGGAGAATGGAATGTAAGTTCACGTGGTTGCATTAATAGTAACCAATACATCAATCATGCTGAAATAAGACAATCAGATGACAAGCCATCAAAACAAAGATCGTTACCTTTGACTTACCTGAAAGACCTAACGTCCATAACAAATAATAACTGCGGAATATCATTTGAAATATGAAATCCAAATTCACTTTGCCAAATTTAATTGCAACAAGTTTTTTGTATTATGTATTGACAATTGTAAGTGGATATCCAAGCGGTGCACCTCTAAATTCTTGTGGAGATCCAACACCTATTCATCAAACGAGAATAAATGCAACGCATATTGGAATTTATTATCCACTGTCAATGGAAACTAGTGGGTATTCTTTGGAAACCAGTGGGACTCCATATAGTGGTACACGAGGATCCAGAATTAGAGGTACAATGACTAATTTCTGTTTTCGAGACATTTCTATATTATGTGTAAGGAAAAATTCGTCAACATTGTATTGCTATTTCTTAACACATATATAAGTAGTATACTAAAACAGATATTCATGTTATTGTTTTTTGGTTTGGTAATAGGATATTTTTCAACTATAAGTATTCTAATTTTTTGAGGAGCGCATGATTTTAGAGAATAAGCATTACTGAGTCTTTAGCTTTTTTGGTGGTATTTTGTTTGTCATTTCGTCGTTTTTGCCATGATTTTTTTTTCGGTTTCTCTTCTAATCAAATATGAGTTTGAACATCTCCTTCTGGTATCTTCTGCCTCCTTTTAATGTTTTTTCCTCTGTATTCAGAGCAGATAAAATAATAGAATTGAAAAATATATGTCATTATTCGCTCAATATCTCTTTTTCAATTTATACTTAGACGATGTAGGAGGCAACACATGTGCAACAGTACTCATGGCAATTGATTTAGATGAGGATCTAATCATTGCGTTTACATGCAAATATACCTTTTCGGAGAACATGAGATCACCATCGGTCGTTGGTAGGGTTTGTGTTGATCAGTCTTTAGTTTTAGTTTATGTTGTGTTTTGTATACAGTTGTTTTTCCTTGTTTTTTTGGCATGACATTGTAAGTTCGTTTTCGAATAGCAAGTTTGGTTATGTCTTTAGTATGTCTATTACCGACGTAACTATGGCATAAATAAATGTAACACTATATACAACATATATAAACTATAATTATATCTAATATGTTATATTTAATAGTAGTTCGGTTTTGACATAAATAGTCCTCTAAAAACAATTTTTATCATTGCTACCACTTATTAAATTTAGTGTTTTTTATTCCATATCATAATGTGTTTTCTAAACCAGTATTACTTAAAATCACTCGTGTTTCATTCAAATATATCCTATTTCTGCATGTAATGACTCTTCGTTTGTTTCCTAGCCTTCTTGGTCATGTTTTAAAAATGATAAAAATTACCTGACCGCAATATATATTTATATGATAAATTGTATTCAAAACATAAGTAACTTCTCCCATTTTGAAAGATCGACATTTTCCTTTCGGAAAATCAATCTTCAAGAAATTAATGTTCTATATCTTACATCTCGTTGTCCTTCCATTCAGAAGACATTATTTCTTGTCATTATGCCTAAATATACACGTACAATATGTGTTCTTGTTCATATCTGCTTAGAAGCTGAACTCTCGTTTAACTTGATATACAATTATGGCCAATTGTACATTAATTTCATATATACAATTATGACAGTTTAATGCAATTACCTTTCATACAATGCAATAATCCAAGAACCATAGAGTACCCTATTTGTTAACAAACTTTCCTGAAGACATTTGCGAGTATATTGAAAGAGAATACATCACTTTTAATTATTTTCTTCGGCAATTAATTTGACAATTATGAGCATGTAGGTGAACAAACATTTTTATATTCGAGGTTTACGGTCATATTTGGTGACAGTTCTGTGTTTGATATAAGATATAAAGAAGACATATGTTAATTACCTATATCGTACATTGTAAAATGTCAGGGAGAAACGAAATATGATATGTTGTAACTTTGATATATAACAAATATTGCAACGTTATGATTCGTTGTCTCTAGTTGTTAGTGGATGCATCAAAGAGGGCTTTTTTTCGAGATGTTCTAATACACAAGGAGGTCCAATCTGTTTGAAGATTTTTAATACATTATACTTTGTATTAATCTAGGTCTGTGTAAAACGTTACATTATCACTTGTTCGTGACTTTGACATCCGTTTGAATGTGTAACTACACAGTTTCGTCTGATATTGTTTGGGACTTTAACTCCAAGACGCACGGGGAGATTTTCTAGCTCTATGTAATTTGAATACCCATTGGTTAGAGGAGACTTCTGTATAAAACTTTGCAGACCTAAATGTAAACATTGATTTTTTTAAATATTATAAACTCCTGTACTTAAATTTTGGAGTGCTGAACATGCATGTGACCTTTTTTACTGCAGAAAAAAGATCAGTATTTATACATCATATCTATTTTGTGTTGTTTAGGTTTTTTTGTGGCTTTGTCTAAGATGTATTGAACCATTGGAACTTAAAATGAGTCTTTTGAGTAGGACATTTGATCTATTTCTAACTAAGTCAAAAATATGACATTGAATCGTCAATTTCTAATGATAAATTTACTCTTCATCGGTACCAGGCTTCACATTTTGTACGCAAGACGCACGTTTCGTCTACAAAAGACTCATCAGTGTCGCTCGAATGAAAAAAGAATAAAAGCCAAATTAACAAAGTTGAAGAGAATTGAGCATTTTTGAAAGGTTTTGCCAAATACAGCTTAGATAATCTATTCCTGGGGTAGACAAACCTTAGCACTTTGAAAAATTCAAAGTTTTGTAAATATTATGACCACATCGTTGATAATTTATGCCAACACAGAAGTGCAGAGTACTGGGATAAGCGTTTGATAAAATGAAAATGACGAGTATATGATATAAGATTTTAAAATAACTTCAGTTACCAAAGTCAAGTGCATATTGTTTGAAGTCTTTTTCTATCTTTCGTATTTTCCTTGTCTGACGTCATAAACTCCCGGTATACGGTTTGTCTGAATAACATGTTTGAAAATTGATTCTTACATTTATGAGAGGTAATTTTACATGAGAATTGATTCTTACATTTTTGAGAGGTACTTTTACATGAGAATTGATTCTTACATTTTTGAAAGGAAGTTTTACATGAGAATTGATTCTTACATTTATGAGAGGTACTTTTACATGAGAATTGATTCTTATATTTATGAGAGGTACTTTTACGTGAGAATTGATTCTTATATTTATGAGAGGTACTGTTACGTGAGAATTGATTTTTACATTTATGAGAGGTACTTTAACATGAGAATTGATTCTTACATTTATGAGAGGTACTTTTACATGAGAATTGAGTCTTACATTTTTGAGAGGTACTTTATGAGAATTGATTCTTACATTTATGAGAGGTACTTTTACATGAGAATTGATTCTTACATTTATGAGAGGTACTTTTACATGAGAATTGATTCTTACATTTATGAGAGGTACTTTTACATGAGAATTGATTCTTACACTTATGAGCGGTACTATTACATGAACAAGTGATAGTTCCTCAGATACAACATGCAAGATGACAATGGTAATATACGGTGGTCTTGAAAAAAAGGGAGATCCAACAAATAAAAATAAAGGAAAAATAGGATAAAACAAAAATATGGTCCTAAATATAAAGAATGGAGAATAAAGAGGGAAAATTTTAAAAATAAAGAACAATGGGAAAAAATTAAGAATACTGAAATGAAGATCCTGCACCTTTGTATATTAATTTCTTTCTAACTTTCATATTTTTTTGTTTTCAGTTACCCTTCGTGCAGCACCTAACGATTATTTCCGTGGTTTTTTCGTACAAGCAACAAGAAATGCTTTTCCATTGGAAGCCATAAACAGACCTGCTTATGGAACATTTGTACCTTTAGATGAAAACTCACAGGCAAGGAGATGCCGAGCTGCAGTAGGCGGGGTTGGTGGAATCACACACACAAACAACAGAGATAAAAATACGGTTTCATTCGATTGGTATCCACCTGCAAGCTGCAACTTAGGAAATGTTCAATTTGTGTAAGTACGAATAATAGACATAAGAAAAAGTAAACATTGGGAATGCTTATATTGTGTAAAAAATGAAAACAACACGTTATTTATTTCATGCGGCCAAAGAGCTTTTATAGTTAGTAAAAATTTAATATCCGTCAAAAGACATAGAAACTAATAGTGTGAATACGATGTCAAATCAAACAAAATAGTGTCATCAAATAAATGATTATAAATAGCAAAGGTTATAAAAAATAATCGAATCTAACTTTTGTAAAAGTGTTATATGTGCTAACAAAATAGTTTGATTGTTAACGTACATTGAAATCTATACCTTTACTGATAGGAGAAATATCGAAAGTATACATGGTCACAAATCTAACCAGTGTTTCCGGACTATTAAAAAGTATCCAAGATACCGAGTTTATCATTTATTACGCCAGCTCCACGCTTCGCTTACATAAGACCCATTAATGGCGCTCGAAGCAAAACAGTTTGAAAGTAAAATAATTTGTGAGATTTTTCCTAGTAAAAGAAAGACAACTCTTAATTTCAAAAGTATGTTATTGTTTATTACAAATCAGCAAAACTTTTGCCAAATTTATAAAACTGTTTTAATCATGTTAATCAAACAATTTTTTGAAATAGGCCTTATCAAATATCAGGACAGTTACAGTCTATCGTGCCAATGGTAAAAAGTAAAATCACAAAAATACTGAACTCCGAGGAAAATTCAAAAAGGAAAGTCCCCAATCAAATGGCAAAATAAAAAAAAAAAAACACATCAAACGAATGGATAACAACTGTCATATATCTGACTTGGTACAGGCATTTTCTTATGTAGAAAATGGTGGATTGAACATGGTTTTATAGCTAGCTAAACCTCTCACTTGTATGACAGTCGCATCAAATTCCATTATATTGACAACGATGCGTGAACAAAACAAACAGACACAATAGGTAAAAATGTCAAAAATAGGGGTACAGCAGTCAACATTGTGTTATCATCTTAATCACTATAAAAACAAACAAATGTAACGAAGAAGCACAAAAAGGCATACATCAAATTTAACATCCTAAAACTAAGCAAAACATGTATAGATAGTGATTTTAGGCGATAAGTTGACATTCGGTAAATAACTATTTCAATCAAAACACTTGTTTTGGAATTGGCCTTATCAAAAGTTAGGACTCCGGCAGTCGATCATCCCGATGTTAAACTTTTAAAAATAAGCAAAACATGTATAGATAGTAATTGTAGACGATGAGTTGATTTTGATAAATAACTATTTCAATCAAAACACTTGTTTTGTAATAGGCCTTATCAAATGTCGGGACTGCGAAACTCGATCGTCCCGAAGAGGAAGTCCAAAAACTAAGGAAAACATATATAAATATTGATTTTAGACGATAAGTTGACTTTTGGTAAATGTTCTCGGAGATATATTATATAATTAATGCTTTCATTTGAAATAGAGGTTATAGATAATGACATATTGTTCTATGTAGTCATAAAATCTTTCCCAACAGATATCATATGTCTGCTGTATGTATCGATGATTAACCGCTTTTTGTGTATTGTATTTTGCAACGTTCAATTAAGAACATCATTGTTGATCAACTATTTTATTCTATTTAAAATAGGTTAAATGTATATAAGTGCATAGAACTGTATTTGAATTATTGACCAAATTTTGTGAACATCTAATTACTTGTAGGGACTTCAGAATTATTAGACGAATGTTTTAGGTTCGATACCTGAAAATTAGCGTAAGGTTCGACGACATTATCAACATTGCTTGTTCCATTTGATTTATGACGTATTAAACTACTAAAAGTGTCTTCAAATCGTGATATTTTAAATCTAGAAGCTTCAGGCAGTGCAGAAATCCACAAACCATTTAACCGTGTGTATCAATGAAAAATAACTTTCCCTTTTCAATATAAAAAAACCCCAATAATTTTGACATGTTAATGCATAAATTTATTAAACTTAGAATGATAAGTAAACATATTTTTAACTTAAAGGTCAGTTTGTAAAATTTGAACCAGTTTTCAAAGACTGCACAATTGTTTATGACATGTGTATGTGTAAATTTCGAACAACAAGAGTCACAGTTAAATATATCTTAAAGTGAATCAATAGTTAGAGCAGATTAAGGGTAAAGGTCACAGCAACTATTAATAGACTTATTAATATTTTCATAAATTGATCTACATGCAAATATTTTTGTTTTTATCTTTAATTTTTTTTATAGCGCCACAGTTGTAAAACAATACAATGAATATTGGGTAGATGTACGTTCGCCGAATGTAACAGGAGTCGGATTTCAAGGTAATTATTTCTTTACTGATTAATATATTGAAAAGATATCCTCTCAATTTCCCTTACTACTAAATCCAAATCGTCAAAGATGAAAGTTTCAAACAAATACAAACAGAGTCCGACAATAAACAAAATATAGTCATTTGAGAAAAAGTAATGCACAAAAATTTGTATCCGTTAGCTAATCATGCATATACTGTTGTTTTCATTCAAAAGAACACCTCACATCTCAATCGATTTACTAATTTAAAAATCGGTGTTTACAGTAGTTGCCTAAATTCATTTCACTTATCTCGCATGGATTAAAAGGTTTGCTGTTGCTGTGAACAGCAGACAAACCGAGTGTCAGTTGGTCTAATCATGTAATTATCAAAATATATAGACACTTATACAGTGTACCTGTATAAAGTGAGGTAGAGTAAAAGTGAAGTAAACATATATTTGTAAGTTTTACTACATTTAATGAATGGCTATTATTTATTTTGAATTTATTGAACCATAAAATTAAAATTTTTGACTCTTCACATTGAATAATCCGCGAAGCGGATTATGTAAAATGTGAAGAGTCAAAAATTAATTTTATGGTTCAATAAATTCAAAATAAATTATTGCCATTCATTATAAATAAATTTCTATCAAAAATAATGCTAAAAGAACTTTTTATATTATTTATATTAACAATAACAACGTACACACATGTTGGCGTATGAATATACAACGTCAAAGTGGGCGTGTCGCCATAAAAATTGACAACATTGAAAATAAAAGTAATACTTTTAACCAATCAGAAGACAATAAATACACCAAATTTATTTATTTTTTATTAGTTTAAGATTTTCTAAGAAGTATATCCCTTTTCTTTCCCGAATACATGAAGGGACACATAATTAAAAGAGGGGCGAAAGATACCAGAGTGACATTCAAACTCATAAGTCGAAAATAAACTAGCAACGCACAATAGTACACAAAACACAACATAGAAAACTAAAGACTGAGCAACACGAACCCCACCAAAACCTGGGGGTGATCTCAGGTGCTCCGGAAGGGTAAACTGATCCTACTCACCATGTGGCACTCCTCGTGCCAATTAAGTTGTGTTGATGAAACAAATTAGTGTATTTTATTGAGGATTTAATTCATTTATTTTCAATGCTGTTTTCATAGGAAAGCGAGGAATTTTGTGCCAGCTTTACAACGACCCATTTAACACAGGGATTCAAAAGGAAGTCATCAGATTACTGTCACTACAACAACAACAGCAACAACAGCAGCAGCAGCAACAACAACAACAACAGCAGCAACAACAACAACAACAACGACGCACAGCTGGATAATTTGATTGATCAAAATGAGGACAAAAGATGTATAGGGAATTTGGCAAACAAATAAAGATAGTGTTTTAAAGAATACTACATAGATTAAAACGGATTAGAATATTGGTTCTTGTATTGTAATGATTGCTAAAATTGCTTACAGATGAATCAGTGCTTTTAAACTTGATCTGAAAAGAACAATTAAAATATGTTCATGTTGATTCTGTATAATAGGAATTTAACAAAAAAATTTATTAAATAATGAACATTTTAGACAAAAACGGCCAATATGATGTACGCGCGGAACCCTGATCTTTTTTTTTTTTTTTTCTTTTAAAAACAACATTTTTCAATATAAAATTTCTACCAAATATGCTACTTATATGCAATCTCAGAAAATCTCTGATGGAATTCTGTAATCACCATTTTGTACTTGCATCCGGATCACGTGGTCAAAATTATATCCTCGTCTGTTTGGTGATAACACTTGGTCAATTACGGTACGGGTGCAACGACTAAAGTTTATTTTAATTACGCAATTTTTATATTTATGAAGTATATTATTGTCAATTACGAGTCTTGTTAGCCAGGGTATTACATTTGTTTAAGTTTTAACAGTACAAGTATTATACTTATTTGTGTTTCATTAAACGCAATTTTAGGTTGAAAAAAAAATGTTTTATATGTATAAAATAAAACTTTAAACTTTTAAGTTCTTGTCATTTAAAAGCATATTCCAACCATGTCAAACATCAACGCACAGAGAGCCATATTTTATTTGACTATACGTCGGAAAATGGTCGACAATAGCTGCAAAAATATGAAGAAAAACAATGCATGCGTCCAGAGCGCTTTTCTGGATTTATTTTTTAATATAGTGTTAAACAATTCAAAAGAGAAAACGAAATGGCCAGACTTGAAGACACGAAAAAAAAACGAAAATTGAAATATCAATGGCACACAGCAATCATCGACATTAAAGTCACATGACTTATAATAAGCTCAGTTTATCGTTTAATGTTTTTTTTTTAAATTAAAGTGATGCTTTTTTATGAAAAGGTTATAATAAAATAATTTTCTAGAATTTCGAATATCTGTAATGCTGTGTTTATCAAAAAATAACAAAAACACAAACGAAACAATAAGAAAGAATACCGTTTATGAAAGCAAGCACAAGAATAACCTGGTGATATGAAATCATGTAGTCCTACACTCTGATATTTAATACGTTTATAATCAATTTTGATTCGAAGACATGTATTGGTTACAGCATTCAGCACTACTCGGCAGATCTAAGGAATGTGTATAGGTTTGTCGATTGGTGGTTATAAAGAATCGATATACAAGGTAGTGCAGCACCCATTTTTCTTTTCTCTGACATACAAAGCAGTATACTTCGTCGCCACCGTCTGATCAGCATACCTCTATGTCAAGCGTTCTACGACTTTAATCGCAGGCGAGGTAAAACGCTTTGTGTGATAAAATGGAATGAATCATTATATTGGTCCAATTTTTGGTGTTAAATATGAGACGAACAGGGTAAACTTAATCCTGTGGTGGAGAAATGTTTTATTGGCAATCATACCAAAATTTTCTGTTTGATTTTAAAGAATGTATGTTGACTTGGTTTTTTTTGTTATTTGGGGTAGCTATCTCATTGATGTGTATTGCCTGACATCTTCCTTTAGTCATAAACTATCCTCTATCATAGTAAAAAGTTAAATAAAAAATACCAAACTCCAAGGAAAATTCAAAACGAAAAGTCCTTTCGTCAACCACATCAAACGAATGGAAAACAACTGTCATATTCTTGACTTGCTACAGGAAATTTCTTGTGTAGAAAATGGTGGATTAAACCTGGTTTTATTGCTAGCTAAACCTTTCACTTGTATGACAGTCGCATAGAAGAGTACATGTGATTTATCAGTATTAAAGAGACAAATACTAGTCAGACAAACAGTCGGAATGATCTGACAGGAACCTTCCATATACTTTTTACAGTCTCGAACAATCAATCTCCTTACTTAAAGATAACTAAAATAGCTTGGAATTCAAGGCTAAATTTTATTGACATGATTTAGCAGTACTGTGATTTTTTTATAATAACTAAGGTAACTAAGCTGCTTTCTGAAAGCTGAAATTCTCATCTTTGAAAAATATTTAACGTTTTACTCAGTGCCAGCATTTATTTACACACTGAGAAAGACGGTTACACAATTTGACCAAGATCCAGCTTCCTTCCAAATGCAATTAAGGATTACAACCTCTTATCCGCGGATATCATTACCAAGATGAAACTCGTGAAAAAACAGCTTAATTGTTCACACAAGTTGTAAGGGTTTCCTAAGTTGAAGGTAAGGTATTGATTGACCTTTATACACGCGCGATGTCGTAATATCCATGGATATGACATCGCATACAATCAAGATCAATACCCACTCAAAATGTTTGTAAATGGTTTAGTTTTATAAATCCAACCAATGATCCCTTTAAAGAGTCTATGGTCTATGCCCAACGCTTGATTTTCTTAAAGAGATCCCTTGGCTATATAGATAAATGGCATTAATGACGACCATAGATCCAAATAAGGAGATGACGTAACTAATGTTGTTATAACTTGTGTAAAATCCCTTTTGCTACTTTTGCAAATAGAATATGTTTAAACTAATCCACAGAACAATTAAAAAGCTAAGAGAAAAATTATGGAAAAGGTCTGTAGATAGACGAAAAATGACACAAATAAAAAGAGTTGAAAAAAAAAAAATCGGTAATCAGTAGAATTTTTATTTAGATAGAGTTTTTATATATACGGAACAAGTGCACTGAAATATATTCTAACGTGATATAAACTCATCATAAATACAATGAAAACCGCAGTGTGGTTAATATAATAAATTACATTATTTACATTATATCAAGTGAACCCAAATATGGATTATACTGGCCTGTTATAGTAAAGGAACCCAAAAATAAACTATACCTTAAAATGTAAAAAGAATAAAACATGACAAACGAAAAATTCCTCTTTGCAAAATAGGTGTTTTCGGTGTATTGGTGACTTTATGTCCGCAAATTTAATTTCTACTTTTAATTTGGAAATTGTATATACATGTAGATAATTCTAGTAAACATAATATACATAGAAAATTGTTTCCTTCATGCAGACTTCTAAATGCAATATTTGTTTGATTGGCTTTCCTTATGTTTTTACTGTTACTCTGAAATGGTTTATTCGAATATTTTAAACGTTTCATATGTTTACGGGCACTGACGATAGTATTTAAAACTGAAACTATATATTTAAAGTAGGTGTAATGTGTGATTTATATTTGAAAACTAGGCTAAACATTTTTGTTGCTATTGTAAAGTACGAAACATGGATCGGTCATTAAAATGACATGTCTGATTCATGTCTTGTCTTAAATGTATTGGGAAAATAAGGATATGCATTCAAGTAATAATTTTTAATGACATGCTAGTTTTTTTAAAATTCATATTCATATTTATTTTACAAATATTGTTTTTGTCTGCTTTAGTAGGTGATCTTTAATGTGAAGGTTAGAACGGCGTTTATTCATTGTGTACGGAGGGCAATAGAGACCACAAAAATACCGTCGTATATTGCCGATAAATTTTGATTGATTACACCACTTTCCGCAACATATATTTTTGTATATTTTAGTATGTCGTTCTTGCATGGTAAGTAACGAGACATGTTTTCCGGAGAAAAACCTTGTGTTGCAATTAGTTGCAAGTTATTAACTATATTGACTAGACAATTAACCTGCTACTACTTCTTAGAAATTTTGTTGTCCTGCACTTTAATATAGGTTGCTGAACTAAAAAAACAGACTTATTTATTTTTTTATTGAAACTAAGGACTAAACAAAGGCTGAGCGTGAAACCTATGGACATTTTAAAATGCTGAAAGAGAGGGAAATCTTTTTCGTCAGTTGTTTTGGTTTACCATATCAAATAAATCGTACACGTACAGTTTATTTTATGGTGTACTATTTTGAGTTTGCAAAGTTGGAAGCGCAACTTTGTATAAATTTCTGTATATTAAGCAAATGACAACCCACCGATAAAAGCAAAATCTGTATTAACCGTTGTAACAAAACGGTCGATGCAGTAAACCTTATGCCAATAATTGTTATGTCAATTACTAGTATTACAAATGTATACCAACTAAGGTTTTCGACTTTCTTTTACGTGTAACTGAATGAAACATCGTATTTACCTGGCATTATAGCCAAACTGCCTCGATGGTCTCTGAATATCGTGCTCTCCTCAAAATTGAGAGTTTGTTTTGTTCGATGCCCAACCGGGTCAACTCAAAGACTTAAAAATAATGTTTGTCATTTTTCTAATAAGCACGTGACATTTAAGGGTAAGAGCAAAGACTGACCGGCTCGAAGACAGAATAATGTTTTTGGTAGGGTGACATGTCTCTCTACGGACTGTTATCTTTCGAAATAGTACATTAAAAAACCGGCTCTGCGTGTCGATCTTGTACAAGGAGAAATAATATTCATATCACAATTAGCATATTTTCGTCCTGATATGCATGTGAAATTTGTATTGAACTCAAAATGACAAGCACTCCATCTCAATCTCAATATAAACTTACATTATTTAGCCCTCATTTTATTTTCTCATGATTAAACAGAGTTATCGTTCTTTGAGCAGAAGAAATAAATCTAAATATCTGTAAGGATGATATTGGAGCAGACGTTGTATTACTAAGTTGTTAAACCTAGACATACTTATGTCAAATTCGATGTATAAGTCTAAAAATGAGGCAGAGGAAGCCGTGTCTGTTGATTCTTTAATTTCTAGTTCTGGTGGATATGTTAATGGAAACCAATCAGAAAAGTTTGGATTGTTAATGGAAAGAATATCAATATATCTGAATGTGAAATTAAATGATCTAGCTTTTTTGAACTTCTTGTTTTTGATAAGAGTCTGAAGGAACTCCGACTCATTTGAAAATAAGAAGAGGTCGGCAAGGAGAGGCGCACAGTTCATTCCCATAGGGATGCCGACAATTTGTTGAAAAAGTCTACCTCCAAATTCAACAAATATGTTGTCAATAGGAAACTCCAGCATACTGATCACTTGTTACTCTGTGTAGCATGTTTGACCTTTTTGTTCACTATTAACTAAATATGCTGTATGGTATCCCAGAGCAATAAATTTATAGCGTCATGAAATTAATTTTATAGAAAGATTGAGATTTAAAATTACTCAGAAGTTCTTAAGAGTTTTTTAGAATGCACATATGGTTAATACCACTACGCGAGTAAACAGTTTCACAGTAATACTGAAGACCCTCTTTCACTGCGGACAAAAGTTTTGCCAATGGACAATTCCTTTGTAGAACATGCAGACAAAGCAGTAAAAAATGTGGTGGTGGTATGCCGTAAATACTACACGAACGTTCTTAAGAATGACATTTTAAATTCTTCTACATTCAAGTCCGTGCGCTCCACAGCGAGTCATATAGTAAACAATCATATCATAACCACATCACAGCTTAAGGCATCTTCTGAACATTTGAAAGTTCTTACTATGTATTGGTTACCTAAACTACAAAAAAAAAAAAACAAAAAAAAAACAGTAAAATATCGTTTCATCTCGGCCTCTAGTAAGTGTTCTACAACTAATCTTTCAGTGCTTTTAACTAGTTCCTTAACTACTATCAAAGACATTATCATTAACTGTTGTAATAAAATATATGAAAATAGTGGAATTAACTATTTTTAGAGTGTAAAAAATTCTTTGGATGTTTTAGATAAAAAAAATGTGCTTTTGCTGGTCCGTTTGATTCTGTTGACAGTTTTGACTTTTTACACTACACTACCACACATTCTTATCAAATGAAAGTTTTCCTATTTAATCAAATGGTCGTTTGGTAAATCTGAATGCAAATATATTTGCTGCAACTCATTTAAAGCCTTCTTCTCTAATGAGAAAGGTAAATATGCTAGATATACTTACTGGAGGTGTGATGAGATGATTGAAGCGGTTAATTTTCTCCTTGATAATATTAATGAACGTTTCGGCAATAAAGTTTATCGACAGGTTGGAGGCATTCCTATGGGCACCAGTTGCGCCCCTTAAATAGTAGACTTACTCTTGTATTGTTATGAATCACAGTTTATGACAAAACTCAATAAAGACCCGTCTAAATTGCATTTGATTGATAAATTCAACAACACTTACCGTTATCTTGATGATATTTTCCCGTTAAATAATCAAGAATTTTATAAATATACTGCCCGCTCACATGTTTAACCGTCACATTCTGTATGTGCCTGTCCCAAGTCAGGAGCTTGTAATTCAGTAAATGTCGTTTGTTTTCTCGTTTGAATTGTTTTACATTTGTCATTTCGGGGCCTTTTATAGCTGACTATGCGGTATGAGTATTGCTCATTGTTTAAGGTCGTACGGTGACCTATAGTTGTTAATTTCTATGTCATTTGGTCTCTTGTGGAGAGCTGTCTCGTTTGTTATTATACCACATCTTCTTATTTTCATATTAGATGAGCCGGCAATACACCGTTGTTTGTACGGAAAATTGTGAAGCTTTTCAATTGCTCAACATCTCTCTTTTGGCTGGGCTTTTTATGAATGACTACATGCACAGTATGGGTTTGGCTCATTTTAAAGGCTCTACGGTGACCTGTAGTTGGTTTGCCGCTGGTGGATAGGTAATTCACTGGTTTTACACCGTATCTCCTTATTTTTATAAGTATAAACACAAAACAAATCTGAATTATTTTATTAAAGAAGTAAATCCGAGACTCACTCGAAAATATTAGGCAATGCTTTCATATCCATCCATTGATATGCATGCACGCAATTTCATTAATATAACCGAACAACTATCGCACAGTTTTGAACGATTAAAATAACTTTATTTACTATTTCATGTTATTTCAATTTCTTAACAAAACATTGTTAGAACATTTAGAACACAAATTACTGATAAAAAGAATAATGATATTTTATTTTGCAAGCTCGCTTCATTTTCTTTCTGATAAAGTCATCATCAAAATAAAAAAATGTCATTATTCAATTTGAATTTCTATATAAATGGCATTCGTGCTAGACAAGTGTCAATAACCTACGTCACTCTTTAATTCATGCCAAGTGAAGATAAAGCGTGAAACTGTCATGCAGCTTTAAATTTAGAGATTTAATAAGTTATTTTAAGTAGTGAGTTAAACAGAAATTTTAAAAATAGTAATGCGTCAGTGTTTTCTTTATATAGAGAGTATCTATTTCATTTATTTGTCTTGTTAAGTGAAATGTGTTTTATGCAAAAGATAACACGTGTACAAAATATGACTAAATATATACTTGCATATAAAACAAACTAAAAAAAAAAAAAAAGAAGAAGAAGATTTGTACTATTTCCAATGATTAAACACATACCGAAGGATTAACTGGTGAACAACTTACTACAGGTTTCCGTATTATCACATTGGCAATCATAGTTATGTCTCCGTCACATCAAACTCGTTCTCATTACGTTCTGGATAATGTAGCCGTACGGCCTTAAACTGTGTACAAACGGAAACTTTTAACGGTCTTCTCAAAATTTTCAGACAACCATCCCGTCCTGTAATTAGACGCAGTGGCAACTCGTACTTTAAACGAGATGGACGTACTACGAACGGAATTGCCGTATTTGGAACGTACTAGGGATATGCTATGACGTGGTGTGGTCGGGCGTTAATTGGATGTACGCGTGCACACAGATAGAGTCCGTTTGTAGCACGTTCATCCCGTTAACGGACAGACCCAACTCGACCTCATCATGTCCTTAGTGCGTCTTTATTCTGTTTAAATACGATCAAAACATATATTACAAGTCCACAATAAGTCAGCACGTTTTGCACGGTTCTAAACGTTCGCAGTAGGTTCTCTTTACGCTCTTCTCGATTTGAGTACGTTTATTGCGTTCTTACGAAGTTCTTGAAACGTTCACTCCGTCTGAAGTACAATCCAACATTTTTCCATCACAAGGGTAAATATACTTCACAAATTAACTATTTCTTGTTTGATGAAAAAATTATGCAGCAGTTAAAACCAACTGTGAAAATACCTACAAGACATCCTACACATACCTCAGATCATACGCTAGTCACAGCAAATATGGCTCTAAATGTAACAAGATGTACTCTACGCCCAGTCAAAATATACACGAGCCCAAACTGGAGAAAATGTGACAAAAGTCTCTACAGGTCATCAGTTGAAAATACAAATGGGCAAAATAAAATACCAAACAACGTAGAACCACGTTTACAAAAATTAGAATCTGTACTTCATAAACCTGGAATGAAATCTATCCCAAGCTATAGAAAACTGAAAATTCCAAAATCTGTTGGCAAGGGCATATGGAACAGCAAAATTAGCCAAGTATCTAATGTAGCAAAGTCCGCACATAAAAGCTAGACAGATAAAACTGACAAAAATCAGGATGTGGATTTAGAAAAGCAGAATCTCAAAAATAAAAAACGTCGTCTGCGACAACTACAGGGGCAGGCACATGCATCAAAAAAGGACAAATTCATAAACGAAATTATGCAAGCTTCAGAAAAAGACAGTAAAACCTTCCATAAGTTAATAAAACACATAAGACCAAACCACCCATCGAATACTGGTGTTATTTATATTTGAAATGAGAAATTTGAAGGTTATATGCCTTGCTAGGTTCTGGTCTACATGCCAGAACAGGAATGTCACCGATAGTACTGAAATAGGCCAGGAAAACACATGCCGTCCCACGTTATCTCAATGGACTCGAGGTCCAAATATGTACAAAAAAGGATGTATCTGAGCTGGAAAAATTACAGAAGAAGATATTTTGATAATTCCAATGTCTACCAGACAGAACAGCATCAGCAGCAGTTTATATACTAATAGGAGCTGAGCCCATTGAGTCGGTTCTGGACAATAACATGCTAGCCTTATTCCTCTCATTTTCTCACCTGGACGGCTCGATAGAACGAAAAATATTAGAATAGGAATAAGAAATTAGTACAGATTTTGACAACTCTTTTCATTTGTCGTATAAACAAAATTTTGCAAAAAAATATCAATTGCCAAAAGCAGAAGAAATTATGAAAAATCCCCCACTAAAATATAAATGGAAAAAACAACTGAAAAAGCCATTAATGAATACTGGTCTTCAATTTGGACAGAAGAATGTATCAAAAAATCAACGCTCAAACATTAATCTCTACAAAACAATCCGGTAAATAACCCACATAACATTTGGAATATTCGAAATAACCAATATGACATTAAAAAAGGCAGAATTTTCAAAGCTTTCTTAATATTTTACCTTAAGTTTAACTTCATAGAAACCAGGTAAATCCTGAATTGTACATGTATCACATTTCAACATGTCAATTTTCAACCCATGTTTAAAGTCTTGTAAGAGAGAACTGCCTTTCGGAAGCCAAATACTACTAAAAATAACCCCCTGATTTTCTGGAAATCTTAAATGAGTATACTATGGAGTGCATTAATCCTCAATTTTTAATGCAATCTCATAGACAAGCAAATTTTGGCTCGAAATGGTTTAAATATATTTCTCTTTCACCAAAAGTTTCATTTCTGCAAATTTGTTGGTTGGTTTAAGTAAACAATGACATCAAAAGCATTATTTTTTTGTCAGAGTTAGGCTACTTTTACATACGTTCTAGATTGGAGGGAGTGAGTTGGTGGTCTGACACATGAATATACTACTTTTGATTAATATCATTTTATATTTTAACGCACCAATGACTTTTAAAAACTTTTTCTTAACTCACATTAACTTATTCAAATTTGATTTATATTTTTTTTATTGTAAATATAAAATTTAAGATATCCGCTTTTTCGTTTAAGTGAATATTAATTGCTCATCCGATAAGTGGAGTGCTCCGAAGTAAACGGAGGTACATACTGGAACAGAATAGAACATAACAAGGTATCATGCTTTAAAAAGAGGCTGTATACTCACTGGTTCATCATTTGGCTATTTATATGCCCAGAAACATTGATCACTTTGTAGCTCTGGGGGGACTGGGAGTATCTTCTGTGGATGTGATCACAGTTCTAGTTTGTATAGAGGGAGAACGATATTAACATATTTATTTTTATGCTGTACTTTAGCTTATAACATTGGAGAAGAATATCACGATAGCATCATGGGTATCAAACGGAATATCAGACAATCATAAAGCATGTTACCATATGCAGTATCTTTTTCTGAAAAACGAAAATTATAAAACTACCAACACAACTGAAAAATATACAAGAGGCGGCGAACGACAGAGGACTGGCCGAAACGTGCGGTTTTTTCCCTATTGCAGTCAGACCAGGACGTTATGACACTTACGTTCTGAACGCACTATTGTCGACACGAGGCGTAGTCAGAAGAAATAGAAAATGGAAGGATATGGAGTAAATGTACATGGGACACAATCGCACACAATACATAGAAAACATAGAAAATTATCAATGAACAGGGCTTTTATTCCTGTTCTTCATCTTGACAGTTGATGTAGGGTCTTCAACAATGAACAAATCATTCATACCCTACAACAAGGTCAAGACGGCCCCTAGCGTCGACTTAAGCGGTACTATTGATAAAAATAAAGTAATTTTGAAAGACATAGATCGCCGCTAAAATATGCCTTGAAGTTACACATGTCGGGAGCGGTCAATGAATTACATAATTTATAATTACGGGCGAGGTTTTTGAACAGAAATAGTTTAACTGTCTGTGAACTTGGTGATCGAGTTAGGAACTAGTAAGTACGGATTTCGACGCACAAGGAACGAAGCAGAACTAGTTACAAACCGGTTTAAACGGACTACAGACGGACTTGGACTGTTTGGAAACGGTTTCCTCATGAGGTGAAGGGGCAATTGTGTCCGATCTGAAGTGGATATAAACGAACTGCAAACGGGATAAAGACGAGATGGACGTATCGAGAACTGTTTACAAACTAACTAGGGTCCCATTATAGAGATTTTTCGGTCAAAGCTATACGTTCTAGAAGTACCACAACCCGTTTTACGTACTTCTAAAGACGGTTTTTGACGTTTTGAGATTTAGTTTGGTGTGACAAAAGCTTTACCACATCTCAATATTTTCATAAACAGAACAATATCTTTTAGTCTACTCATGCGTGTGTAGTATCTATATGTTCCAAGCATTTATACAGACCGCGGATCAAATAAGCAGAGACTTCTTCAGATCTACATTAAGCATAACGAATTTCCAGACACATCCGGTTTCGCTAAAATAACTTTACTATGTATTTTTAACCTCATTTAACTAACATAGAAATGAGCAAAAACTATCTACTTGAAGCGACCGACAATTAAAAATAATTTAATTTTGGATGTAACGCGTCTTCTGATTGGCTGACGTTGTTTTGTTTATCAGCTCATAGACTTAATTTTGTCGTGTGACCGTGACGTCATCAACGTTTTTTCATGGTTTACTCCGGTTTAAAATGGAATTTAGAATTAAATTATAAGAAATGACTGTAATATTTTTTCTGTCTATTCGAAATAACATAAAAAATGTGGTGAACACTTTAAAATAACCCGCTACGCGGGTTATTCAGTGTCCACCACATTTTTGATGTTATTTCTTCATAGACAGAAAAAATATTACAGTCATTCCTTAAATAATATATCAATCCGGGTCTGAAAACTAAAGAGAAAACATGCATTGTAACAAGTTCATTAATAGCATTCAAAGGAGTTGGAATTGAGTTTAGATACATATATTCATTCAAACCCATTGTTCCTTAGATTTAAGCATTTATATCATGCCAAAGGGATGAATTAGATGATGTTGTCAGGTATGTAAAACTTTGACTCTTCAAATGAACATCACAATCAAAAAAGGTTAATCAAATTGATTGTTGCCTATCACGAGGAAAAATATACCTTAATCAAAATGAATGCTTGTGATCACGAGAAAAAATGAATCACTTTGAAAAATAAGGAAAAAGACAAATTAAAATAATACGTGTTTACTTAAACAGAAATAGATAGTTTGTTTGCAATGATGGACAACTATTTTGAATAAAGCAGTTATAACCTATAGCTACATTAAATTTTGCTGATACTAAATCATCTTCAAACTTTATATTACTGAGCGTACCTACCATTTTCCTTTATAGGAGTTTTTTACCAAGAACAAATTTTTTGTCCGACCTTATTTAAAATAATCTATTTATCACTTAAACATACGGAAACAAGAAAGATTTTTCCTCTATCTTTTAATTTAAACAAACTATGTTTTACTTTTTTTCTGAAACAAATGTTGTTGTTTTTTCTAACCAAATTTATAATCAAACATTCATTTATTAAACAAACTATACTCTTCCACACCCGACAAACTAAGGACTAATGGTCGCTGCCTGATAATTTTTGATCAGCAGCAGTTCCTACACGAACTGTATTCCACTTCCGGTACACTTGAGAGACATGCAGTTTTATCAATGTTTTTTAAACAGCAATGCCAGAACAAATTTCCATATCTTCTAATGTAAGGACAATGAAACGAACAACAAAGGGAGAATACCGAGGAGACAATAAACTCCAACAGAGACAGACAACATCATAACCATAAATAAAACACCCAGATAGACAATCCTCAAAACTGATTATGAAAGATTGAGCAACACAAATCTCACCTAACAGTGTTATGTTTTTAGTTAATACAAAATCGTTATAATATTAAATTATGAAATAGCTAGATTGCGTACTATTCTTCTAATAAAAATAAAAATATAATTGTTAATATAAAAGGAGAGGTGGGGTAACCATGCATGAAACAGCAACTAATCGACACAAAATCCCAAAATACATCTTGTAAATCAGAGGTCAACAAGTTTTTATCAATATGCATGCGACGTAACATTATGTTATAAATCCAGGTTTAATCGGAGTTCGGTATTTTTGTGATTTTACTTTTTAGTTCTTAATCGCCGGAAGTAAAATAATCGTTTGGAAAATTGATAATCGAGACTAGTATCATAGAACTGTCATCCTCAAACTATTCCTTTAAGGAAAAAACCTTATATTTGGATTAATTATATATAAGATGTGGTATGAGTGCCAATGAGACAACTCTCAATCCAAGTCACAATTTGTAAATGTAAACCATTATAGGTCAAAGTACGGCCTTCAACACGGAGCCTTGGCTCACACCGAACAGCAAGCTATCAAGGGCCCCAAAAATGACTAGTGGCAAACCATTCAAACAGGAAAACCAACTGTCTAATCTATATAAAAAACGAGAAATGAGAAACACTTATGAACCACATCAAAAAACGACAACCACTGAACATCAGGTTCCTGACTTAGGACAGGTGCAAACAAATGCAGCGGGTTTAAACGTTTTAATAGGCGCCAACTTTCACCCTAACCTGAAACAATAGTGTAACATCACAACATAGAAAGACACACTATAAAATATATATTGCAATGGCTTAACTCAATCAAAAGACATATTAACAAAAACAACACGTTTTTCTAAAGGTTATTGGTGTGTTAAGTCGGTCGATTATATCACAAGCTGATTAAAGGTCAGAAGGGCTTTGATATAAAGTTTGTGAGTTAGTGAACTAATTCAGACATCAAAAACCTCTAAAATACGTGTTTAATCCTAGTCGGACTTATAATTCAAAATCCCAACATCTATTTTCTTTTCAATTTCATCTTTCGTATTGCGCATGAATGTATCACATTGAAATCGGCGTAGCGTTAACATAAGTTACGAAAGTAGTTTTGGCAAAATTGTTTATCGAAATGTAAACCAAGGGAAAAATTCTAACGAACCAATCTTATTTAAGTATTTGTCAATATGCAAAATGTTATAATAATTAAGATATAACATATTAAGGCAATCACTACGGAGGTTCCTGGCTCGATTTGAACGATGTGGCAGATGTTATGAGGAAGTACTTATTTACACAGTTGACAATGGTAGTTTTTAAGGCTTGAAAGAAATGTTCATTTTTAACACCTTTCGGTGTAAATAATTCTGTAAAACACACATGGTACGCATCTTTTTTTAATGAAAAATTAAATTTTAAAAAGGGTACTTGGTTCCGGAATTTTTGAAATAATATGAATAAACATCACCTCTTGCACCAATAGCCGATATTTTTTCTCACTATTTCAATTTTCTTTTCAAATAAACAGGGCATCAGAAAATAAATTTACTTCTAGCTAATATCTAGAGCCCGTCATCTTTATCTACTTCATTTCAACACAGAGGTATGTACTATAAAAATGTATACATTGTATTTATATACAGGAGAACGTACAGTACAAATCAGTTACAAAAATCACTTACTACTCTATTGTGACGGAAATTTATGATAGACAACAAAAACACAGGGAAAGATGAAAGTAAATCAATATAACATGATCAGAATGTAAGATTAACCTGCTGACGGCTGTATGAATTTATGGTGTTACATGAGGTCTTACATTCTATTGTTGACGGTTGTATTTAATTTTGGTCCTCAAAAGTAACAACTTACGGTGTTACTTCAAGATATATTAGCAATAGAACGTGCTTAAAAATCAGTTTAATAAAAGCGCCAAATAGTCTATTATAACGAAAATCTATGATAGACAATAACACAGGAAAACGTAAAGTTAATCAATACAACATGGTCACAAAATACTTGAAGTTATCGAGAGCAAATCAAAAGTACTAAACCTGCTGATATCAAACCATGCAGTCTTAGATTCTAATATTGACGGCTGTATTTAGTTTTGGTTCATTAAATAACAATTTATGGTGTTACACTAAGGTATATTAACAAGAGAACGTGCTATTAAAATCAATTTACAAAAAGCCTTTTTAAATATCTATATAAACAGAAATCTATGAAAGACAATTAAAACACAGGAAAAAGTAAAGTTAATCAAAACAACATGTTAAAAAATTGCTTGAAGTTACCGAAAGCAAATTCAACGTCCTTAACCTGTTGATATTAAGTCACGAGGTATCACAATTCTAAAGTATACGGCTGTTTTTAGTCTTGGTTCTTAAAGTGAACAACTTATGGTGTTACTCCAAGGTATATTAACAAGAGAACGTGCTATAAAAATCAGTTTACAAAAAGCACTTTTAATAATCCATATATAAACACAAATCGATGAAAGACAATTAAAAAACGGGAAAAAGTCAAGTTAATTAATATAACATGTTCAAAGAATGCTTGGTGATACCAAAAGCCAATTCAAAGAACTTAACCTGTTGATAAGAAATCATGCGGTGTTAGATTCTAATGTTGACGCCTGTATTTAGTTTTCGTTTCCGACGTAACAATTTATGGTGTTACACCAAGAACCTTTACACGTTAATACATTATTCTTAACTTTTGCAAAATATTAAATAGATTACCGAGGGACGTTCATGTCTACTTCATAGCATGCTTGAAACTAATCAAAATATTTGTTATCAAGGAAAATTAATTCTCGGTACATGCATGTAGCTACATGTATATTGAACAGGGGTGTATTAATTTGAATTGTTCAAAATGCTAAGGATTTTCTGCCCCGATAATAGAATACCGTAGCTGTATCTGGCAAAACCTTTTGGAATTTTTTTAGTCTTTTAATTTTTAAATTCTAGAGTAACTGATGCTTTTTTGTATGAGTGTTTTATATAATCATTTTAATTCCGAGATTGAGGTGTTCTGTGAGACAAAAATACGTCTGAACAAAATTCTAAATTTAGAATTTTCAACATATCAGTAAAAGCACTTTTGCAAAGAAACAAAGACAAATCTTCATCATATTGGATATTAGTATTACATTATCCTGAAAATCTATCATATTGAACTGTAAATCTGACATTTCAGATATGTTATTCCTTTAATCACTCGAATTTTCTGATATAATAGTATTATAGATATTTTTGGAATGATGACTGTTAAGTTTCAAAAATTAAATTAGCAGACCAATTTTTAACAAAACGATTTATTTGAAAGAAATAGTAGGCGTTTGATTTCATTTGATAAGTGTAATCATATCTGTTATTAATAAAAGAAGATCTAATATATAATGAATTTTAGCGACAGCAACCAATTGATACCAACCAAACCTAAGACATCTAGAGATCAACCTACAGCCATCAATAATAGACATATGGCTGAACAATGGTTAAGGTATTGACCCCCGAGTCTAATAAAAGTTGAAGATACATTTCATATCAAGTGAAAACGGTATAAGTTAACTGGGTATCGACCCCCCGAGTCTAATAAAAGTTTAAGATACATTTTATATCAAGTGAAAACGGTATAAGTTAACTGGGTATTGACCACCGAGTCTAATAAAAGTTTAAGATAAATTTCATATCAAATGAAAACAGGATAAGTTATCTGCATTATTTATCTTTCTGTTTTCAATTTTTTTAAATGGGTCTTTAATAATTCCGTCATATTCAATATCTATAAGATTTCTTATTTCCGTATACAAAACCAACGCTGACTAATTGAATTTATAATAATTTAATAAATATCGTATCTATTGGAAATTGTATTCTCAACAACACAAATAACGCACAACTTCTTTTCATATACAGTAGTTTCTGGTGTTTTTGTTGTTGTTGCTAATCATATGTAATGCACTAGTATATTTTAACCATATTTTTTAAAATTAAATTATACCACAGGTTAGTGTAACAGATAAAATGTAAGTAAGTGGCTACAATGGGACTTTCGTCCAAAAAAAGTAAAAAAATCCATAGTTTCAGATTTGTCAATTTAAAATTTTTCATTCGAAAATTTGATTAAAAACTGAACATTTGTTAATAAGTCATTTCACTTGTTTTCAGGAGAAAAAAATTCGACTTCAGCTTCCAAAAAATGGGCAACATTTGTTTGTTTTTTGGTTGAAAATGAGGTTTTTTGAGAAAATTAAACGAATATTTATTTTCACAGAATGTGATGTTTAAAACTGCATATATATTGTTTGTAAACTTTATCTCATTTCGATCTCTTTTCAAAATGTATCTGCTATGATAAATTTACTCAAAACAAATTACTGGAGCTGACTATACGGCATGGGTTTTCTCATTGTTGAAGGCTGGTCGTTGACCTATAATTGCTTTATCTATATTCGTCATTTGAACTCTGGTGTAAAGTTGTCGCATTGGCAATCATATCCCATTTCCTTATGTTTATATTGATGCGTTTCTTTAGTTGTTGAGTATAGTTTGATTTAGAATGCTTGTAATGAAAATGTTTTAACGAAGACGGGAGATATAGTCAGAGACAATTTACAATTCATGTAGGTTGAAAGTATCATTTTCATATTATTTCTTTAATAAAGTTAATATCACTTTTCCTTCTTTTTTTTTTTTTTTTTTGATTTAATAAAAAAAAAAAAACAGATAAAAATGTCTGCCTTGGTCTATGAAGATTATTTACATATATATGCTTTCATTTGTTTTATTAGTCGTTTGACTATCAGTTCAATGAAATTAACGTCTTTTGATTAAAAAGTTCAAAGTCGTTATGGTACTTATTACAACGGAAAAAAGGGCATTTATCGTTCACATTTGGTTGATTGTCATTTTAATTATAGACGATTATACATAGATGTCCATTGATTTGTAAGAGACGAAAGCAAAGAAAAGGTTAAACTTATAAAAAAAAACAATAAGCTAAAATTAAGTGAGCGAACGATATCCTGCCCAATACATATTTACTAACATCCTGGCACTTTACATTTTGAGGAGGTATCGTGGGCTTCAATCGTTCTATTGTCCTGGGAAACTAATAGATTGAAATCACGTTTATAAATCAAAACTATTATTTCACTGCGATCGAAAACCACTTGTCAAGGCAGCCGATACGAATTCTGTGCCGCCAAAAAAAAACAATTACAGTATACAATCCCTGAAACTAATACAAACAAGCTAAATTAGGTTCTAAATTTCCCGTAACCAGAAATACTAAAAAAAGAGGTATACAACAGGTGGGATTCTCGTGGTTTTACCTCAAACTATATTCACAATTTTAAATTCAATTTAAAATAAAATTGTTAAAGACATCTTTTATATAAAAATCTATTATGATCAAGAGATTTACAAAATCATTATCATTTATAGGTTCCTGTTATATAATTGTAAGGCCAGTTGTTTATTCGGAATAGCTGATTACTTAAGGTAATGTTTTTAGCGGAATATTTGGCGATTCATTATGTATCGATTTCGAAAAACAAAATTTTAGCGATTCAACCAAAAGTAACTTGATTTTAAATTTGTATTTCATATATGTTAAAACCCGAAGTTTTGTCCCAGCTTCAACTCTATTATTTAGATAGATAAACACATGACAATAAATTTATCTAATTGGTCAACGTTCAGCTGTAACCTAAGCTTAAAATGACGTATAACCAAAATGGCAAAGCAAGCATAATCACGGTAGGTATAGTGTCCGGATGGGATCGTGGTTTTTCGAGTGATTTGATCGTGTTTTTTCGAGTGTTTATAATCAAAAATGTAAACAAACAGACTTCCTTTCTGGAAAACGTGAAAAAATAAGCTAGAACCTTATATACAAGATCATAGAAGGTAAATTAGTATTTTTGATAAAAAGATATTATCAACTCTACATTATTTTGTTTTAAAAACGTTTAATTTAGCCTAACAATGCTTTATTCCAAAATATAGATTAAACCCATTTTTATACACATACCAATGCAAATTTTAACGGAAATGTGCACATGGAATCTATATATATTTACATATACAGACACTTTACACAAATTCTTGATTTAGCATTGAAAAGGACATTTTGGAGAGTACATTCATTTGTATATGTCCGTGTTTTTTCGAGAGCAGTCCGTGTTTTTTCGAGTGTGACTGTCCGTGTTTTATCGAGTGAAAAAACAAAATTCCTATGGCTTAAAATGTAATATGTCAGTGCATTTACGTTTAAAAAACAACGAAAAGGTTCAAATAAAGTACTTTTCAAAGCACGAAACAATGCAAAACCAGTTTGATAATGCTGTATTAACACGTACATTTCATAAAAAGTCATCGTTCATTTGCATTCAGAAATCTTCATGTTAGTGTACCAATATATGGATTTCATACAGTAAATATTCCGTGATGTAAACAATCTTTATGTGATCTTAGACATGTTGGACTGAGACGTACGTACTTATAGTATGTAAAGCGGGTAAATGTGTTTTTACAGAAAAATATCTCCTCTATGTTTCATTTACTATTTGTCTTGATGGTAATATTAGCTATCTTGGTGTAATCAGGTTTGCAGAATTTTACACCGGTGTTGAAAATATATCCACCCTGAGGCGCAGCTGAAGGTCGTATGCATTTTCATCACCGGTGTAAAATTCCGTACACCCCTGATTGCACCAAGATAACGAATTTATTTCTTATTTAGCGTTCGTTTACTATTTTCATTCCCGGGAATAAAATTTTTTAAAAATCTTATGACGATCTTCCACTACACATTTTTCAACACTGATGTTGCTGTGCATTGTCAAATATTATCTCTATTTTTTTTTTTTTTTTTTTATTTGTGGAAAATTTGAAAATTTGATTATTTGGGAATATTGGAGAATATTATTTTTCTTGGCAAAAATTTCAATTTTTTTTTTATAACATATTTTTTTTTTTTTATTATTATTATTTTTTTTTTCCAAAATTTTAATTTTCATAATTTAGGCAAAAATTTTATTTTTTAGAAATTTAGGCATATTTTTTTTTATCCCCTGGTGAACTAGGGTGGGGTGTTATTTACACCGGGTAATTAACCAATCAGAATGCAAGATTCTTGCTTCCTAAGAAATAATGTTTTATCGTTCTAGAAATTTTCAATTGCTCCTACCGTGAAGAGGATTCTGATCAAGCGTATACTATGCTTGGTCAAACAGTTATAAAGCACCAGCATTGCTTTATTTCAATCAGAAATTAAAAGAATAAAAAATTGACAATGTGTATTGTGAGGGGAACGCATATTATAAACACATTTATTTATTTTTATTATTATTTCAAAAGGATCGTATTGAAGCCTACATGTTATTTATTTTGTTGTTTATTAAATACATTGGACAAATCCCCGAGTTTATCATCAGCTCAGTAGTCAGTACTTCGGTATTGACCCGATTTATAACAAACCTTTCTAGGACAGGGGAATAGAAATATGGTCACTTAAGTCACTTGCCAAAGTGGGACATCCGTTTGGCTGTTTGGGATGTTCAAGTTCTTTTGGTCATTAAGCATAAAATTATAAAGTGTTGTTTTCATTTTTTATTAGATATTCCATTCCATTCAAATGTTTTTGTATTTTTTTTTTTTTTTTTTTTTTATTGAGGGGTGGGGGGCTCTTTTAGTAGAATATTTGGGTTTATATTGAATTTTTTCTTATTGTTTACTCCTTTTCCTTAGTTTTCTTGCTCCTATATTTTTTCGTCAGTCACTGTAATATATATCGTTCATAAAATATTTTTGACTGTAAAATCAAAGGTAGCATGCAATGAAATTAAAAAGATTATGAGACCCATTGATTTCTTATAATATCGTAATACTGCAGGGTTATGGTAAAATGTCTTCAGAACAGAAAGTTATCATTAAATTGAAAATGGTTAAATTTTATCAACATAGTAATATGTTTTTGTGACTTATTAAAAATATATTATATTGTCCTTCGCTAAATTACAGTTACAAACTAAGAAAAAAAAATCAGTATTTAAGCCAAAGAATGTCTTCTTTCTTATTCACATTTTCTTCAAAAAACCCAGACCATTTGTTTAAAAACCCGGACGTTTTAAATGTTGCTCTAAAAAAAACACGGACAATATAAAACACTATATTGTAAGTGAACTAAAAGGAAATTCTGTGTGTTCACAACATGTATAACATTCAAAATAAGATGAACAGTCACGAATAAAACTATTATACTCACGAAATAGCAGTATTGATTGATCGCATGTCAATTCACTTGACAAAACCTGATCTACACTCGAAAAAAGTGGACCGATTCACTAGAAAAACACGATCTCTGCCGGACACTATACCTACCGTGATAATCACAGAATACTTGCACTAAAGCTTTCTCTTTTTCTTCGTTTATTTAAACTGGTTCTGTCGACCAGCTGAATACATTTTGCAATTGATTCAATTGTCGCGTGTGTGTTAATTTCTAATTGTCAATATCATACTATATTATGCGGAATATCATACTCTTAAGATTATCTAAAATTATTAACGGAACAAATTATACCAACACTGATCAGCTTTTAATATTGACATTTATCAACGCTCGAAAGTTTAGTGTTCAATTATAATTGTTTGGAGTACTAAACATAATGTATCACTTAAATTCTCGTATTTCGAATCATATCTATTCATAAATAAAGAGTTACACGCGATGTCGTGCAAAGTACATGTATACCCCCGACCGTTTAAAATTATCATTGTCGTAAAATTCTATGCTTAGTGGGTATAATGAAATATTCAAAGTGTCGTCAGACATGAATTGACTTCTATACAGATTTGAAAAAACGCTTACACGGCACTTTCAACATTAACAATTCCAGATCAAATATTAAATAATTCCTTCATACTGAAGCTAAACCTAAGCGATTATGCATAATAGAACAATGTTCCTACATTTTGAACAGCTTTCTTATCTTTAAAGTTGAAAGTTGAAGTCATTCCTTTGGAAGTTTTACCAGCGCCATCATACATGGTCTAGTTGACCTTTTAAGAATATCTATATCACAGATGATAACGAATATGTTGCACTTGTTGTACATGTTCCCTTTCAGTATTCAGTCCTCTTTTCTTGGTTTATGACATCACTGTAAAAGAGAGGCAAAAGATATTAAAGGGACATTCAAACTCACAAGGGAGCTACCATTTAATTTTTAGGGGGGAGGGGGGCTAGGATGAAATTTGAAAAAAATAGGCAGGACAGAAGTTTTGAGTAAAAAAAAGGCAGGATGAAACACTTGCAAAAAAAAAAGTCAAAATGAAAAAAAAATCAAATGGTAGCTCCCTAAGTGGAAAACGAACTGACAATGCTAAGGCAAAAACGACCAAAAGACAAACAATAATACACAAAACACAACAGAGAAAACTAAAGACTGATCAGCACGAGCCCCAACAAAAACCGGGGGTAATCTCTGGTGCTCCGGAAGGGTAGCCACCACGATGCAAGATTCACCATATGCATAAGATGACCAAGATAACGGATGTCACCAGTAGATGAGGAACTGCATTTTACCTTTCCGGACAACACGAGTTTACCCCAAATTTCTAGTGATAAATGTTCCTTTTATAGTAGAACTAAACGTGCATGTATGCTTTAGATGTTCGTTTTATCTTTGTTGATGCCTGAAGCCAAATCCGTAACTAAGAAAAATTGAATAGAAAAATGGCAGGAAACAAAAAAGAACTACAATTTCCTTTTTTATTCTATTTATATTATTTCTTTTGATTATCGTGCAATTGCATGCCTGACAACTTCAAAGAGGTGTAACAATTAGGGTCTGGATGGGGTTTACAGAATAGAGAATAATGGACAAAACATGCAGAATAAAGGGCAAACAATATAAAGAATAGAGAAAAATAGGCCAAAAAGATAAAGAATAGAGAATAATGGGGTGCTAAAATATAAAGAATAGAGAATACAAGGAAAATTTTATAAATAATAGAGAAAAATGGCTAAAGATATTAAAGAACACAGAGTTGAAGGACCTCCCATCCAGGCCCTCATAAACGACAGGATATAAAAATTGAAAAAAAGTAATTGCTAAGACATGCGATTGCAAAAAAAAATGCTCACTATTTTCAGAAACCAATTCAATTTAATAAGCATTAATATCTATTAAAAAAATTACAACAGATTTTCTAATTATCTCCCTCACATCTTTTTCAATAAAGGACGGAAGAAGATAACAATCGAGAAAAAGAGGCATCAAAGAACCTGTATGGCTTAAAGGAAGCTGTAATGTAAAATAATGACTATTGCATGTTTTCTTTGATTTTCAAAAAGATAAGTACTATTGTCACAATGGAATTGCACTTGAAGTATATAAATCCCATAAAAGGACATTCCTAGTGGAATAACATCTAAAAGCTATAGGAGTTTCTAAAATTAAAAGTACAAATGTAGCTTACGGCTTCATTAAAAATCATGGTTTTTGATGTGTAACCTAACCTTTTGAACATACGGAATTTAGCAAATAATGCTGCTGAAAAACTTTTTTCAACAACAACAAAAAAAAACAAATAACACTGGTCCTTTGTATTTTAAAAAGTTGGAAAACTGTATTTAAATATTTGAGGATCTAAAATGAAATAGCTAAAACATCAAACATTACGTTTGTAAATACCTTTGAAAGATTGAAAATCACTTAAACCATTGTGGTGACGTCAGCCTATTCATTTACCGTGGATTCTTTTCTAGAATCAACGCTTCCTAAATCTGCTGCTGAAATGGACTCACCAAATTATATTCAATTGTTTCCTTTGTGTGTAATTTCATTAAGTTTGAATTGGCTAATTTACTGATTTCTGTTCACTAATGGAATTAATTTAAAACTTACCTTTAATTTTGTAATTTGTATATGCCTTCACTGGGAATCGAACCTTCCTTGAAATCTGTTATGAATGACTGGCATCAACACATCGACAAAACCTCTCGGCTACCAATGGGTTATAACTTAGATGTCTATTTTATATATATAAATGAACATCGGACACACAGGGTTGTACCTTTATATATACACAATGGGCAGTCGTATAGTATAAGTTGGTAGCCGCGAGGTTAGCATGCTTAAAATCAACGAGTTAAAAGATAGGGATTTGTCGGTTTAGGTTCGAATCCCTGTATTATCTCTGTTGTCCCAATTCTGTTTTTTTTCTAATAATGCATGTTATAGTGGATATTTTTGTAATAATAGCGAGTTTTACCGTTTATTTTTTGGATTATTATTGGCTATTTCACATGTTTGAAACAAAAATGATTGCATTCTATTTGTCAATTTTTGTTGTATAAATATAGTATGATTTCATCTGTTTTACTACATAATTTTACAAATGTTTATTCGCAAATTCCTATGCGAGAAAATCGTGATGTGCCTAGAGTGCTAGAAATTTCGATAACATACTTATTATATATACTTTATATATGCTCTTTGGTCGGGTTGTTGTCTCTTTGACACATTCCCCATTTCTATTCTCAATTTTATTACAAATAAGTTCGAATATGTCTTATTTTGTAAAAACAGATAATATTCAGATGCCTAATAAATATAAATATAAATATAAAGATCTTTAAAGGTAGAAGTGTTATATTTGTATTTTGTCAACCAATTGATTGTGATCTGAGGTTTATCAATGCATCGTTGGACACGATAACATGGTTATTTAAACTCACTTACAATACCTTCTAATTAAGAAAAGGCTTTAATTTTGAAAAGAAATTAACACAATAGTTTGTTATAGATACAATGGATAAGCGTAGATTCATGAAAACAAACCATTCGCCCTCCGGGCTCATGGTTTCTTTTCAAGAATCCACGCTTATCCATTGTATCTATATAACTTAGTGCACAACTAAGCAACACAGCAGATTAAGACGTTTGTTTTGTTTTGTTTTGTTTTTTTTATTTTTGTGCGAAATATTTATATTTGTGCATGTGCGCCTATTTCAAAAGATTCGGAAATAATAATAATAATAATAATGATAATTATGACTTTATTTAAAGAGGGTGACTCAATCAGCATTCACTAATCTACCTTGAGGCCCTCACAAAAACCATACAGAACATGTAAGTATTACAAATATTACAATTTTTGAACATATAATTAAACTTTCACGCTAAATGATTGTTTGTAGAACAAGAAAAACAAAATAATACATTATACACAGACATGAAAAAGTTATAAAAGGCAATCGATGACGCTTGACACAACATACTATTGATAATTGAAAGAATCTTACGTTGGTTTATCTACTGCAAATTTTACACAAACACTATCTTTAAGAAAGAGGGAAAGAAAATATCAATGAAATCGTTTTCGTATGTGATATGGTTCAATATTTGAAGTCTTTAAATGTAACCAATACGTCTCGTTTCCATTTATTTGAACATAATATATTGGTGGTAAAACCATTTTGATTTTACGTGTTTCCGAGATTTCACCCAGTCTTCCTTTGTTTGTGGTGCTTAGTGCTCCTTGGATTGATTGATTGTTGTTTGTTTTACGTCCAGTGTCAAATATTTCATGCATCTTCAGCTCGAGATCAAATTAACAATGAATACACTTACTTATAATAGGGGTCGGTAGAGATGAAAGGCGGGAATCGGACTACCACTCTGACCAGACGTGGCTGCGTATGTATACATCCCGCACAGCCACAAAAACGCCCCACTTTGGTAATGGTTGTATTGCCGGTCAGAAAAAGACAAAGGGATAACATATTTCTATACCCTTGTGTTTAATACTCCCTGGTAGACATAACCTGGTATCCTTATTAAGAGTACATGATAGCTTTAGATGTCTTTGGAAGTTGTTTTAAAATCAGGCATTCGATTTCATGATTTATTTGCATTTTTTGAAAATATCTGAATTCAATTGCAAGCAACGGTACGAAAACAATGCATTTACTTTTGTTTAAGTTATTTTCTTCTGGGTACTGTACCATATGTTTTGAATCACAAAGTCCAAGGGATCCAAACACTCACAATACTAATATACTTTAGCACAGGGTAGTAAACACGATTTTGTTGGTTTAGCAGTACCGTTACATATAGTCAATTTCTTTATCTCGGCCATGATGACGATGTCATGGTGTTTCTGACCTGGCTAAGCTGGAAGCACGTGAGATCAAAAGATGTTTGGATAATAGATATCAATATTTTAAACAACATACGTCGATTTCTTGAGCCTATATTTTACCTAACTTAAATTTAATGCTACCTTTATTTAATTTGATCCAAACATTTAATTAACATAATTCTACACTTAATCACTAAAAATATTAGTAGTGTAACTTATCGCCGTACTGAGTATAAAGAATAAGACAACACGTGACCAAACGACGCATGAATTTATCGAGTGCGCAGTAGTAGTCAAACTGAAAGAAGATTGACGCATCTTCGGCAGATTTGTTCAAATATAAGCAAGAAAATGTTTTAAAAGCACAAATACTATTATTTATTGATATGTGACACACTAAATCAATAAGTCTTTTCTTAAGTATATGTTGCAACGCGCAAATCTTCAGTTGGAAGGGTCAAGTGAGGATCCGGTAAAAAAAAAAAAAAAGAGGTGGGGGAGGGGAGTTTCGAGGGTTAAAATAAACGAATTATTTCACATGTGAGATTATCGGAATTTATCAGTGTAACAGTAGGAAATTCAAATAAATGACCTTCATCTATACAATAATATTTATTTAGATAAACCAATCTAATTATGTGTATCTTTTTTTTTTTACAAAATGATATACTTTTGCGAATGTTAATGCTGTTTCATTTTCATTCAAACCAGAGGCAACAGTACTTTATGCGTGTTCTAAAATCCTAAATCAGTCTAGAATATATCAACGAAGAGAATATGTGGATACTGCACGAGGTCAATGCGAAGCCAGACCTTGTCTGTTAACAGGACAATTGTCTCTTGCTTTGGATGCATCACCCGTCATAAGCGAATATAGACTCAATCGGTAAAATTTCAGAGCAGACGACCGCGTGTTAACTTACAAAAGGTCAATGTTTGAGTAATGTCTTGTCATGTAGTTATGTAATTATCAAATTATATACCAAACCTCACAATCAAAACAGTATTATTACGTTGGTAAGTGCCAAAGAGATTTATTACGAAAAACTGCATTTAATTATATAGAAACACGTTTGTTGTACGTCAATTTATAACACCAGTGAAGAATCGTGGCAGTACATCGTTTAAAGTTAATCAAATTTGATTATTATGATCAATAGATGCGAAATCAATTGCGCCGTTTGAACAGAAATCTTGTCTCTACAATAAAAGATAATGAAAGTATCGTGTATAGTAGATACTATCTTTTAATAAATGAATTAATCGGTAGTAAATCAAACTCAGATAAATATTATTTATAGTTCGATAAGAATATTTGAACGGAAATTTATCTTTCATGGATATAAACTTTCAATTAATTGCTTTGTGCTTTCAATTGCTTCGTAGTGATTTGGGTGTGTCTATTAAAAGAGAGAAATAAGATACAGCTGTCTCCAAGATTCTGTCTCCATAACTTTCAGTGTTTTATCCTGCAATATATAATATCGATGTCAAAATTTAAACTTTCAGTACTTGTGTTTTAGAGATGCGGACTGCAAAGAAGACAATGAACTATGTCTTAGACAGTAATTTAAATATTAAATATAAAAATAGACGGATATTCAATGGTTTTATCCTTCAATATAATATCGACGCTTTATGTTAAAATTTAAAATTTCAATACATGTGCTTTAGGAACGCGGAATGAAAAGAGGATACCATTGTGACAATGAACTCTGAAGTAAATAGTTATACTTTGACCTATAATGGTTTACTTTTATAAATTTTGACTTGGATGGAGAGTTGTCTCATTGGCACTCATACCACATCTTCTTATATCTATATATTAAACATAAACGTTACTTTTACCATTTTCTACATGAGGAAATACCTGTACCAAGTCAGGAATATGACAGTTGTTTTCCATTCGTTTGATGTGTTTGAGCTTTTGATTTTGCCATTTTATAAAGGACCTTCCGTTTTTGAATTTCTCTTGGAGTTCGGTGTTTTTGTTATTTTAGTTTTTGATTATTAAAATAGACGGATAACAGCACAATATCGCGTTTTAGACTTTTTTTAGATACACTTCGTTTGTGTAGTTAGATGGTTGATATTAGTCTTGCTTTTGAAGTCCTAATATGAGTGTAGCATTTTGGCAAAGGGCAAATTAAATATTCTTTTATGATATTTTGTTCATATCAATAAACGCATGCTACTGTCGAATTTCAAATCCCATTTGACAACAATAACGGTTTGCGTTCAGCATTGTTCACACATATACCGGATTAAATGCGTATCTATAAATCCGTAGTCAAATTACTTTAAACTCTTGAGTCTAGAAAAAATATACGTGTGAATGCAATTGTATTTTCTTATCCAGAATATATAACTGCACATGCTTTTACTCTACTATTTCGACTTTGCGTGCTAAAAAATCACGTGTATGCACAAATATTCATTTCACTCGAATGCGGAATTTAATCAATCTTAGAATAACATCAACATTATTGAACAACGTGTGAACGCAAACTATTACAGTATTTTACTCTAAGTTGAACTGAATAATTAACACTCAATGCGATTCTGATTGAACTGTTTTGGAAGTTTTTTTTTTGGTGCATAAACACCTTGTTTCCTGACTGGCAAAATGAAGTTGTCAATTTCTCGCCACCTTTTTATGACCCCGCTATACGTGTTTTATGTATAACACTTTTGTCGATAGCAAATAGTAATCACGATCATTCTAAGCCGTCAGGTTAGTAATACATTCACAAATCAATAGTGCGGTGATAGTAAAATATATTTGTTTTGTAAATCGGTTTTTATTATTGAGCTACATGTAAGAAGGTAGGAATGCCCTTTATCGTCAAGCGTCAAACGTCCGTTTTTCGCTACCGTTAGCGCCAATTTTGTTATCCCCATTCGTCAAATCTCATTTTGTATCTACCGTTAGCGTCAAATAGCATAAAATGTTTATTTATGACGTTATTTTAACAAATAGTTTACCGTCATTTGTCATGTGGGGTACCTCATTCCTACCCTCGTGTAGCACATTAAAAAACGTCCACGATATGAATGGGATATTTTACGCAGAGTGTTAAGCAGCTATAAGTTTGTAGATATAACATAAACCTAGCTATAAGTTTGTAGATATAACATAAACCTAGCTATAAGTTTGTAGATATAACATAAACCTAGCTATAAGTTTGTAGATATAACATAAACCTAGCTATAAGTTTCCCGATGAATTTTATGTTCAAAAGTCTATAATCGGCACCTCTTACAAATTATTGCGCCAACGATGACCAGAAATATCAATAATCAAAGCAATGCATGGAAGTCATGTGACATAATTTCTGATCTTGTGTGTCTGTGTAATAATTATTTTTCTTCCTTTTACTTCCCTGTCTTCTACACCTGCATTAATGTTTTATCTTCAGATTCATTAGCCTTAATTACATTGTTACAGTGAGACTTCAATTGTTATCGAAAACAGCACTACCTTTGAAAGGCTTCATGATATGCTGTTTCTCAGCGCAATGTACTTCCGAGCTAAAGAATCCTTAATAAAGTTAGACCAATCAAGACAACTTTATTAACTATATAAGATTGCATCTTGTAGTGCTGATAATATTTTAAGGGCTTACATTACTTTGAATTCTTTTTTTCGCAGTAGAAATTGTATGGGGTTTACCTTTTAGAAGGTCATCACACAAAGGTTTCTGTTTTTTTTTTTTTTTTTTTTTGTCGGAGGTTTTAATGTATAAATAAATATGTCTGTCGTGATAAATTATATAAGGTTGGTATATTTTCAATAAAGTGTTGATCCTTATAACTGTTTCTTTTGCATTTTGCCTTTTGCCTTTTTTTCGATGGGAATGTAGTTCTTAAGCCATTTGTTTGTAAATTACAAAATTTATGCAACTTTTTTACTTATAGAATGAACTACATATTTTCCAATAGTGATTTTTATGATTGATTGTTGTTTTCTTAACGTTCAGTGTCAAATATTTGGAAGATTTTATTACATGTGAGTATTCTTAGATAAAGACTTCAATAAATTAACACAAAAGGAAATAAAAAAAATATACACTGTCAAAACATCAATTAACATAATTACTATCAAGGGAGTATAGATGAAGATATTTGGTCCATGAGCATATTTTTTTTGGCGAGCATCTATGCTTCAGTTGTTCCCAGAACCCATATATTTTGTGATTCCACATTAACAACCATTTTCCCCATTCAGTCAAGTCACTCTTTTGAATTTTTTTTTAAGTGAAGCCATAGAAGGAGCTCCAGATCGAGCATTTAGATTTTCACAATACTCATATAAAACGCCAATTTGACCAAGTAATTAACAGGTAATTCATTAACAAATACTTGACAGGATATGATTTTGAATTTCCTGCATTAAATGAGGTTTAGGTGGGGTTAACAAATAGAGAATAATGGGGAAAAGGTGCAGATTAAAGAGCGAAAAAAATAAATAAGAAAGAAAAATAGGTTAAAGAACAGAGAATAATATGGTGTTAAGATATAAAGAATAGAAAAAAATGGCTTATTAAAAAAAAGATTAAAAAATAGAAAAAAAGGGTATAAAAATTAAAGAATAAAGGAATTAAGGACTCTCCATCCAGACCCGCGGCTTTGACTTTGTATTTCTTGCATAATATTATATTTCTTGTCCATTGATTTTTCTGTTTTTTTAAACATTTTTTCAGCACTTAAAATAGCCCCAAGGAATGTATATATATATTCCTTCTATAATGTCACAGATACAACAACAATAATAGATAGCTTTTGTTGTCAGACAAGCTTATTGAAAAGGTTGTATATTTTATGAAAAGGACATGTCTTTAAATCATATTGTCAGCCGATACCAAAATACGGACACACATATTGGCTTCTTTTCAGCAAACGACAAAGTTAGACGCTTGTCGCTTTGTTTGATTCAGTTGATGACAGAAAAATACAGTTAATTACCAATAATAGTGACCCCAATAAGTTCTCTGGTAATCACTATATCGTACAATTTATGTAATGCATATACCAGGAAGTAGTCAAAAATCCATCTTCCTACGCTCTTCTGAGCTTTTTCAGTACAAAAAAGGCTTTTGATACCAATTAAATGGATATTTTAATTAACATCAAGAACTGGACTTTTTAGTAGAGTTTTTATTTCAAATTGTTTGTTGTTATAATTTTTTTTTTTTTTTTTTTTTTGCTTTTGTATTTTAATAGGAATAAAATGAGATCGGGCTTTATATGGATGGCAGTAAAGTAAGCAGAATCTATCAAAGAGCTGCCATCCGCATCCAATTCCCAAAAATAAACAATAATTTTAAAATATAACATTAGAGAACCACTTACGAGATTCCTGACTTTGGACAGACACCTGGGGTTAAACTTGTTTTTTTTGGAAATGCCAAAAGGGATATTTAAACTCATAAGTCGAAAACGAGAAACGACCAAATAAGAGACAAGCATGCATATGTGTACTGTAAAAATGACATTTCGTTGAATTCCCACAAAATGCAGTTACAAAATTTACTTCACTAATGAATGCATCAAGCATTCATTTCTTTCCTTCAATTGTAATAGAAAAAATATCTGTACAATAAACTCATCATAGATACCAGGATTGACATTTTGTATTTGCGCCAGACGCGCGTTTCGTCCACAAAAGACTCATCAGTGACGCTCAAATCACAAAAAGTTAAAAAGGCCATATAAAATACGAAGTTGAAGAGCATTGAGGACCAAAAAATCCTAAAAGTTTTGCAAACTACACTTAGGATTAACCAGACATAATTAAATCAATTATACATAAATAAAATAGCCACCAAGGGTGACTGGGGAATAGAAATATCGTAACTACTGGTCTTCTTCCGACTGGCAGTAAAACCCTTGCCAAAGTGGGGCGTCCGTTTGGCTGTATGGGATGTACAAGTACGCAGCCACGTTCGGTCAGAATGGGGACGTTAAATCCAACAAAGCAACAGTATAATCGTTTACCTTTACTTAATGAATGTGTGATCAGGAAATAAAGGGTTAAGACGGCATCGACTGTATCAAATCCAGGACGGAAACCAAATTGCGCATGTGTCAACACATTGTTCTTTTCACTCCACAGTAGCAAAAGAGGGACGAAAGATACCAGAGGGATAGTCAAACTCATAGATCGAAAACAAACCGACAACGCCATGGCCAAAAATAAAAAGACAAACAGACAAGTAATAGTACAGATGACACAACATAGAAAACTAAAGACTAAGCAACACGAACCCCACCAAAAACTTGGGGTGATCTCAGGTGCTGCGGGAGGGTAAGCAGATCCTGCTCCACATGTGGCACCCGTCGTGTTGCTTAAGTTATTACAAATCCGGTAAATAGTCTAATTCGGTAAGTCACATTCGTGTACAACCTTGTATTCAGCAATGAGGTGAAAAATTTCCCAACATGGGATACTAAAGAATAGTTATGACTGTCATCATTTAGTCTGTTCAGCCAACGATAAGGATTTGAAGAATAATTCGTATGCTTGTAAGTTTTATTTTTAATATTACTTTAAAAAGGGTGATGCAAAATTGCATATTTTGTTATACTGCAGCAGGCGGAATCATACTTCAGCAATAAATCTCTTTACCTGCAAAAAGACTAACATTTAGACTATTTCATTATATCAATATCCTTGTTGTAGCCATTCAGTCTGAACAATAAAATCAGACTAATGTACTTTTGACAGAAAATGCACCTCGTTCTTTAATACTAATACGATAAAGGAATTTTCGATGTGAAATTTCTGCATTTGAACAATCATTTGACATCATTAAGAAAAGATTGTAAAAAAAATTGTGTTTAATTTAATTCGCATATGCTTTTATTCTGTAATCACATCCGTTTGTTCTGTTTCTTTACCTTTCTCGGTAGTGAACCAATAAAAGACAATTAAACACTATATTAAAGCAATGAATTCAAGAGAGAAATTCAAGAAATTAGCTCTACCGTCGAAAGATTTTACCGTTCCAATAAATAAAACTTTGATTATATGTTCCGTTATGATTTTAAACGAAGTTGAAGAACTGGATGTCCCTTCATTCTCCTCGGTATCCAAATTTCATGAGTACTCATTCGCACAACGATTTATTGTTGGGCCTGGACAAACGCTGCACGAAATCTCTATGAAATAAGCATGTACGTAGTTTCTAATTTCGGAAATTTTTCTCTCTAGATTTTTCAAACATTTAACATTTTTCTTTCAAAAACAATGAAATAATTACAAGGATTTTATAATATTTTCATAAATGGCTTTTAAACTATATGTAATAAGATACTGAAAAGAAAAGAAGGGCCAAGCGGACAAAATTTTAAATGGCACTACATGGATAAAACTAAAGGATTCCGAATATCTGACAAAAAGAGTAGCGAACATCCTTAAGTTCATTATTTTGTTATAAAAGGGATATCAAAGTACAGAGTCTATATGTATGTCACATAGAACACTAAAGATTGACCACATCGTACCCTAACGATTAAAACAAATATTAGTGAATCAACATGCCTTAGTGAAGTACCTAGTCCACGGTCTTCCAATGAAACCCGTCGTGATGAATATATAAGTGCGAAATCCGCTGATCAGTCATATGCGAGTATGTTGCTTCTTTGAAGCATGGTTTTGTTCGCTGATAGATTAGAAAATCGTGTCGCTTTATTCGTTAGCGTAAATGAGGTCAATCTTTAGTGTGCGATGTGAGATACGTAAGGACTCTGCACTTTGATATCCCTTTTTTAATATTTTTTTTAAGCAAAATGATGAACTTAGCATTATAGTTATTCTGATTTTGCTGTGAATTCTCTTTGAGTGTCTGAAAAGTTGCAAATGAACCAAGCTATGAAATGAAGTTATTGATAAATCAAACTTACATAAAAAGGACAAAAAAGAGAATATCGGAGAAAAATCTATAATTAATTAACAAATGTTTTAACTATTTGTCAGGTAAAGGTATAATCTTTTTACCTGTCCGTTGGTCTGTTCATCAGTCCGTCCGTTCGTCCGTCAGCCCGTCAGTCCTGTTCTCGTCGTCGCAACTCCTCTGAAACCACACAACAGAATTTCTTCAAACTTTTAGATAATAAAGACATACCATGTAGATGTGCAAACCTTCAGAAAGTTATGATTCTTCATACACAAGAAAATAAAAACAAAATGAAAATTATCAAGCGATAATATTCCTTATCTAATTTTCATGTGTCGAAACTGTCGGGCAAATATGTTCTTAAGATAGACATTTTTTACCATCTTTAATTTTATCAAATTATAACTTCAAGTTTTGTATATACTAATATCTCGATTTCAACAAACCTTTACTTTGAACGACAGCGCATCATAAGCCTCAAAAGGCTGGTTGGTATTAATATGCATGATTATTGAAATACACATGTATATACTGTATTGCATGTTCATGTACACGAACCATGTTGTACTTTAAAATAAAAATATCTATCTATCTAAGCGAAAAAATTAAAATTGGATCGTCGTTTTTGGTTTTTTGCCATGGCATTGTCAGTTTGTTTTCGACTTATGAGTTTGCATATCCCTTTAGTATCTTTTAACAGTGTCTATTTTAATGCCAGACAATTGATCTACAGAACGTATAAGACAGTTTTAATATAACATAGTGGAATGATATTTTCAATTATTATACTTCATGTCAAAATGCCAGATTTTGATTGGTTGATACGAGGGAGACAATTTACTCTATCCTATGGTAAATACTCTATTACCCTTCACGGAGACGCTTGATCAAGTGTGCGCTTTATTAAATACGGATGGTTGTTATGTACAAGACGTCATAGTTTATTACTTTGAATTTGAAATTTAATAGACAGTAATAACAGTATAATAAATTAAATGACACATATCTGAGAGGGTGATAGAGCAGATTGTTACCCCTCGAAAAGACATTGTCAACCTTGGCTTCGCCTCAGTTGACAATTTTTTCTCGGGGTAACAATCCCTCTCAGCTATGTGTTATTTAAATAATGTCAAAACATAACAAAATTGAAATTTCATTTTAAATGCAGAATTAAAATGGGCTATAAAAAATTCAGAATAACGAATTGATCCGATTTTAAAATTGGCTGTATTGATAAATATAATTCACAACACGTAAACGAGGTGCTTGAACTGATTTTGCGTCATGGATAGACTAGTTTTAAATATTTTATTTGTTTAAACACAAATTAGATAAGACACAAGTCAAACAGACTTGTGAAGTCTTCTCCATTTATCAATACAATACAAAATATAAGAGCATGCATACATTACATATTATTTCAACATATGTATACATTGGACAGAAAAATTAAGTGACACAAAAGAAAAACAAAAGAATAGAACACAAAAAATAAAAAGGAAAAAAGTTAATAGAAACAAAATAAAAACAAAAACACACAAAAACAAAAAAACACAAAAAAACAAAACAAAAAAAAAAACCAAAACACACAAAAAAAAAAAACGAACTGAACTTAGATGATGATGATGTGTATGTGGGCATGTTTTACTATCTAAACAATATATTCGACACTTTAATAAACTCAAACACATGTTTAAAGGTATTTCCATTTTGCTCCTGAGTAATTAGACTGTGTGTGTGGCCATGTTTTACTACATGTATCTAAACAATATATTCGACACTTTAATAAACTCAAACACATGTTTAAAGATATTTTCATTTTGCTCCTGAGTAAGTAGACTACTACCCGAGGTTAATAGTTCTATATTTAATGGACAGTTATTTAAGAGCCAGCTAAGATTTTCTAAATGCTTACTTCGTTTTTCAGAAATAATATCAACTCTATACAGATCATAATTTAAGAAGGAAGCAGAACATTGAAGTTGGGTAAGAATAATATTGAGTTTGCGACTTACAAACTCATATTGTTCGGCATGTATTTATTACTACATGTATTGGGATTCGAGTTTTTTAATTTCATTTTAAAGTTTTCTATTGAATCTGCTTCACGGATTGGAGTATCAAGGTTATTCCATAGACATGATATACGTATAGTTGATGGGATAGATGATTCATTAATTAATGCAAGTCTGCAGAATAGAAGTATTATATCGTTACCATTGCATAGTGATTAAATAGTCATACTTTTGATTGTTGGTGGAATTAAATTACTCAAACATTCTTATACATTATCATGATTATTTTGTTTAATATCATAAAATATTTAAAATTTTCTTCTCCCTCTTCTTTCAGCTAATTTTTCCCACCCATGTTCCTATTAAATTATTCTTGAGCTTGTAAAAATAAATAAATCCGTTACTATTCGAGCAGCTTGATGCTGTAAATGTTCTAGCTTATTTATATTACTAAACCTCATATTATTCCAAACTTCCCTGGCATATTCAAATGAAGGTCTTATAAAAACTAGATATATGTTTTCTAAATGTTTTGTACTAAGTCTATATTTCAGTTTCCGAAGCATATTTATATGTTTAGATACCATAAAATAATATTATCAATATGAATATTCCATTTAGCATCATTACTAATGTAAACCCTAAGTGTTTATGAATATTAGTTACTGGTATGGTTTTTTTTCATGAAATGAGAAATTCATTTCTGGGATGTCAACATTCGAAAATCCACAATATTGATATAACAATCCAACCGCAAAAGATTTTTAAAAGTCGTCATACGGTCTAACGATGAATATGTTTTCACAAAATGCAGTACAGTAAATCGTACATGAAATGAAATTTAGAAAAAAACGACCAATAGATTATTTTCATATAACCGACTTTTGACTCTGGAGTATAGTTCTAAAAGAATAAAAATCATGTTTACAAATCGGTGTTATTTGGGGAAAAATTAACTGTTTTCCGATTACCTTGTGTATAGAAAATGTAAAACAGTTATTTTCCCCAAATTTCACCAACTGTATAAGCTTGAGTTTACTTCCTCTAGTTGCTCTTACTTGACTGAGTAGGTAACCTGTAGAAAAAATATATACTTCGGAGTCAAAAGTCGGTAATATGGAAATAGTCTATTGATAACACGAACCATGGCCAAAATTCCGAAATAAACATTGGTTTTCTACACAAACGACGACAACCACTGATTAGACCAATCACAATCAATACATTATTATATTTTTCACAACCTATTATATTCGCAAAATCTTCTATGGTTTTATGATTACAGTTATAAGGTTACTTTTAAAAGTTATTTGGATTAAATGAAACCGTAAAATCTGAAAAAAATGTTTGATTAATTCACTGAATTACTGTTGTATAAGCGCATTAGATTTCCCTGAAATACAAGAAGCTGAAATAAATTGAGAAGGTTATAGCTGTTATTGAGAACAGGCCAATCGATTAGTATTGATAAATGTTAATATTGCTTTTGATATAGCTCCTCAATTAATTGCATTTGGCTAACTAAGTGTTAAATAACAAATGCTTGATTATACAAACAAAAAGCAATGAATGCAAACGTTGTATCTACCTTTCAATATATTTAACAATTAGCAATGTGGGCGTGCTCTTTTTCATCTAAAGGTAATTCCTAATGCTGTTATTGTACTGAACCAATCAAGTGTCGAGCTTTGATATTTTTAAATATTTACGATTTCGTGGAATCCTGTCTGTTGAATTGAATACATTGATAAAGTACTTGCTGTGGTTATGTGACGGTTCTAGTTTTACAGGATTTATTTTCTGAACAAATTAGGTAAGTAATTTTTTTTCGTATTATTATAATGTTTGTATATAATGTAGATTCATAAACAAAATAGTCGGGTATAATTACTTTTTAGTGGTTTTGGGGGTAAAAGTGAATCAAAATTGTAAGAATTCAAAGAATTTGTCAAAATCACTGAAACAAAATATTTACGAAAATATATGCTTTCCTCAATCCAAGGCAGGATAAACGTTAATCCGAAATGTAAGCGTTCAATGCATTTGTCAAAACCCGTGAAATAAAGAATTTACGCAAAAATGCTTTTTCTTATTCCTAAAAACAGTATCAACTTTATCAAAACATCAATGTAATTGCATACATGGTATGCAAAACAGTTCTCAATTATTTTTAGGGGATTTTTTTTGTACTTGAATAAGTAACACGACGGGTGCCACATGTGGAACAGGATCTACTTACCCTTCCAAAGCACATGAGATCACCAAGGTTTTTCGTGAGTTTCATGTTGCTCAGTCTTTAGTTCTACGTTGATTTTGTATACTGTTGTTTGTCTTTTGATCGGTTTTTTTTTTTTTTTTTTTTTTTTTTTGCCATGGCGTTGTCAGTTCGTTTTCGACTTATGAGTTTGATTAACCCTTTGCTAGTTTTTGCCTCTCTCTTGTAAAGGGCAGAGGTAGAATAATGGCACTACGTATTATACATGTTATTCATTTGGACCTCGTGTTTTGCCCAATCTATGGTTGTCTTTGTAAACTAAATGTTTGAAAGACTATTTTTAATTTGTTTGTTCTTCTTTATTTCTTTTAAAGACAGTGTTATGTACCATTCTTAGATTCATGATATTTGAATGCCCCTTTTATAGCTTTATTATTGAAAAAGTAAACAAACATGTATACTTATTTCTACTGTGACAGCCAAATCGATTTTTGAAGGCGTTCTTATTGAAAACAGTATTGGTGCGGTTCGTATTGCTCAGGTTTTAGTTTTCTATGTAGTGTTTTGTGAATAGGTATATATCTGTTCGTCTTCTTCTTTGTTTGCCATGGCATTGTCAGTTTCTCTTCAAATATTAGTTTTGAATGTCCCCATGATAGTTGCCGCCTCGTTTTTGTCTTTTACACTTCTGAATAGTACTTGCTGTTGCTAAATACTCGTTGTGTGATAAGAAATTTGATAGGGTAATAACATAATATACTTTTATCCAAAGTACACAATGCATGTTTATTTTGCTATACAGTTACATTTAAAATAAGAATATTAATAAATATAAGGGGATGGTTAGAGCTCACAGACATGTAAACCTCGCAATATTCCTTGTGTGCCTGTTCCATGTCAGTAGCCTGTAGTTCATGGGTTCTGCTCATTGTTGAAGGCCGTATGGTGACCCAATGTTGGTAACATCCACATCGTTGGGACTCTGATTAAATGTTATCTCATTGAGATCATTACACATTTCTTATTTGTTTTTAAAAAAAAGTCAAGTGTTTGGTGTTTGTTTAATTACTCAGATGTTTTATTATATTTATATTAGAAGAAGCATTAATTGTGCAACTGTGAGCTTCACGGAGAGCAACGTCATGCATTATCTTTAGAATAAATAATACAAGAATTCAATTTCCAACGAATGACCGCGAACAACACATTAATTCAAGATTGCGCGAAGCGCATAAGTTAATATAAGTGTTGTTCGGTCACGAGCTGAATATTTTTCAATTTTTGATATTTTTCGATTAGTATTCTTTTATTGCATTGACCCTGAGCTTTTTTGTGATAATAAAGTAGCAGATACCAGGAACTGTTTCTTTGTCTTTGCATTCTCGATTCCTTTTAAAGTCACAATGTCTTGTCAACACCCTTTGTCGTATGACGTCAGATCAGTGAAATTATCAGGTGTATTTCACATGTGAGATTATTGTATTATATTGTATTGAGAAATCTTTGCAATCAATATATTAAAAAACTATTATTATACAACATAATATTCCTGGACAGCCACCATAATTTAAAAGCTATACCAAAATTATCGCGTTAAAGACCAATGCATATATGCATTACTGGTTAGTTGTATTGCAATGTATTTTCTAAGCTATAATAATCATGATCTGAGTGACTGAGCACCATGGTATTTCCCGTGTCTTCAGAAAGCATAAGGGTAGCCCTTTATCAAAAGACACAGAGGATGATACTTGATAAGTGATTTCGTTATATTTGAAATGTGTTTAAAAAACTTTTTTTTCATATATTGTTTTGTTTTATATTAGGCCGTTAGTTTTCTCAATTGAATTGTTTCATATTTTTCATGTCGGGGCCTTTTATAGGCGACTATACGGTATGTGTTTTTCTACTTGCTGAAGGCCAGTTGTCTATAATTGCTTATATCCAGTTCATTTGAACTTTAGTGTATAGTTGTTTCCTTGGCAATCAAATCCAACCACATCTCTTAATTTATATATTATATAGATCTATATTTTGTAATAAAGATTTTTTAGATGAATACGGTTTGAGCTCAAAAGTGCATCTGATGAGTTAAGCCTTTTTCAACTGATTTTTATAGTTTGTTCTTATGTTGTACTGTTACAACATGTCCCAGGTAAGGGGGAGGGTTGGGCGCCCGCTAACATGTTTAACCCCGCCACATTTTGTATGTGCCTGTCCTAAATCAGGAGCCTGTGATTCAGTGGTTGTCGTTTGTTTCTGTGTATCATATTTGTTTTTTCGTTCATTTTTTTATACATAAATTAGGCCGTTAGTTTTCTCGTTTGAATTGTTTTACATTTGTCATTTCGGGGCCTTTTATAGCTGACTATGCGGGATGGGATTTGCTCATTGTTGAAGGCCGTACGGTGAGCTATAGTTGTTAATTTCTGTGTCATTTGGTCTCTTGTGGAGAGTTGTCTCGTTGACAATTATACCACATCTTCTTATTTTTATATTTATATTTGTAAATTGCAATAGCGGTTCAAAAAATGTAAATGTATCATTGTTGTAATATTGATTCATTGCGTCCATGGCATTTTTAAGAAGCACATGACGATGGTTTTGGATAGCAACAGTATATTTTTGGTGGAGTGATAATTAACGTTCGAGTGCAATACATGTATGTCGTGGCATTGCGCAAAATCATTGCCGTTTTCAAAGGATGACGTAGTTGTAAGGATCACGTGTTTAATCACTATAAGAAAAATATATGTCATGTTTCAGGTCGAGAAAAATAAAATGACAACAGTTCGTGTGAAAAAAAAATACTTGAGGACAATAGCCGATAATTGCTCCCCAAATATGGCGTCATAAAAGTAACAACCCTATTATTATAGCCCAAGTATTACGTTACACGGGTAAGATAACATTGCAAAAGTGTAAAGTGACGGAGCCAATAAGATCTATCTGCTTGACAGTAAATGTATATTTCTATCTTTTATAAAGATAATTAAATTCTTGAATGTCAGATTAATATTGAGTACTACAAATTGATTATCGAGAAGGTCGCACGTGCTTTATATTTATGAATTTGTTAGTTCAATTAACATAACCTGGTAATAATATGGACAGACGTACATTATATCCAAAGAGGATTTCCGAACATGAATAAAAACACCATCCTCGGTCTGAAAATTAGCTACACCTATCGGAAACTGTTTATTGTTATTTTTAAAATGTCGCCGTACATTTGAAGGGTTTTTTGCACGAATATTGATGAATTGTATGCCTCTAGTATTATTTTTTTCTCGGAAGCGTTGGTTATCAGTTTAAACGAGTTGGTTGTAAAAACTAACGCGTTGATTCGTAATTCATACGGTATGAAAAACCAACGCGTTGGTTTTTATTTCTATACCGCAAGTTGTTCATTCCATACCGTAAGATTTGCACTTTTGTCAACCAATCAAAAACTTTCTTACACAGTATTATCTGAATATGGGTTACACTAATGACTGGACCGATGACAGGACAATGACAGGACCAATTGAGAAATGCTAATAACGTTTTTATATTTCAAAGGAATTATCTCAAATTTGAAATATAATAAGATTTAATCAATTAATACATAAATGTAAGAAAAAAAAACGAAAAAAATATTAAAAGCTTGCAAAAACGTGACCTGACCAACATCGACAATGACCTGAGCGATGCAAAGTCCTAATTTCTTTGTTATTTTATTTTTAAAAAATTAAATTGTTAAATTTTATCCATAATTAATAAGATATTACTAAAAAAATCGGGGAAAATATATTTTTTGGGGTAAAATTTTTTACGTGACCAATGTTGACTGTGTCCTGACCGTTATCATGATCAGGAAAAATGACTATATACCTATTTAGCATATATCAACAAACGATAAACTTATTGATTTTCGGGAAAATTTAAAACTAAGAAAGATATCCTGCACAAGGCTCGGGCATACCTCAAGTAGTCTGCGAAAATGTTTATTTATTTTTATGAAAATATTTAAAATTACCAAGATATCCTGCACAAGGCTCGAGCAGACCTCAAGTAGTCCGCGAAAATGTTTGTTTATTTTTATGAAAATATTTAAAACTAACAAGATACCTGCACAAGGCTCGGGCATACCTCAAGTAGTCTTTTTTATACCGTTTGAATTACGAATCAACGCGTTGAAAACGATAACTAACGCGTTGAAAGTGAGAACCAACGCGTTGGAAGTACAAACCAACGCGTTGAAAGTAAAAACCAACGCGTTGAAAATTTCATACGGTATGTTTATACCGTCAATGACACGAACGGCCACTCATACCTGCCATAACATTCTACTATCGACAATATTTACCAATATTAGTGCTGTGTTTGCTAGCTGAAATATTTATACATAGAAAAAGAGGGGGAAGATACAAAAGGGAAAATTAGAACTCGTAAGTCTCCAGAGAAAGACCGATACAATTATGACAAAAAACTAAAAACAACGAAAGACAATCAACAGTCTACAAAACATCTCATAAAATTTTTAATAACTAAAAACTTAGCAACACGAACCATACACAAAACTGTTGCTCTCATGTGCTCCGCAAGGTTGTGCATATCCTGATCTACATGTGTCTACCGTCAAAGCAATTGACAATGCTAGTACAGTAATTTAATAATTAATAAATACATTCATTTAATTGAATATGTTTTTGTTTTGTTTTATATTTCCCGATTCTTTTGAGCAAATTTCTCGTTTTGAGTCAGAATTCGTTACTTAACGCAATACGAAGTTATTCTATCATAATTTGATATTTTCAAACATATTTATTAGTTATTGTTTATTAATAAATAATTCCTTAAGGTATATAAACTATTCAGTAGTTTCTGTCTTGGTAGAAGTTTCATTTTATATTGTTCAAACTAGAAAAAAATGTACGAATCTTTATCATTTCATGGTAAATAGGGACGCACCATACAAAAGAGGAGTTTTTGACGACTGTCGCAGAAATCCGAAAGCCTCATACTTCATAACGAAAACAACGATGATTAAATCTATTGATATGTCCTGCCTTCGTTTGTAGATTAGGATTATGTTTAGCGGTCTGTTCGTCCGTCCGTTCGTCTGGTTTGCATCAGGTTCAAGTTTGTGGTCAAGATAGTTTACTATAACCTTGTGGTCACAATAATTTGAAACTTGGCCAAGCTTTCGCGGTTTTCCAAACAAGAATATATGATAGTGAGAGCGATCATATAATTATTTGTAATATACGTTTTATCTGACTTTTATAAACTGCTCTTATATTTACATATCCTATTGTCAATATTGTATCAATCACTGTCACTATCACTAATTTTAGTCTATATTGATTGTCAAATTGCTCACTTCATATGCGTCTTAGATAATAGAATACTATTCTGATCTGTAAACTTGTATTCTATTCCCTGCTGTGACATTTCGACTGATTGTGAATTCGCAATGCGGCCCTTTCACGAATAGCAGGTCTCGGTCCGTTTCAAGTCTCAAAGATATAATAACAGTGTTGAATTGGTAACCTTTTAGAATGAGTTTATATAAAGGATCGATAAGTTAACACGGATCGTAATTTACGGGCTCGGTAAGCAACATCACCGTAAAAATAAGGACGTGCTATTCCGTTTGTAATAAGTTTTCTACAGGTACAGCTAAAATTCAAGTCAAGTAAACCAAAAAAGCTTCCCATCGCGGTAATTCCGAAAGATTTTTTTGTTTGTTTTTTTTTCATCCCTCTTTTTAGTCTAAAGCTACAAGTGAGAATCGCATGTTTTATCAAGCCCAAATTGATCAAAGAGTACGATAATTATGATATTTTTCTCAGGTTTTAAAAACAAACCTTTCCGACAGGATATAATTCCACTTTTCTGTAAGATAATATGTGTTATACATTATATACTTTACCAAAATTGTGTATATTAGAAATCTTAGAAAAAGACAAAATTTTGATATGAAATATGAATAAACCATAAGTTCCAATATATTCTGGCTTCGAGCATCACTGTAGAGACATTATTTGTCGAAATGCGCATCTGATGCATCAAAATTGGTACCGTTTATGTTCTTGACTCTAAATTTTGAACAAGATTAATAGAATGATTAATAGAAGCATATATAGAGATGATAAAGTGCATGCGGTCGTTTGATAAAATGAAAACAAACCAGACGTAAACAACATTGTCGGTTAATATTGAACTGATCATTATATTCCTTATGCAATAATGCCAAGTAGGAAAACAAATCTTATTTTCTTATTACACTCTGTCTTTTGTAACGGAAATCTTTATTGTACTGGAAGCAAATATAATTTATACTGATCGAAATATTGATGACCATGAACTGATCTAATATTATAGTAGTCAATAATGGACATTTGAAAATGACAACTTCTAAACATGAGCAGCCTGACTAATATATGAGCTGCGTCGGATAGAAATTGATCTTATGTAAGTGTACGTATACATGTACATGTGTAAGACTTTGATTGATTTTTGAGTATTCCAATACGAAATAAATGTTGGATTTGTGTCTGTTTTGTGGGGTTTTGATATCAACTCAATTGTCAAACAGTTACAGACTTTGCATAGAATTTTTCCACTCAAAATACGTTAACAGATATATTACCAGACAAGTACTTATGTCTAATTAAATAAGAAACGCATGTAATGGGCATTTTCCTGAAAACACTAAATAAATAATAACCCATGTTATCTATCTATATATATATATGATTTCTAAGTAAAATCTATTTTGAATTGAAGCGGACATTTTGATCTGAACAGGTTTCAACTTTATGGACTAGACAATAAAAGTACATAAGTTCAGTATTTCAGTAGATTGTCGGACTAATTCACGGTGTTCAGTATTTTTAGAATTTTCGTTTGCAGTCAATTAAAATTTGTGCAATTAATTTTCCGACTTTTTATTATAGTTTTTAATTACTTGTTCAAAACACCAAAGTTTCGAACTATCTGTAAAGCTACGGACTGCACTTGACGCGAAATTCTGAATAGTGCTGGATTTGAAAATATTCAGAAACATAACTTCAGCTCTGAAAAAGAGTGAATATTTTTAGGTTCAGACGATGTTAAAAAACACATGGACCTTTTAGATGTAAATTCATTTACTATATAGTACAAAAGTAATAGATAAAACGAAGTTTAAGGCGTATACAAAAGTACGCAAAGAAATGAAACAATGGCATACCGGTAACTAAACAATCGTTAAAAACGATGTTATAATACATGTTTGGTGTTTGTTAAAGACGAAGGGCGTAGGTATAATTATTTACACTAAATGAGTTATTGAATGAATCTACAAAAATTTGATTCATATAGATTCTACCAGTACATGATCTTTTATATTTTATGAAAATTTTCAGATTATTTCAAAAAAAACTTTGAATTTTGCGTGTGGAGAAATATGGCACTGATATGTTGATTGCCAATACATTTGACGTCATAATTAAATTTTGTATAATTGAGAACTGATTTTTTTATATATATATTTTTTTTAATTTAACAACAATCAACAAGTTATGAATATTAAAACAATCAACAGGTCAGGGAAAGTTTAAATCGGTTAAGTATCAAATATCTAGAATATTGATTAAATCAATCTGTATAAATTATAGTTTTGTTTTATAGCAGACTTACAAGATAAACAAACATCCTGACCGGAAAAATGTAAACAAATACCGAATTACGTTAACTGATATTTGTTTTGAATATCCTGGTCGTATAATTAAACTAGGTTTAATGTTTGTTTAACACGACACTGAAATTCCACTTTGTATTTATCAAATAAACTCTTGTCTCCTCGGGTCGACTCAATGATCGTATTGATTCTACTGCCAAAGATCTTGCCTGTCTTTTGTCCTGAAAACCTTATTTTTATGATTTAGATTTTCACATTCGTTTAAGGTTAGAATTAGATAATTTTCATGTACTGATAGTTAGTGAGTTAAGTGATGTCATAAAATCACATAAACTTTACAAATCTGATGTTGCATGAAACTTAATAACAAGCTCATCAAAGACACCTGGCTTATAATTTTGTACGACAAATGCGAGTTTCGTCTGCATAAAAGTAATCAGTGCGTGCGCTTGAATCAAAACAATTGGAAGACCAAATCAAATACGTAGTTTAAGGATGTTCGCTGCTCTGTTTCAAAATGACAAGCTTTTTAAAAGACTGCTATAAATTGATAGTATATAAATAAAGGAACTAAAATAGCGGAAAAAAATGAAGGATCCGTGTGCTTGTTTTCGAGATATAAGCCATTGAAAATTTGGCAGGAAATAATTCTCTCTAGATTATTCATACATTTAACATCAGCACCTTTTTTCTTTCAAAAACGACGAAAAAAATAACAAGGATTTTATACATTTTCTAAGATGTCATTTCAAACTATATGTATTCAAATTATGGAAAGAAAAGTAGGAGTTAGTGGGCAAAATTCTTAATGGCACTATATGGTTAAAACCAGAGGAATCCGAACATCTGACAAAAATTCAAAAACAAGAGGAGCGATCATCCTTAAGAGAAATAAAAACAAACAGTGTTCCAAATAAGGATAATAGATTATAACCTGATATGACACATCAACATATTTTAAAAGGGTAACATCGCGGTTGTCACAAGGAGAATAGAAACTAGTGACCCTTCCACAGCATCTCCGGTTTTTGTGTAGCGCATGTGCTAAATTGTCGTGTATTGTCTTGACGACTGTTGTTTTTTATGTTTGTTTTCTTTTGGTCATATATTGGTATGTTTTCTTCGAGAATTTTCGAAGATCGAAATTCTTATGCAGATTTAGAAGGTTTTTGTCGAAGAACGATGGAAATCGATTACACAATTATGAGTCAAATTCAAAATAAACAAAACATAACGACATGTTAAATATACGTTAAGTAGATAAGGAAACAAATTGGACTTTCAAAGATCATTACACATTCGTTAACACAAAGTAATGACAAAATACCGAACTCCAAGGTCAAATCAAAAAGAGGGATAAAACCTGACAACATTAAACGTTAGACTATCTCAACCCACGGAACAAACGGAAAAAAATGTCAATAGGCATTGGTACGAATGTCTAAGTTGTTTTAAAAATATAACAATTATCATCTGCTTTGGTTAAATATTCCCAGTCCGTACTGTGAAAGTAAGTAAATTATCTATTAGCACAAAACAAAGTTATAATGGTCTGAGTGTATACTGCTATAATTCCATATTGCAATTGAGTCTATAACCAGCTGATAACAATTTTCAATTTAGAAAATAAAATTAAACATTTTACAAAGTGAAAACTAAATCTGTACTTTTCTTTGCGTGTTTTCCGCAATACCTTTTAACCGCACGAATTTATATATACGCGTCGCATTCTTATAAAACATCCACAAAATCTTTAAACCAATCACTATTCCTATACCACAAAGAAATAACTAAGTATAAAATATTAAAGGTTAGACTGAAAATTTTAGGCTAGATAATTGTATCACGTATTGAAATTCATTAAAGTGGTCTGAGAATTTTATTTTAGTTTATTGAATTTAGGTATTGATATAAGTCACATGTTTAGCTGGAAATTTTTTTGTATGATGTGTCTTTTTATAACTTTTTTTCTAAAATTCTGTTAAGACTTTAGCACATTACAAGAATCTTTACTTAAATTAAATTTTATTTTCAAATATTCCGTCAACAATTACTTACTGCGTTTTATCGATGATGCAGTTATCGCAGTATTTCATTTCAAAGTATCTCATTAAAACGTGTTGTGAATATAATTTTATTTGTCAGTTCTGTAAACATCCTGAATAGAGAATTAAAAGCTTTATTGCGATGATTTAAATTGAATCTAGATTTGAAAGTTTTGGAGTATCACGAATGAAATAAGATTATCAGCTGTTGAACAAATATTTCTACGCGCAACTTGAATTCTACCGATTGTCATTACATTAATTTAGATCGTAGGATAAAACAGAAAAATTGCGTCATCTACTGTCATTTTCTAAATACTTTACTTTGACATTTGTTTTTAACATTTACAACACTATATGAGATAAACAATTATATGGAATATAAATGCATTATGAATTGGAAAAAAATAATTGAGCTACTCAAAAGGACAATCTGTTGAAGCCATTCATTAATTCATAAAAAATATCGAACTAAAGACTTTATGATTTTACAATTTTTATTCGTAAAGCCTTGTACTAGTTTTTTTTATTGCTATGATATTAAAAATAAAGATATATAATTAACAGTTTTCATCTTAGCTGTTTTTAGATTTTAAAGAAATGGGAAGTATACAACTTATATATATAATGAAAAAAAAAGATTGCATATTAGATTTAGGTATATGAGATATATTGCACTAGGAAACATGCAGTACACAAACAGTTCATCATAGAGATCAGGGTTAAAACTGCCAGACGCGCATTTCGTCTACAAAAGACTCATAATCGAATAAAAAAAGTTCAAAAGGCCAAATAAAATACGAAGCATTTAGGACACCAAATTCCGAAAGGTTTAAAACATCGTCTTTATTACTGTTCAGGGTTTTGGTTGCTAGCAAAAATCCGATCGTGCCGCCGTTTCTCTCTCGCCTGCGACAAAAGTCGCAGAATGTGAGACATAGAAACGATATTCCTGCGATGGCGGCGTTACTATTTGTATAAAGCTTTGTTCAATCTGGATTCGTCATACTTTGTTTACAGTTAACTTATGTTACGAAGTTTTCGTCTGCCATATGACAATTGCCATTGACCTCGTCATGGCTAGTGACTGTTTAAAAAAACTGTCAGGTGAATATCATATACATTATAAATGATATTGTAGTTTTATGTGGTTAATATGATCTTTGCAAGGCCTTAATATCCGCCAGACAGGGTTCCACTGACCTCGATTTCATTTCATTGATCAGTGATTAAGGTTAAAGTTACGCTATTGGGTCCGTTTCTCAAAAGTAGTTAATAAAGGGACTAATATCTGGTAAATGGAATGATTGTAAGGGATCTACATGTTTGACTGGCAGATTTTATCTGACCTTGACCTCATATTCATATACTAGCATCATTGGTCAATGTGAAGTTTTTCTCGTCTATTTCCAAGATTCTATAAAGAAAAGGTCAACTACATTGAGTGCATGGAATGATTGTAAGGTGTAAATGTCTGTCTGGCTGGGTTCATCTGACCATGACCTTGATCTCAGTTACATGAACCATTGGTAATGTTAAGTTTATGTAATATTTGTAGTAAAACTTTATCTTAAAGACTTTTAACACAAAAACAAACATCATCAGTAAAGCAGGCTAGACATTTTAGCGGTGTTACTCTTGTGTTTATTTATTTATTTAGTGATTAGCACCATTGCACCTTAAGCGACACAGACTAGTGATCACTGTAGACGAACTTCTTATACCATTCAGCCAACAAAGCCCCTCGCAAATTCAAAATCATACGTTCTTAGACGAACGTTGATAGCTACCGAAAGAAAGCTATTAATACTAATTACGTTGATAACGATATTATATGAACAAAAGGGAATTTGAAGTAAACGTCAAGGGGCCAGCAATCAAAACATCATACAATCGCAATATACATAAACAGATGATAAAAATAGTCATCACTGATAGACTAGTGTCTTTTACAGTACGTTAGGGATGTTCGCTAGTCTTGACTTTTTTACTTTTGTCAAATATTCGGAATTCTCTAGTTTTATCTGTATGAAGTGCCATTTTGCCCACTTACTCCTATCTGGCTTTTCATAATTTTATTACGTATTGTTTAAAAAGTCATTTTTGAAAATATCAAAAAATCCTTGTTATTTTTTCATAATTTGGGAAAGAAAAAGGTGATAATAATAAATGTATAAAAAATCTAGAGTGAATAATTTCCCGCCAATTTTCGATGAGTTAAACCTCAAAAACAAGGACATGACCCTTTTATTTTTATGCTTTTTAGTTCCGTTTTTTTGTAAACTATCAATTTATTACAGTCTTTTAAAAGGTATGTTTTTTTGAAACATAGCAGCGAACATCCTCAAGCTTTAAATCACGTCATGTCTAGAAGGTAATGGAAGAATTCAACCAGGAATAGGAAATTCAGTCATCAAAAGTGACCATTTCTCTACTTTTCAGAATTTGTGTTTTTCAATGCTATTCATCGTCGATTTCGCCTCCAAACAGTTTTGGTTCTAGTGCCACCGATAAGTTTTAAGTAGAGAAAACGCGCGTCTGGCGTACCAACCTACAAATCTTCCTAGTAAGGCGCCTGTGATTTAGTGATTGTTGTTTGTTCCGGTTTATTATTATTTGTTTCTTTGTTTATTGTTTTGTACATAAATCAAGACGTAATTTTTTTCGTTTGAATTGTTTTACATATGGCATTGCGGGGCCTATGATAGCTTTCTATGCTGTATGGGTTTTGCTCACTGTTGAAGGCCATACGGTGATATAAAGTTGTTAACTACTACGTCATCTGGAAAAAAGTTGTCTCTTTGGTTTTCATACACATCTTCTAATTTTCATACTGTTATCTTCGGTGAGTTAATATTATCCTGACTTGGGAAAGAAAAAATTAAAATACGATGGAGTAAACTATTAATATGCAGAAGACATCGGCCATTCAAATTGCATAAATCGGAGAAACACTGACAACGCCGTGAAAATGAACGAAAAACGACGAAAAGGCGAACAAGTAAACAAAAAATTACATAGAAAACTTAAGATTGAGCAACACGAAACCCACCAGAAACCGATAATGATATCAGATGCTCTGGAGGCGTTATTTGCCGGAGCCTCATCAACCTATTATATCTAACTTAGAAATATAGCACAGAAAGAAAACGAATCAAAGTGATTTGACTATACGAAAAATTTAAAAATAAAACAAATAGAGGTCTTTAGTTCTCAATGTTCTTCAACTTCGTACTTCATTTGCCCTTTTTATCTTTTTTGATTCGAGCGTCACTGATGAGTCCGGCGTCTGGCGTACAAAATTTTAATCCTGGTATTTATGATCAGTTTATTATCAAATTTATTGTCTTTTGCATATTTCATATTCTCAGCGCCCAAAGTGTAAAATAATTTTCCGTCTCGAGTCTCAAATGTTGTGGATGCGTTAAACACATAGACATCCAATATTTGTTATCATTTCCAATAACAAAAGACAACAACAGATGAGAGCTTCTTGACCTGAAACAGACGCGTGAACATAGGGTGGGGTTCAACGATTTATTTTTGAAGATATCAATTCTTTTCATTTTTATATAGATCAGTTCAATAACAAAAAGATTAAAAAGGATTGTAAACAATACTGTGGATTCATTATAAATCGTATTATACCAATTTTGTTGATTTTGTGGGTTAAGGTGAACAACAAATTGAAATGTTTAACGATGTAAAAATTGTCAGTAGGCTTGGATGCAATCTTTGCCAAAACCACAAAACAAAATCCTCAATTTAGGCAAATGGTTACCTACGAAAATAAATAAATCCACAGTACAAGAAAAGTAACCATCTTTTACCGGGTTTGTACTTACATGAGCAACACGACAGGTGCCATTTGTGGAGCAAGATCTGTTTACCTTTCCGCAGCACCTGCAGAGATCACCCCCAGTTTTTTGGTGGGGTTCGTGTTGCTCACTCTTTGGTTTTCAATGTTGTCTTGTGTACTTTATTTGTTTGTTTGTTTGTTTTTTTTTTTTTTAGCCAGGGCGTTATCAGTTTATTTTTTGACTTATGAGTTTGAATATACCTTTGGTATCCTTCGACTCTCTTTTATCATTCTAGACAATGTCAACAATTGATTACTGATAAAACATAACTATAAAATTTAAGTATAAGAAATTCGCATTTATGCTCTCACTGGACAATTTAAATTCAAGCCTTTTAGAAAAAGATAATTCATTAAGGATGTTCGCTACTATGTTTTAAAATAACAAGCTTTTTAAAAGACTGTTCTAAAATGATAGTATATAAATAAAGGAACTAAAAAAGCAGAAAAAAATAAAAGGTCAGTGTGCTTGTTTTCGGGATATAAACCATCGAAAATTTGGCGGGAAATGATTCTCTCTAGATTTTTCATACTTTATACATTGGCCGCTTTTTTGTTTCAAAAACTATGAAAAAATAACAAGGATTTTATAAAATTTTCAAATATGGCTTTTTAAACTATATGTAATAAAATTATGGAAAGAAAAGTAGGGGTTAGCGGGCAAATTTTTTTAATGTCAATACATGGATAAAATCAGAGGATTCCGAAAATCTGGCAAAATTTCAAAAACAAGAGGAGCAAACATCCTTAAGTCTGGGGCGTGTTATTCTATATCTGTCGCATGTTGCTCTATATCAGATTTGTTTTTCGTTTCTTGTCTTGTTCATAAATCAGGCTGTTGGTTTTCTTCTTTAAATAGTTCTTTTGAAGCATGCTTTGTGGTATAGGATTGCTTCATTGTTGAAGGCCTTAAGATGACATATAGTTACTAGAATCAACGTCATTTGGTCTCTGGTGTATAGTTGTCACATTGGAAATCATACCACATCTCCTTATTTTCTTTCTTTTTTGTTTTTTGTTTTTTGTTTATGGAGTGGCCATTGGACGTAAGGGACACCTTAATGCCTGTACCAATATATTTTTTCGAAGAGTGCATGTACACATTGCATATGTATTGTTTTTTCATCGGTTCCCTTTTAAATCAGCAAATAGTGAAGTTCGTATTGTCTGATTGCCTAGCCCCAGGTGTAATGAAAGGAAGACAATGAGACGAAATTTGATTACTATAATTATTTCCGAGAAATATCGTTTTTTTATTGTAGAAATTCTAAATCACATATCCTTGGAGGGTCTGGATAAAAATAATATTGGCTGAAGATGAAATTTTAGTTGAAAGTAACAAAGAAAGATATGATCAAGAAAACAGGGTTCTTGATCGTTTAAGCAGTAAAAGAAAAAATATGTATTTTTTTTTCTAGTATACACATTTGTATGGAAAAACAATAAACTATTATGCAAAAACGTCTAGAAAAAGGGTAGTGCAAAAACAACGTACAAATCTTCGAACACACAAATGTTAAAAGATTAAACACATTTTTCTCTAAAGGTTATTGATGTGTAAACTGTGCTGAATTAATCTACAAACTGAATATAAGTCTGAAAATGTTTAACATTTAAAAAATATATTAATTAAACATGTAACTGATATGAATGAATGACACCATTCTTTAAACCATTTCCCTACATTTTTCAACTCCACACACCAAACCTAAATCACGACATACGCGATTTATTGGTTACTTGTAGTTTACACACTCAGTGTCCTTAATGCATCAGTAGCTTAATCGCGTCAAGGTAAACAATAGATCTTGGAAATTTCTGAGAATACGGCTTCAAGCATGTCTTATCTGTAAAGAACCAAAGATCCCGGTTTATATTATATTTCAGTACACAACATAGAATTTTTCATTTGCTTTCATGCAGAAACGAGATTAATAAACTATGTATAATATGTCAGACTTGACATTTAACTAAAACAAATTGCAAATCTGCGGCTAAAACTCTCTTATATTTAATGTTGCAACAGTTTTATCAAATACAAATTATATTTCAGTTCGCGGTAATTTGACATTCTCGCTTTCTATGCAGTTTTAGCATCACAAACAATTGGCTTTAAATATAAATCTGTATAAAAAAGAAACACGAATGAATACAAATGAAGATTTGAAATGACCACAAATCATAAAACATACTAGGCTTTTAAAAAGATAATTAAACCATAAATGTATCAAACATTTTTTAAGTTTATGCTTTAAGATTCATTACAAGATTATTTCATCTAATTTCACTAGAAATTCGATCGTATAAGAGCCGATTTTGTTGTCGCTTTTCAGGACTGGAAGGTTACCAACACCACTGTGTTAAAAGAAAGAACATAAATTTTAAAGCAATAAAGACCTCGACACCAATCTACCTTCGGAAAAAAATCAATAAAACAAAACAAAACAAAACAAAACAAAACATGTGAAAATACACGTGCCTGTGTTACTAATGTCAAAAGTCAAAGCTATCATAAAACAAAAATTGTAATGCGATACTAATACAAAATAAGCCTTCTAGAGCATCATTTGTTTGGTTGGGTTAGCATTGCTTAGTCATAAGTTTTCATATAGTTCAGTTTGAAGAGAGGCAAAGGATACCAAAAGGACATTCAAACTCATAAGTCGAAAACAAACTGACAACGCCATGGCTAAAAAAGAAAACGATATAGAGACAAACAACAGTACACAAAACACAACATAAAAAACCTAAAGACTGAGCAACACGAACCCCAACAAAAACTAAAGTTTTGAAGTCGTCCGTCTATATAAATACCTTTCAACTATCAATAGTATTCCTACTCTAAAGTTCATTTGGCGTATATGAGATGTAAGAAATCACTGAAATGTTCAGGGTAACAGATAATTTGAAAAAAAATGAAAAATTGTGTAAACTTTCGTAAATTCATTACATTTTTTAATACTTCCCGTACCTTCTTAGCGCATTCTAAGTACCAAAAGTTAAAGGTACGTACAAGCAAAGTGTGGCCCATATGCTTTTCTGGAATGATTGGCATTTTTTGCACATTTTTCATATTCATAAACCCAATAAGTTTAGGTTTTGTATACATTTGTTACAAAAAAAAAAAAAAAAAAAAAAAAAACAGGCTTTGAAATGATAATCTTGTTGTTCAGTCTTTAATTTTCTATGTAGTGTTTTGTTGACCTGTGCGTCTCATTGTGGTTTTTTGGTTTTTTGCTATGGCGTTGTCGACAAATGAGTTTGAATGTGTCCTCGGTATCTTCGGATTCTGTTGTTATTCCCTTACACTGTATGCCGGTGAAATACCTTTGAATAAATTTCACACGTTAATCATTTGTTTTTATTTATCTTATAACCTAGAATTTCTTACTTAGAAAATTAACGTCTTGTTAATATTCTTTTTAAATTTCCCTGAACTTGAATCCAGCCTCTTTCACACATTTCGCTTGCACATGTTGTAGTCAATCCTGTTCTATTCAGTCACTCTCAAGACACATCAGTATGGGTTCTCCCAGATTAATAAAATCTACTGGACATTCATGAAACGGATCTTAATCTTAGTTGACACTAAGACTCCCTAAGATGCGTGTGTGATGTAAAGTTTTTAAATTTACCACAGTTGATATGTTTGAAAATTAATTGAAGGACAGACTATGGCTAGCTATTCTATTGTTCAACATATTGTGATCGGGCTAGAACAAGATGTGTGTATCAGGTTAAAACATTTTTACTAGTGTTAGTTAAATCAAGTCCTTCTCCTGTCTTTTTATTATATTATATGCAAGGATAATTCTCGGATGTACAATGTCGGATGAGTAAGCAGTCAATTTAGATGCAAAAATATTCCAAGATATAATGTATCTAGAAAGCCTGGATTTACATCTTTAAAAAATATCCAAGACCCTCAAAACAAGAAAAAACAAGAAAATAGAAACAAAGGGAAAATGATACAAGTTGAAATAATCCCTTAGTCAAATTTACGGACGCCATCACGAGTTGGTTGACCGTTATGGAATATCTGTTTCACCGATGACGACGGATATGTTCCAATTGTCGTATTCAAAATCCCGTCCTCTTTTCCCCGAATGTGATTTACAGAGTTTGTACTGGAGTAACACGACGGGTGTGACATGTGGAGCAGGATCTGCTTACCCTTCCAGAGTACCTGAGATCACCCCGGTTTTTGGTGGGGCTCGTGACGCTCAGTCTTTAGTTCCTTAGTTATAATTTGTGTACTGTTGTTTGTCTTTTAGTGTTTTTTCCTTTTTTGCCATGGCGTTGCAAGTTTATTTTCGACTTCTGACTTTGAACGTCCTTTTGGTATCTTTCGCCTCTCTTTCATAGAGAGAATCATGTTTCTAGTTGTAATCAATAATTATTGTCTACCGTTAGGTTATAACGAATAATCAAATCTATTAAATTAATTATTTTCGAACAGAGAGAAAATTGCATGAAATTTCTTCCGTAGAGCAAGGAAAATTACAAAAACTGATAAACAAAGTCATCATTATACTTTATTTTTAAATTCATTTATTAACCGGTTGATGTAAAATCTTTTTCAAGTTTCAGTTCTTTCAGCATTTTTATATCCTTACAGTGTTATTAATGTTGTTTTATAAAAACACATAATCTTTAAAAGTGGCTTTTGAGTATAATGATAAATGTTATTCCACTGGAAGCTTATACAACCAGATTATACCAGCCCACTCAATATAAATTGGGCCTTAAAGGAAGGGACATTGATATCATTCAAACGAGACAGGAAACCAATTAGCAAATCATATTTAGACACACAGACTGGCTTGAGGTAGTCAATATCGGGGGAGGTAAAAGTACTTTTACATGTATACGCTCAACATTCTCTGTGATCAAGATGGTAGAAGATGGAAATATTACGATATCCTACTCGAAATTGAATCTGAGCTTGCCAATATCATATACTTAAAATAGTCTTTCACAATTTTACATATTTCCACAAAATCAAAAGCTATGCAGCTCCACATGTTGCTATAAGAAACTTGTTAACTTTTGCTTCAAATGACAATCGCTAACCAGAATGAAATAATGTGTTCCCAAAAGACAATACACAGTTTTACTTCCGACATAATATTGGTTTTGGTTTACGATGTCCTTATACTTATTTGTTGTTTGATTGTGTTGCCCTTTTCATTTTCTCGTGAAATAATTAGAAGGTACAGTTAAACTATGTTTGTAATTGATAGGTAAACTAATATTCCTTTAATGTCGAATCAATTTCATATCATTAAAATCTAGTTGGTGTATAATTAAGAATGAACTCAGGTGAGGTTTATGATTTTTTTCTCAGATGTTCTGATACAGGGTAAACTATTTTGCACCATACCACCCACTTTTCTTTTATAGAAGACTTCAATAGCTCATCAAAAGGTCATTACCAAAATTTAAGCAGATTCTAGATTTTTTTTCTTACGATTTGGTCCCTATTAATGCCAATGCTAAATATAAGGTAAAAGTTCGAGTCAGCCTTTACCCGCCTTTTTTTAAAAATCAAATATCTCAAAAAGGAGTTCCATAACCTATCAATATTTTTAGCTTATTTTGTTCCTTAACTAATGTTCTTTTGACTTATAGTATCAATTTTAAATTCTAGTACATCCTTAAGGAGGTTCACTCAGTTTCAAAATAACAAGCTTTTCATAACACTAGTATATATTGATAGGGTATTATTAAAGGAAACAAAAGAGCAAAAATATATAGGTCAATGTGCTTGTTTTCGAGATATTAGCCATTGAAATCTTGGCGGGAAAATGTTCTCTCTTGATTTTCATAGCTGTATCATTGACAAGTTTAAGTGCTCAAAACTGTTGAAAATAACAAGGATTTTATAAGACTTTACAGATGGCTTATAATTATACATGCAAAAGATTTATAAAAGAAAATGGGGTCAAAGGCAAAATTTTTAAGGCATTCAAATGGATAAAACCAGAGGATTCCGAAAATCTGACAAAATCCAAAACATGACAAGCGAACATCCTTAAGGCGACAGTAGTTTTCCGATCTTCAAATCCAGTAAAAAAATGGGAATCGCTGTGAACGTCAAACGATCGACACATAGTGCGTCAACAGGATAAGTTAGCGTCTCTTGCTATGCATGCATCGCCAGGCGTGCGAAATCCCACTCAGCAAAATGTCATAATCGAATCGGGATGGAACAAAATCGGAAGATTACAGATCATATGTTTATATGATTAACATCTCGCGAGTGAGTTGAGACACAGACACATCGTATCGGCCAACCTTTGTAAATGATAACTGATGTACTGATTTTATAACAGGAGTTTATCGATTAATGATACTTTATTGCAGTGTAGACAAATTTCAATTGAAAAAGATATATATTTTTTGTTTTAATAAACTTTTTCAGTTTTTTGGTCTTTTGGAAAATGTTGTTTGTGCTGTATTTAGACTCTTCTACCAAGAAATTTGTTTTGCATGCGAACGTATAAAAATTGCGGTTTTTATCCAACGCAATCATAGGTTTGCACGTTGTTTTCAATTTTGACTTATTTATATTTTTCGTTTGGGCTAGTATTATATTTGCCTTCGGGTTTATATGATCCGTTTATCCTTTTTCGACTCTTCAAAATTGAAGAGTCTATCCTAAATTGAGGTAAATTATATGGCCTTCCAAATCCTAACATCACTGACGAGACATTAATTGTCGAAATCCGGATATGGTGTACAAATTTTTGCATCTCATGTTTGCGGTATACCATCCTTTCCGCAAGTTTATTATTTTCTTTGTTGGTATTAAATTAATAATAAAGATCCATTTTGTTACATCTTGTGATGCATTTATTTGGCAATCGCCAACGGCAGTCAGCAGGGTTTAAGAACATCCGTTGTTCGACCTGTTAGTCAAATGCGTTTTGTTTAAATATACTTTTTCACTTTTTTTTTTGTCTTTTGGAAAATGTTGTTTGTGCTGTATTTAGACCCCTCTACCAAGAAATTTGTTTTGCATGCACACGTATAAAAATTGCGGTTTTTATCCAACGCAATCATAGGTTTGCACGTTGTTTTCAATAGCGACTTATCTTTATATATATATATATTATATATATATATATCATATATATATATACTATAACATAAAAAGACAATTTGAATGTGAAAACCTTTTTTTCGTATTTGCCATTTAATTGTAACTGATCAAAAAAAAAATCGGTCCTCTAAAATATGATATTGTAACTTTTGCTAAGAATGATATGGGCTGCTTTAAAAGACAGGCAAAAGATATCAAAGTGAAATTCAAACTCATAAGTTGAAAATAGACTGACAACGCCATGGCAAAAAAAAAAGATCAAACGACAAACATTAGTATAGAAAACACAACACAAAAAACTAAAATCGGAGCAACATAAACCCCACCAAAAAATGGGCAGTGATCTTAGCTGTTCCTTAAGGAGTTTTGAGTAGAAAATACATTTGTATATAGTCGTCTCGCTCATCTTGAAAATATGTTGAATGGTTCTATTATTTAGTAAATGTATTTCAGCAGCATCACCCGATCTCCATTTATCCGATTATCGTTAAATTAATTCCCAAACGACCGGCACGACACTTCCGTGATCGAGAGAAAAATGCACAATCTATCTTTAACGTTTATATTTTTGGAAATTGTCGAGACTATTCACTACAAAAGTCGTTAATGCGCTATCAATTATCTTGAACAAGAATAATTCGGCATTTCGGTCCTTTGTGAAAATTCATAAATGGGAAAAGGATGAAATAATGATCTATTACCGTATGTTTTATTGCTTTTTCCTCATTTGTTGTATGTATATTACTGTGGATAATAGCACAAAAAATACAATAAGAAATTGGAGAATTATGTATTTTTTGGAAATTATGGATATATATTGAATTTATATAAATGCGTCATTGGATCGTAAAAGGATATAAAAAACGCTACTATTTCTATTTAGGTATATATATTTGAATAAATTAAGGCACTTTTTCGTCTAGAACAACAATAATTAGGAAAATAAATCGTTTCAAAATTTCATTTGTTGAAATAGAATAAGTATCAAGTGGAGACATATGGTATAAAACTCGATTCAGTGGTACGTCTAAAATTGATAAGTAAACCAGTACTTTTTAAAAATTTTAAATGATTTTCCCATTAATACAATAACAATCCTGGAACGTTAATTTCCGGTATTATTTTGCAATATTTTGATACCATATCGTGCTATCATCCATTTACTGCAATTTTGCATTCAGATCATGTATCAAACATCTGAGGTTTCAATCATTTTTATTTCACTATCAGGCTAAATTCACAAGGGAGTATTTAATTTTCAGTAAGATAAAATTGTATAGACACGCAAACGCACAATTATCAAACTTAAACTATAAAATAGAGCTGAATGTAAAAGAATATACCAAAAATATCTAAAATATTCTATTTGTTTGATAAATCTACGTAAATACTCAAAATCACGTGTCAATGTCTTTAAGCTAATCAGATTTAGTATAAATCAACATCAGGGCGCTAGAAGATCGAGGATAACGGGCAAGTTACTGTTGGAATACATTTTAAGCATATCAAATTTCTTATCATAATCTTTGTCCTAATTCCAAAATGCGAACTATAAGCCAGATGACCACAAGGCCAGTGAAAGAAGATCAATACTTCATTTATAAACAATTATCTAGCTGGTAAAAAGGAGCCATTTTCAGACATTTGTTCTTATGTTATAATGTTACACCACTGAACAGGTGAGGAGTGGATTGAGCGCTCACAAATATGTTTGACCTCGCCATATTCTATTTGTAACTTTTCCAAAGTCAGGAGTCTATATTTAAGTTGTTGTCGTTGGTCCATGTTTGGTCTTTTTAATGAATAAGGCCGTTAGTTTTCTCGTTTAAATTGTTTCACATTTTTTGTTATGTCAAGGCTACTTTAGCTGACTATAAGATATTGGTTTTGGTAATTGCCGGAGGCCGTACGATGACTTTTAGTTGTTTACATACAGTTATGATGTTGGACATTTGTGGATATTTTGGCAATCATAACACATATTTTTATATTACAGTCAAGAAAATGTGGAGAAATTTTGAGGTTATAGGACAATTTTAAGATTCATAGACTCTAAATGAGCAATAGAGTTCCAAAATTTTATTTAAAAAGCCAAACAAATATATGCTTAACGTCCAATTTGATCAGAATCAGATGTTTGGCTTTGGTGAAATTTTAAATGGTTAAAAAAAACAGAAAAAACCCATCAGGCTTGTCAAAGTATAAGAGTTGATACAATAGTTATACCGTATATCCCTGAAAGACACTGTGATTAATCAATGTAGGATTGTTGCAAAATGTTTAAAGTTTATTAGGGGACATGTAAGAATTTATCATATGACATAGGACTAATACAGCTTTAAAATTAAAATGACAAATGTAAACATGTCGAGGAAAAAACAGACAACGCCATTGAAATAAAAAATGAAACCACAAAGTAACCCTCCACCAAATTCGTTTAATAGTTGGAATCTAATTGGTTCTCAACAGCCATTCATTTATTCGAATAACTTGTGTATTGGATCAAAATAAACTGAAATTAGAAAAAAAAATGGTAAAAGTAATTGTTTCACAATTCTTGTTTATAATGATTAGCAATTTTATAGTAATTGATTTCGTCATTAATGAAATAGTGTTACCTTACTTTCATCTTAACCATAATTGTAAAAGTAAGCTTTAATGCTAGTATGTATCTTCAATAGCAGTAAAACAGATGTCAAGACAGTTTTTAGCGATTGGTTATAGAAAAGAGTGTCCTTATTACAAATTCTTCTGATAGTAGTGTAGCAGAGAGAGAAAAAAATCAAAGACATGATATAAATAAATGTGTTTCCCGTAAGACATGCATATGCTTGTTTCGGACAGACATTAAACGTTTCAGTTCTTCTCAATACCTGAATATTATGACTGGTTGATATATATAAAGTATTAAAAGAAAACTAGAAGCTCTTCGGTGTCTGTAAGCTTTTTAAGTTTAAACTTTATTAAATCTCAGTATTATAAGTATTTTGTGATCAGATAAAACAAAACAGAAAGGCTTCTTACGGCTCAAAATAGGAACCTCGAATGTGACCTACCGATTTAGACTTATTACCGCGTTTGTACTAACATGAGCAACACGACGGGTGCAACATGTGGAGCAGGGTAGATCACCCCCAGTTTTTTGTGGGTTTTGTGTTGCTCAGTCTTTGGTTTTCTGTGTTGTGTTTGTACTGTTGTTTGTCTGTTGGTCTTTTTCTTTTTTAGCCATGACGTTGTCAGTTTGTTTTTGACTTGTGAGTTTGAATATCCCTTTAGTATCTTCCGCCTCCCCTTTTCGCACATGCACAATTGTTAAGTCCTGATTAACGCTGAAAAGTCGTCAAGTGGATTTTCCACGCCTAGATCCAGTGATGCTAAATGGAGATTTTGCCAGGATCCCATGCCATTTAAACCAAGCTGTCATGATAGTCTCACACGGTTGGTTCGGTTAATTCATGAATAAATCAAACAAAATTGAAATAGATCTTGAATAGCTTACTATACCGATAAGAATCTCTTTCCGTTTTTTTTACAAAGTCTCTCACGTATCATACAATAATATCCATCACATTGAATACAAAATGTTATTAGAAACTTTTCTTTTATGAAAGCAAAGTGTCTTGAAGATACGTTTATATGAATAGGGACTGTTTGCACAATACCACTTCTGTTAAAAAAAAGGATAACGAAGAAACACAAAAGAAATTTAAATAAAAAAATGGTAAAATGTAACATAACAAATATGGTAATTTTCTCAGTTAGCGAATTTGCGTTTTTTAGAATACGAATTAGTGGTATTTGAATATGTTTACCAAATTACCTGATATATACAAAGTATTAAATAAAAACTGGAAGCTCTTAGGTGTCATAAAGCTTTCTAAAATCTAGAATATATAATGGTTTTATAGTAGTTTGTGAGAAGAATAGTACTTTATGAGGAGTTAAACAAAACAGAAAGTTAGCATTTCGAACCCCACTCATGGCAGGTGCGTTCGACTATCTTAATTGACTAGGATTACCATTTTTCCTGTCGAAGGTCGATGGTACTCCAGCAATCTCCATCACTAAACTCTGGCTGCCACGACGAAGCCAAGAGTGATGGAAAGGGCGTTAAACATCAACAATCAATCAATCAATTAAAATAAAACTCACATCTCCTTTATAAAAACTAGCGACTTATGTAAGATCATTTGATTAGGTAAAATATGAAAACCGTAAGCCTTATTTTACTGTAAATAAGCTAATTGATACTTCGTCTTAATAGAAGGGGATTTCGTTGCCGTTTGCGAGACTTTGATACACTTAATTTGAAAATGAATGTGTTTCAAGTATAGGAGGACAACGAAAGCTACTTCTGGATAACGTTTCCGTTGCTATGATAGACTATTGTTACAACAGGAATCTGACTTGGATCCTGGTTCAGTGATCAAAAGTAAAATCAGGCGGAATAAACAATATATTTTCGTTTATTGTTAATAGGAATGACGCATTGCGAGTAAGCGACCATTGCCAACAATGCTGTGACATATTTACCCTCACGCACATATTTTAAATTAACATCAAATATCAATATATTATTCATTCTTTATTCCCCGAATTTTAAGAGTAGTTGCAATGATCATGCAGGAAGACACGATCGTGTTAAAATATTTAAGCACTTAAGTTAATTTTGCGTACAAAATTATTTCAATACCGCAAAATGAAAAAAGAAACATCAATGTATGTCAAAATGTTTAATCAGTTAAAATCTTCCATTCTCTGAACTTTTCTCAACACCACATTCCACAGCTAAAGTGACACAGAGTCTGTATGTGATTAATATATGTAACTTGATATTTGAACTGTTATACTAGTCAACTCTAAATCAATGATATCCAGTTGGTACTGTAATTTCACAATAATTGTAGCAGAAGGTTACAACGGTTGCATTATTAATCTATTGGGATTTATATATTATGTATTAAAAGCATGCAATTGAACTCTGTATTTGACACTTAATCAGAAACAACTATGTTGCTGTATAACGTTATAGTGTTTCCCGGCGAGCTGAAACCTGACTTGCTGCATGTATATATAAAGACAACATTTTTCCGAACTGTCACTCAATTGCTGATAATTGACATGCATGATAATACATGGAGACGATAAAGTCTCTACTTATTGGTTTATTTTTAAGCTTAAGATAACTGGAGACAACATTTGAATAACGGAAAAATGGAGGTAATTGAAATTTAATCACTGAAATAGAACCTACTGAACAGATTTTGCAATGTAAGCATATAATATCGATTTTTGTACTGGTAAGCATGACATGTTTCTTGAATAATCTTCATTAGGTACTGTCGAGACAAAATGTTTGGCACTATTAGCTATCGTTTTATTTCCTCAAAATTTTTAGTTTGAAAAGCTAAAACCTGAATTTGTTGCATGTTTACATTAAGCACACATTTTCTGAACTGTCTTTCAATTGCTAATGATTGACATGCATGATAATACATGGGGATGATAATATCTCTACTTATTGGTTTATTTCGGAGCTTAAGAAAACTGGCGACAACATTTGAATAATGGAAAAAATGAGGTAATTGAAATTAAATCATTGAAATAGAACCTTCTGAACTGATTTTGCTAAGTAAGCATATAATATCGATTTTTGTGCTGGTACGCATGATATTTTTCTTGAATAACCTTCATTAGGTACTGTCGAGACAAAATGTTTGGCACTGTTAACTTCAATCTGTTTTAATCCTTGTAAATATAGAGACATATTCAAATATATAACTTTATATTTTACACACAAAACTACTTAAATTTACATAGTTTTGTGTGTGTTATATTAGAGATGTATGTTGGACTATCATAACTGTAAGCATCTAACTTGATATGTCTTATATAGATATAAGAAGATGTGGTATGAGTGCCAATGAGACAACTCTCCATCCAAGTCAAAATTTATAAAAGTAAACCATTATAGGTCAAAGTACGGTTTTCAAGATGGAGCCTCGGCTCACACCGAACAGTAAGCTATAAAGGGCCCCAAAAATTACTAGTGTAAAACCATTCAAACGGGAAAACCAACGGTCTTACATGTTAAAAAAAAATTATTTTCTTATGTAAAATATAAATATAAATGTCATTTACTAATTTCTAGGACGCCGAAATAAGGTCTAGTACTCAATGTGTTGAATCAACAAACATAAATTATGAAAAATTTTTTAAAAGTTTTGCACGTCAAACAAATAAATTAAATTTAATCTCCAAAAACCAAAAAGGGCGGGAACATAAACTTAAAACGTCGCAGGGCAACATTCACTGAGGGCATTACACTTAGTTCTAGAGCAATTATACCTAATGAAAATTCAATTAAAACATGATACCAGTAACGAAGCACAGATAAATTGAAAGAATAATTTAATGCCAGTAGTCAGCCATGAATATTTTATGATACTAAATAAAAAAAAATGATGCAAAATTATTCGAAAATGTATTACAGATAATAGAGATGTGGGGTACTAGTATACGTCAATGAGACACGAACCAACTACAATAAATTTCGGGGCCTTTTATAGCTGATTATACGGTATGGGTTTTACTCATGATTGTTGAAGATCATACGGTGATCTATAGTTGTCAATTTCTGTGTCTTTTGGTCCCTTGTGGAGAGTTCCACATCTTCTTATTTTTTCATAATTCTAACAGTTGGCTTAAAACTTCTAAATTATTACAACTGAATCCTTTTTATTCAGGTTTAATTTATGAAAAAATTTATAGAACTGAAAATTCTTAAGTTATTCGTATCATATATAAATCATTGGTAAGAGTACAGAACATGTAGAATATTTGACATGAAAAAATAATTCTAAAGTAAGCACTCAAGACGAAATGCTGTTTCCGAATTTCGAATTTAGCTCAAATCCGTAGTCAAACGAATTTGTGTTTTAAATAAGAGTTTGTGGTGAATTATTTTGCATAATTCATCAACAGTAACCTAAAATAGTTGATCTACATTATGTTGTAGTACGGCCTGAGGAGATTTTCAAAAGGTTATTATTATTGCTGATAAAGGTAAATCCAGAAAACGCTTCGGATGCATAAAATTAACAACGTGTTGTTTTCTATTTTTTTTTTTTTTTTAGCATTATCTTTATTTTTATTTATACCTTCTAGGGTATAACCAGCTCAGTAGCCATTTTTTTCGGTACTGACTTATATCATACCTTTTTTATGAAATTATCAGTTTATAAATTTACAATTTTAAAGGAAACGAAAGTTCTAACTATCTTTGGCAAAATTAACCGTAGATGGATTAGACTATTATTTTAAGGTCCCTTTTGGTCATATGACTCTTCACGTGTTCAGTTCCTAAACATCCTTGGATTTCATATACTTAGCTTTCAGCGTATCCGATGAAGATAAATCCAAGGAAGCAATTCGGAGGCATGAAACTTATAAAATATTATTTTCCTTTGCTTGTGCTAAATCTAGTTTTCTAATGGTTGTCTTTTCGTCTTGTTTCTGTTTGCAATGGTATTTCTTCCCTATAAGAAAACATTTTTATAAAGTTTAACATCGACATATCTTTATGGTTCTGTCCCCAACCTAGAACTTTGCCAGTGGTAATCAGGGTTATCATTTGCCACGTTTTAATGTTTTTATTATTATTTAGTGAGTTTAGTGTTGATGGTTAATTTGTCATAGTCTCCATTTAATCTATTAGTGATTTTTAAAATGAATACATCAGCTATTTTGTGTTGTTGGATTGCGGTCTCGTTGATTTATACCTTTATCTCCTCTTAATTATATATGTTTCTAAATAATGTTGGTGACATACTATGTATTAACTTATTTGACATATGGTAATTATTGTCCCGTTTGTATTCCCCGTCACATTTTAAGCCTGATATCACTTAAAAGGTGTTAATTATTCTTAACTAGCCCTAGGTTAATACTAAACAATGATTACAAGTATCATGCTTGAATTCTAATCTATATAATAACAGAAGAATTATCATTGAAATAAGTTCTATTTTCATTCTTTGGCACTGGGTCGATACCGTTGCTGTCTGTTATTGCAAGTGGATATCATCAGCTCAGTAGTCAAAGCTTCGGTACTGACATGATTTATATAATACTTTTCATAAATTCTCTGTTCATAAACAAACGTGCAAACTACCGCGGGCTAGGTTGACCATATATGAATATGGCTTTTCTTTTTTACATCTCTTTTTGTAATATACTTCTTCACGTGTTTCAGTATTTAAACATCATTAGCTTTCAAATCTTTGTGTTTGAGCGTCACCGATGTAAACCAGAATAGCGCTTTATCAATTGTTTGCCTCATACAAATGATAAAGTATTATTTTCCTTTATTTTTAGCTAAATCCTTATGTTTCTGTTAGTTGTCTCACCGTGTTTCTATTGGCAATGGTATTTTGTTAAAATCTATTTGACATTTAGTTTTTATTGTCTCATTTAGTATTTTTCTCCTCTTTTAAACCTTATATCACTGAAAAGATTTGTGCGATTTTTCAAAATTCTTCGGTTTATACTTATAAAAAATAATTTCAAGTACTAATCCAATTAACAACAGAAGAATTATCATTCAAATTAAGTTCTATTTTCATTTTGTAGCACTGGGTCGATACCGCTTCTGTAGACAGTTAATGCCTAGGGTTTCATCAGCTAAGTAATCAGTGCTTCGGCACTGGCATGATTTATACAATGACACCTTTCCTAAATTTCCAGGTTATAAATTGTAAATTTTCAATAAACAAAGGTTTCAACTCCCTCAGGCAAAATTGATTATATATAAATATGGCTTTTCATTTCACATCTCTTTTTGTCATATACTTCTTCACGTGTTCAGTACATAAACATCATTGGCTTTCAAATCTTTGGGTTTGAGCGTCCCCGATGAAGGTAAATCCAGAAAAGCGCTTTGGAGGCATAAAATTTATAAAGTATTATTTTCCTTTATTTTTAGCTAAATCCTTATATTTCTGTTGGTTGTCTTATCAACATGTTTCTAATTACAATGGTATTTTGGTTTAAATCTATTTGACATTTAGTTTTTATTGTCTCATTTAGTATTTTCATCTTCTTTTTTTCTCTTTATATCACTAGAAAGATGTTCAAATTTTTTCACTAGCCCTCGTTTAATTCTGAAATAATTATTTTAGATGTATTGCTTGAACTCTAATCCATATAATAACATATTTTGTTTAAATTTATTTGACATATGGTTTTGCATTATCTCATAGGTATTTTCCCCTTCCCTTTTTTTAACCCTGATATTACTTAAAAGAGGCTTATAAATTTTAACTACCTCTCGGTTAATTCTTTTGAAAACAATAATTTCAAGTTCTGATCCATATAATAATATTTATTATTCAAATTAATTTCTTTTTTCATTGTCTAGATCTGTGTCAATACCGTTACTGTACGACTGTTATTACCGATAGCATAATCTGCTTAGAAGTCAGTGCTTCAGTACTGACATGATTTATATTACACTTTTTTTTATAAATTCTTCTTTATAAACTTAGACATTATTAAGAAACAAAGGTTCAAACTTCCTCAGGCAAAGTTGACAATATTTAAATACGGCCTTTTTTTTTTATATCGGGCGCACAAAATTAAATAAGGGTTAATATTTTCATTAGAAGAAATTTCAAAATCATTGTTATTAGTCACAATTACATAGTAACTAGTTTGCTGCTATAGTACAAATACAAGTATCTAACTATGGAACTAATCGTAAATTTATGGTCGTCCTGAATATGGATGAAATATTTGTCAATGGACGTTAGGCAAACAACTAAAATAGGTATTCAAAATATGTTAACTTTGTTAACTTATCCCCGGTATAAATATTATTACATCATTATAATTTGAAATGTTTGTCCTTATAAATTAAGTCAGAGTTGTACATTTAATTATCCCCCCTCTTATATCAAAACAATATTTTTAATTATTTCTGTTACATTCAGAAATAAAACCTATCCGTTCTGCATTATCATTCTGACAGATGATGTGATATATCAAAGCAATAAAATGATTCTATAACTAATTATGACAGCTTCACTAATAAACAGAAGCTAAATAAATTCATACACTGCGTCATCTGTACAAAAAAACATAAATTATTGTCAACTCTAGAAGCAGAGAACAGCACGCGCTATATTTCAATTAACAAAGACTTTTACCATAAATTACTTAAAACCTTTACTAAATTTTTCCATAGATATAAAGATTTGGTTTCGAAGTTTGGTTGTACCTGTAGAAAACTTATTTCAAACGGGATAGCACATCCTCATTTTTACGGAAATGTTGTTAACCGTGCCCGAAAATTTAGAAATGATCCTTGTAAACTTATCGCTCCTTTAAATAAACTTATTCTAAAAGGTTACCAATTCAACACTGTAATAAGATCATTGAATATTGTTTTTATTGGTATAAATATTGATTTTGTTATCAGTAAATTAAAAGCAAACTAAATATTACTAGTATGTTATATACATATACACATTCATGGATCTACAATCTGTCGATACCTGTATCTTGGCATTGCACAAGGTCATGTTTTTCTCTGACTGTTTATGACGTCTTTACACTAAATCAATTGGATGTTGGATGTGTACGGATTGATAATTTAGTCTTAGATGCATGATTTTTTTTATTAGTTGTTAGTGGCTTTGAACTAGCTGTCAGATAACTGCGAGTACTCTCAGATCTGTTCCTAATGGCTTTTTGTTGTTGGGATGTACAAGTACCCTGCCACGTCCACTTGTATTTTTGTCCATCTGATGAGTTAAGCCTTTTTCAACTGATTTTTATAGTTCGTTCTTATGTTGTACTATTATATCACTGTCCCAGGTTAGGGGGAGGGTTGGGATCCCGCTAACATGTGTAACCTCGCCACATTATGTATGTATGTGCCTGTCCCAAGTCAGGAGCCTGTAATTCAGTGGTTGTCGTTTGTTTATGTGTTACATATTTGTTTTTCGTTCATTTTTTGTACATAAATAAGGCCGTTAGTTTTCTCGTTTGAATTGTTTTACATTGTCATTTCAGGGCCTTTTATAGCTGACTATGCGGTATGGGCTTTGCTCATTGTTGAAGGCCGTACGGTGACCTATAGTTGTCATTTTGGTCTCTTGTGGACAGTTGTCTCATTGGCAATCATACCACATCTTTTCTTTTTTTTATATTAATACATAAATTTTTTATAGTTTTGGTTGAATTTCATCACAGCTATTCCATACCATGAGGGACCTTGGTGGCCAACTGGTCTAAGTAATTCATCTACTGTATCACTAGCCATTCAAAACTGAGATTGTGAGATCAAAGCACGCACGTGTCAGGTGCGTTCTACATCCTATCATAATTGATTAGGATTGCCAGTTTTCCTGCCGAAGGTCGGTGGTTCTCTCCGGTAACTCCGGCTCCACTAATAATAACTGACTGCAACGAAATAGCCAATAGTACTGAAAGTGGCGTTAAACACCAGACAATCAATCGCATCCAGATTAAGCGTGACATATTTGTATATATGTCTATTGTTGAAAACTATGTATGCCTTTTACATTGTAGATGTTTTTTGGGGTTATTTGTGTCTTTGGTTAGCAATCTCCATGACATAAAACCCACATCTACGGTACACATTTAAAAATATGCAAGTATTCTATAGTGAATACAAGAACATGTGGATTTATATGTCTATGTGACAGCAACATACGCGTGTCATAACGACATACTAAGAAAACTCAGATTAGACTGTATGCCACCAAAACGTTTTTTTCTTTAAATAATGATAGTAGTTTCTACCTATCGAATAAAATGTTATATTAGCTGCGTCGGATAGAAATCGACCTTGTGTAAGTGCATGTATACATGTACATATATGAAACTTTGTTTGATTTTGGAACATTCAAATATGAAATAAAAGATGAGTTTTGGTCTGTTTAGTAGGGTTCCTATAAAAACTTTATTTTTAAACAGATACAAACTTTGCATAGAGATTTTTTCAAACCGAAATAGGTTAACAGATGTATTGATATTCATTTGCATAAGGTCGATTTTATTGTTTTTGATATTTGATGATCAATTTCATTAAAATGATATAATTTTCAGTTTCCTCTTTCTTGAAGCGGTTTATATTTTCAAGAAACAATACTTGTCACTAAACTAAGCAAACTCTTTGATCATGTTAAAAACTGTTAAAATCATTGAATTTATCATAAGCTGTCACTTTAGATGAAACAGTTCTGGTCGAAAAGAAAGACAAGTCCTTGGAATATTATAAAATTATATGCCATAAACAGGCGAATGTAGGGAATTCAGATTACATACATCGCTAGAATATCATGGTGAAAAAATATTCATAATTCTTGAAGATGTATTTTGTGCATCCGGTTTTTCAAATGTTATGGTTCTGTGCAAATCAAGCTTTTGATAAGTACAGTTTTTTTTTGAGAACATGTAACACTGATCTGAAAGAAAACCTTTTTTAAAACAAAATATCCCTTTCAGCAGTATTTCCAATGCTTTGGTGATTTTCTAATAATCTCATGCGTCCAGGCATACATAGAAAACTGATTGTTGATTTAGCCGTTTCAGAATATCTATTATTATACTTCATGTCAAAATGCCAGATTTTAATTGGTTAATACAAGGGAGTTAATTTACTCTATCCCATGGTAAATAATCTATAACCCTTCACGGAGACGCTTGCTCAAGTGTGCGCTTTAATAAATACGGATGATTGTTATGTACAAGACGACATGGTTATTACTTTGAATTTGAAATTTAATAGACAGTAATAACAGAACATTCGGTATAATAAATTAAATAACACATATCTGAGAGGGTGATAGAGCAGACTGTTACCCCTCGAAAAGACATTGTCAACCATGGCTTCGCCTCAGTTGACAGTGTTTTTTTCGGGGTAACAATCTGCTCTATCACCCTCTCAGATATGTGTTATTTATATAATGGAGTATGACAGAGTATTAGTACATGTAATTGCATTGTTCAAACCCCATATGGAAATTACGTCACGTCATTAGTTGAATTTCCATTGTTATGGACGTTTTTAACCAATCACAACGTTTTGATGTACGCTTTGAAACATATCACCCAGAATGCATTAGATTCTGAAACGGCGAAGTGTGTAATAAACATTGTCGTGTTTTAGAGGTTTTATTGATTGTCATATGGAATAAAGTTGTATTATTTTTTCACTGAAAGTTCTTTGAAAAAAAAAAATGAATTTACGAAATTATAAAATAAACGAAAAAATTTGCAAATTCTTTTTAAATTAGAAATAAGATGACGACAAAAACAACACACTTAACGTTGTAAAACTGTAATTGTTTGCTAAAATATCAGCAGGTTTTTTTTTTTTTTTTTTTTTTATATATATATATAGTACTGGCAATGCGTACACAAATCAAATTATTTCAAACGGTCGCTTTTTACACAAGCAATGACGTGGACATTTTTTTTCTGTCAGATGGAATATTCATTATGACAAAATCCGTCAAGGTTAAGGCACAAAATAGCCAATATTTCCTAATAATAAACTTAAAGAATTGACAATCTTGAACTCAAGAAAACATTATTTCCTAAAAATCACAGAATTATTATTTCCGACAAGCTCAATTTTCACACACTTTTAATACTTTCATAAAAAATGTTTGTTAGTTGTTATTTGTATTCAGAGCATTCATTATGGATAATGTCATTGACTTAAATACAAAAAAAAATGCACCGTGAAGGTCTTGCTTGTCTTTTAACGATGTATACAAGTTTTTTTCTTTCTCGTTGATGGGATAAATCCATTAACACACCACGGGTGATGAAAGAAAATTTTACAAATTAATTCATTTCACAGCTGCAATTGAACTTTAGACAATGCTAATCGTTCCGATTAATAGTGAAGTCTTTCAGTCTGCATGGAGATTCATTTTTATTTATAATGTAAATGGATGAAATTATCTTTTTTTACTAAAAATATCTATCAATCAAAAAGACCTAAGGACAAAAATGTGTGCAACTAATGGATATCGTACGACCTTCAACAGTGAGCAAAACCAATACTGTATAGTAAACTAAAAAAAAAAGGCCCTCATAATGACAAATGTTAAACAATTTAAACCAAAAAACCAGCAGCCTGATTCATGCTAAAACAATAAACGAAAATTAACAATGGAAAACTGCAATCAACGATGGAAAACTGCAATCAACGACAACTACTGGATTACAGGTTCCTTGCTTGGGACAGGTACATAAAGATTGGGACGGGATGAAACATTTTTGAGCGGTTAACTCGTCGCCATACTTGGACAGGGGTGTAACAGTAGAACAATTATTAAAAATAAATAGTCAAAAACCAGATGAAAATGATAAGATGCAAAGTTTCTATGTAAGAGTATTCGTAATTACTGAAAGAAGGTTTATGGCAACTGTCAGAATAAAATAGTTCAAATCACAAAACTTTAACAAGACATTCTCATCCATTGATATCTATTATACCAAAAGCTAGAAAAATATGACAAATGAAGATAATAAAATTGAGAATGGAAATAGGAAATATGTCAAAGAGACAACAACCCGACCAAAGAGCAGACAACAGCCGAAGGCCACCAATGGGTCTTTAATGCAGCGAGAAAATCCCGCACCCGGAGGTGGTTCTCAGCTGGCCCCGAACTAAAATTGTGTGCTAGTTCAGTGAAAATGGACGTCACACTAAACTCCAAAACATATAAATGAACTAAAATTAAAAAACATACTAGACTAACAAAGACCAGAGGCTCCTGACTTGGGACAGGCGCTAAAATGCGGCGGGGTTAAACATGTTTTGTGAGATCTCAACCCTCCCCCTATACCTCTAGCCAATGTAGAATAAAGAAACACATAGCAATACGCACAGTAAAACTCAGTTTAAAAGAAGTCCGAGTCCGATATCAGAATAGGTAACAAAAGAAACTAAGCAAAATGACAATGATACATAAATGAACAAAGGACTACTAGCAGTTACTGACATGCCAGTTCTAGATCTCAATTAAATGATTGAAAGATTATGTCATCATCATATGAAAATCAAGTACAATCCCTCCCGTTAGGGGTTTAGTATCATACCATCATAAAATATATGAGAAGAACATAACCCGTATCATGCCAACAACTGGTTTTAGAATAAATGTGTTTATTTTCGATGCAAAGACCCTATGAGTGAATCAATATTAATACCAAAATATGCAATCCTTAATGACTTGACAACAGTATCGTAACTATATTCTTTCCGAATAAGTCTGTTTAAAGGTTTGGTTAGCTTTTGAGGTGAATGCCGACATTTTTGTGCTGACAATAATTTGTTAATTATTAGAGGTTTTAAATAAAAATAGAAATAAAATATTAAGTTAGATTACTGTGTATAGAGTTAAAGATATATATAGGATCATATCTGCATTTACATTGTTTACATTTAATTAATAATGATGCTACAGCGAGGGGTACCGTCTAGTAAAGGGTCCAGAATAACAATCAATATATAGGTCATATTGTATTATATATTTTTATTATTACATAGTACTTATTTCATTTACATTAGTATTAGATGGTAATAAATTAAATCAAAAGTAATCTTGTTATAATTTGTTTAACCTATTTTTATTTTACTTATATTTTATGTTTGAAAAATTATATTGTAATTATTCCGCTCATTTTGGGCGCCGTGATTTACAAATAAAGTGTTTGTTTGTTTGTTTGTTTTGTGAAAAGCAATATAATCCCTAAACTCTCTTAAAGGTTAACATTTGTGTCGACACTTCGTCTTTCACAATTTTATCCCTATAATCATAATGGACATTCACCTCGGTGTAGCCTTTTGTGTTGATGCGGCGTAAATCAAACACTAATCAATCACTCAATCAGAATAGACAACAACAACATCAGGGATTTCTACAATTGCTTGTGGTGAAGCGAAGATTAACGTTGTTTGGCAGCTTTCACAGATCCTATCGCAATTTAGCTAAATTTATCCTCCCAAGCGTTAGACTATTCGTCAATATATCTATAGATGTAAAAGACTATGGAGACCAAACCGATATTCCATCATCGCCTGAACTATCAGGTTAATCTGTTTGTATCAAGACTCGTTATCACTGCAACAATATAAACCAATATTTACGTACAATTTCTTATTCCTGAATCAAGCAATCAGGTATCAAGCATTGGAAACGTATGCTGTTACGATAAAATTATTTTTGCAAATTATTGGAAAAATTAACACTGTTGCTTCGTGAGTTTTTACAACGGAATTTATTATATCTTAATCAAGCACGGTAAGAGTTTAGTTTAGTTTTTTTTTTTTTTTTTTTCTAAATAGCTCTACTTTATCAAAAGGACAGTTTGAGCTATTGTTATCACTTTTGCGTCCGTCATCCGCAAACTATATTTTATTTTCTCTTTTAAAATGTTATTTTGCAACTTCAGCATAATCTATATAAATGTTCGTTGTGAATCCCGAGAGGCCATCAATCAATCAATTCAAAAATGATCGGCTGTGACATTTTAATGTTTCTTACAAGTACTGTTGCTTTTCACAATGTCACTTAAAACTGAAATTTTTCTCTTGCTAACATATTTTTGAGGAAAAACTTCTTTGAAGCATCTCTGAATTTGAACAATTTTGCAAGTACTTTGAAGTTAAAGGAACAAAATGAAATGCTACTGAACATTATCAGGAAAAGAAATTCAAGTGTTTTTCTTTTTCTTTCAGTTTGTGTTTTTTTTTTTTTTTTTTTTTGTGGATATAAAAAAGAAGATGTGGTATGATTGCCAATGAGACAACTGTCCACAAGAGACCAAAATGACACAGAAATTAACAACTATAGGTCACCGTACGGCCTTCAACAATGAGCAAAGCCCATACCGCATAGTCAGCTATAAAAGGCCCCGAAATGACAATGTAAAACAATTCAAACGAGAAAACTAACGGCCTTATTTATGTACAAAAATGAACGAAAAACAAATATGTAACACATAAACAAACGACAACCACTGAATTACAGGCTCCTGACTTGGGACAGGCACATACATACATTTATTTATTTTTTTATTTTTTTATTTTTTTTTTTGGCCAATCCCTTTAAAAGAATATATTTCCTTTAAAGTAAAGATATTTCATGTTTTGAAACGATTTTCAATTAAACAGCATTTTTTTAAACAAATTCATCGTAGAAAAAAAAACAAACAGTCATATAGAATGCCGCTATATGACACATCTATCTTTTTTTAATTTAGTTTAAATACATTGCAAAATAATTCTGTCGATTTTTACCATTTTCAAGTTAAGAGATAGTCAAAATTAGATTAACAGTTTTTTTTCCATACATATTCAAATGATAAGAATCAGGCTTTTATATCTCTTGTTAAAAAGTGACCGTGTGGTCCTTTCCTTTTAAAAAAAATCAAACTAAAAAAGCATGCAGTATCACTATACAAATAGTATAACTATACCATTGAAAATTCACATTTTGATATTAAAGCAAATAGAAACACTGCCATTTGACATAATAACTTTTCAACACAATAATACAAAACAGGAATAATACATTGTATCATAGATGGTCGAAATGTTCACCTTTCCGGAGCTTCTTAGTTTACTCCCGGTCTTAGTGGGATTCGTGTTTTATCTTTAGTTTCAGTGTTGCGTTTTATGGACTGTTAATTGTCTTTCATCCTACTTATTGTCTTTTATCGCGTTTCTTGTGTTCATATGGTTATCTGTTTTTCTGCAACTTATGATTTTTTTATTGGTATCTTCTCCATCTTTGTACTACGTTTGATAGAGATTAATGAAGAAGTACGATTCTATCTGCTTGAATTTTATATATGTAAGAGTCAAATCTTTGTTCTTTCCTCAGATCTGTGACCTGTGACGTCATAACACTCAAACCTGAGAAAATAAAGGACATATACTTTTGACGTCAATGACGCAGTATAGAATAGGACACATATCTGAGGAAAGAACGCATATTTGAGGCTGGACATTGATTTGAGGCTAACATATATATATCAGATATGGTGTATCACATTTAGTTTTTTTTATCAGTATTTGCACTGTAAACAACGTTATACAGTTATGGCCCGTAGAAAAGGTGAATATCCAAAATTGTCAACACGAGAAGGTATTTCACTGAGGGCGCAGCCCGAAGTGAAATAATTTTTTAGGGTTGACAATTTTTAATATTCATCGCTTCTTAGGGCCACAATTGTTTTATTATACTGAACTAACAGTGGAAGGGTCTTTTGAACCATTAAAAAATCACTTACCTTACTATAGTATCAAACACAAGTTGACGTTCGAAAATAGATTTGTGTCTTAGAATTTCTTGTATGTACAACAAAGGTAGAATCTAAATGTAAAAAATTGATGGCCCTGAAAAGGACCGTTTTTTAAAAATTATCGGCACTAGATGCATTTCCAAAGCATTGTTTCCTCGTCACTCGATGGGCTTCTTGTAGCGTGAACGTTGCCGTTTTGTTTACTTACGTCTGTGACGTCATTTTCATGTGAGATAACTCGTGTAGAAATCAAGAAACTCAAAGGTTATTCGCCGGTGAATAAAAGGTTTATTCACCGCTGGTGTAATTTTTTAGGGCTATTCGTCCTTCCTTGAAATTAAATGAAAATTAACTGAATTATTCTATGTCACGTGATAACGTGTTACCCAATTGAATTGTTTATAATATATGACCTTCTGTTGTTGTCTGTTCTGTGGTCGGGTTGTTGTCTCTTTGACACATATCCCATTTCCATTCTCAATTTTATTATAAGGTATAATAACAAGAATTATCCTTTAAACGTTTCGTTTGGCTTTTTTGACTTATTGGTAAAATGCATTTTCATACTATTATTGTTTAGTCATTGCGTCAGGTGTTTTGAGAATTAGCATCCATTCATTTATTTGAGAATACTTTGCTCACTGTTGAAGGCCGTAAAATGACCTATAGTTATCAACTTCTGTGTTATTTGGTCTCTGTTGGAGAGTTTTCTCATCTTCCTATTGTTATAAACACTTCTTTTTTTTTTTTTTCATTACAATCTTATTCAGATTTTACTATTGACATTGCAAATGACGTATTTTCCGGTAATTTTTGACAACATTGTTGTATGAAATATATCATCAAAAGTAAACTACATACATGTGTAAAGCCATCGATACTAGAGAGTAGGAAGGACCGATTTTAATTCAACTGCTTACTGACTTTGAGCACGCTTTCAATATTTGCAAACATTTTTTTTTTATATATATACATATTATGTTATTGCGATAAACCTTTGTAGTAACAATGGTATACAGAAGAATACATAGTGTAGAAACAAAGAAAGTTTAAGGTGAATCGTTTAAATTTTGAATTAATTTAACATTCGCGTAATATACCAAACAACGTTCCTCAATTTTTATCACTAATGTACAAATATTTTACATTTGCTATTCTCATATTTTATCATTTAATTTAATATGTTTAGTACTGTATCATTCGTGGCTTCAGATACTGACTGTCTGAAGTCTCTAAAGTAACGTTTTTTGATATATTAACCCCTCGAGACGTAATGCTCGGTGTATATAATGATAACTGAATAAACGAAAAAAGAAAAATGTAGTGGTTAAAGCTTATTTTCAGCGTAAAAAATAATAAGAATCAATAGCAAAACACTTATAACTTTTTATCAAACGGAACTTTAAAGCAAAGTTGAGGTAAATATTTAGAACAGGTAATATGCCTTAGCCCGCTAGTGTGAAGGTATTTTTTTTACCATATTACTTCTAATGCATTTTAATTCAGATGAATAACTATTACATACCTTTAAAACAATTACCTTCATCGGGTACGTTCAGTACTAAAAGTGTTTGAAGCCAAAACATTTGTAATGTTTGAGCGCATAAAAACAAGGAATCAAATTTAAACAGCAAAACCGACTTCTTCCATAGATACAAAGATTTGGTTTGCAAGTTTGACTGTACCTGTTAAAAACTTATTTCAGACGGAATAGCACATCCTAAGTTTTACGGTGATGTTGTTTACCGAGCCCGGAAATTTATATACGATCCGGGTAAACTTATCAATCCTTTAAATAAACTTATTCTAAAAGGTTACCATTCAACACTGTAATTAGATCTTTGAATATTGTTTTTATTAGTATACACATTGATTTTGTTATCAGTAAATTAAAATCATACTAAATAGTTTCGTTATACACATATGCACTTTAACGGTACTACAGTCTGTCGATACCATTAGTTTGACATTGCACAAGGTCATGCTTTTCTCTGACTGTTAATGACGTCTTTACACTAAATCCATTGGATGTTGGATGTGTACTGATTGATATTTTAGTCTTAGATACATGATTTTTTCATTAGTTGTTATTGGCTTTGAACTAGCTGTCAGTAACTGCGAATACTCTCAGATCTGTACTTAGTATCCTTTTCGTTGTTAGGGAAGAGGGATGGATAAATACCCTGCCACGTCCGGTCTGTGTTTATGTTTGATGTTTTCTGCTTTGTATCTATCTGATGAGTTAAGCCTTTTTCAACTAATTTTTATAGTTTGTTCTCATGTTGTGCTGTTACACCACTGTCCCAGGTTAGGGAAGAGTTGAGTGCTCACAAACATGTTTAACCCCGCCACATTCTTTATGTGCCGGTCCCAAGTCAGGAGCCTGTAGTTCCGTGGTTGTCGTGGGTTCATGTCTGTCATATTTGTTTTTCGTAAATTGTTTTGTTACAAATTAGGCCGTTAGTTTTCTCAATTGAATTGTTTTATATATTTCATGTCGGGGCCTTTTATAGTCGACTATACGGTATGGGTTTTTTTCATTGTTAAAAGCCGTACGGTTGCCTATAATTGCTTACATCCACTTTTTTTTTAACTTTGGTAGATATTTGTCTCATTGGCAATCATACCTCATCTCCTTATTTTTATAATTAGGTCAACTTTCCCTTAAAAGAATTAATCTCCAAATATCTCTGACGGTCTGGATGTGGGTCCTTCATTTATGTATTCCTTTATTTATTAGGTTTTTTTTTTTTTTTTATTCTTTATATTTTTTGCCCATTATTCTCTATTCTTTATATGTTACATGTTGTAGCACCCATTATTCTCTATTCTTTATTTGTTTGCCCTATTTTTCTTTATAATTCTTTATTTGTTTTGCCATTTATTCTGCATATTTTGCTCATTATTCTCTATTCTGTAAACCTCACCCACACCCTCGTATCTATTTTCACAAATATTTATCATTAAACTTAGCGCCTGTGTACCGTACCTCTTTCTATATATGTTGATTTTTAGATTTTACATCCTGTGTCGACCATTTCTAGGTGTTACTGCGTTTTGCCTTTTTATTTTGGATTTTCTGTTTCCCGTCTTTTTAAACGCTACAGGCATGATATGTTTTGTCACCAGAGAATGACAATGTAAAACTTGACTTAACATTTAGCCAAAGATGATAAGAAAAAAAATAATTTGTTGCTAAGTAAAAATGCTTTATAGTTGCTGTAAATCAATCGTTGATTTATTTACGGAACTTTCGCGAGTAACAAAATAACAGATACATAAATCGTACCGAAAATACTTGACTTTTCTCTTTCATGTTAATGAATACATCGGTACAAATAGCAGAACACGTACATAAATCAATTCTCGTGAAGTCGGCAAAATGCAAAAAAAAAGCTTAAGCGAAAATAAATTCAAAGATAATAATTTTCGGCATCTTTTATATGAAAATGTACTAGGCGTCCTAGTTTTTTTATATGAAATTAAGAAGATGTGGTAGGATTACCAATGAGACAACGCTCCACCAGAGACCAAATATCGAAGAAGGTTAGCAACAATTGGTTACCGTATGGCCTTCACCAATGAGCCAAACCCATACCGCATACATTTGTAGCAAGCTATAAAAGGCCCCGAATGACAAATGTCATACAATTCAAACGAGAAAACTAACGGCCTGATTTATGTAAAAAAAATTAAAAATAACCGTTTAAGATGCTATATAAATGCATTATCGGTAATACATTTGAAATTTTACATTAGAGTGATATCGAGGTTAATGGCTACATGATGTAATAACGACACTCTTATGAGGGTGTTAATGGGGGTTTACAGAATAAAGGATAATGGGCAAAAAAATATAAATAATAGAGAAAAATGAACAATAAAATAAAGAAAAGAGAATAATAAGGTGCTAAAATATAAAGAATAGAGAATAATGGGCAAAAAGTATAAAGAATAGAGAAAAATGGCCTAAACAGTTAAAGAATACATAAATGAAGGACCCCCATCCAAACCCTATCTCATGTCGTGACTAGTTTGTATTCTTGGTAACAAACAATTAAATTAGCTCGAGTCCTTTAGTTTCTTTAACTTCAAATTGGTTTGTAAATACAGAAAATGAGATTATTAAAATTGACAATATATTTAAATTGAAAATAATTAAACTAGTGGTGATCAATCACTTAAACCTTATTGTTTGGCTGTATTGATATGTTTGTCTCTTCAATTTTTCATATAGACATACCGCCATATTAGTGTAAGTAGGAACGTGTAACAAAAAAGAAAAGCCTACGACAACGACCTACCCACACGCATATGAAAAAAACACGAAAAATACATCCATCAAAGCAAGGTCTAAAAAAAATAACTATTCACAGGGTCACAAGAGAACAAAACACCCCAGGGTCTCAGAATTATCAAGGCTGATAGATGATATAATGTACTTATTTTTCCTATTAGAATGAAACAAAATATATCAGATTATATTGATTTTTATTAAGTAACTGGATTAAATATTATTTTGTACTTTGAAATTGTTGTATTACCAGACTATGATCAAAATGTCAGCTGATTAAATGGTTCATCAGACGATGTTGTCAACACGTAATGGCGACCACCGCTTGGCGTCGATTTTGTCATTCCAGACTGGCATGTTACATTCATGGATGCAAAGCAACCGATATTTTATTTTCAAAAAAACAAACCCCAGATATACAGCAAACTTGTGACTGTCGTGATTTCCCTCACTTTTTATTAAAGAAACCGTTTGGTCCGGTCACTATATGTTAGAAAGCATGATACATTATGTAAGTGGTCTCTGGTCTTTCCATCGGAAATAAACACATTTATTCTAAAACCAGTTGTTTGCATGATACAGGTTATGTTCTTCTCGTATATTTTATTATGATATGACACTAAACCACTAACGGGAGGGATTGTGCTTGATTTTCATATGATGAAGAAATAATCTTTCCATCAGTTTAAATGAGGTCTGGAGCTGGCATGTCAGTAACTGTTAGTAGTCCTTTGTTAATTTATGTTGATTATTGTCATTTTTCTCAGTTTCTTCTGTTACCTATTCTAACATCGGACTCGGACTTCTTTTGAAATGAATTTTACTGTACGTATTGCTGTACGTTTGTTTATTCCACATTGGCTAGAGGTAAAGGGAGAAGGTTGAGATCTCACAAAACATGTTTAACCCAGCACTATTGCGCATGTCCCAAGTTAGGAACCTCTGGCCTTTGTTAGTCTTGTATTTTTTTTAAATTTTGGTTCATTTATATGTTTCGGAGTTTAGTGTGACGTCCATTTTTGCTGAACTAGTATACATTATTGTTTAGGGGCCAGCTGAAGCCCGCCTCTGGGTGCGGGATTTTTTCGCTGTGTTGAAGATCCATTGGTGACCTTGGGCTGTTTTCTGCTCTTTGGTCAAGTTGTTGTCTATTTGAAGCATTCACCGTTTCCATTCTCAATTTTAATTGAGCAAATGAACATTTCTATTAGAACCTTTATCGTAGAAGATTAGCAACAATTGGTCACCGTATGACCTTCATCAGTGGTCCGGTTACTATATGTTAGAAAGCATGATACATTATGTAAGTGGTCTAGGGTCTTTCCATCGGAAATAAATACATTTATTCTAAAACCAGTTGTTTGCATGATACAGGTTATGTTCTTCTCGTATATGTTATTATGATATGACACTAAACCACTAACGGGAGGGATTGTGCTTATGACCTTCAACAATGAGCCAAACCCATACCGCATACATTTGTAGCAAGCTATAAAAGGTCCCGAAATGACAAATGTCAAACAATTCAAACGAGACAACTAACGGCCTGATTTATGTAAAAAAAAAAAATAACCGTTTAAGATGCTAAATAAATGCATTATGGGTAATAGATTTGAAAATTTACATTAGAATGATATCGAGGTTAATGGCTACATGATGTAATAACGACACTCTTATGAGGGTGTGGATGGTGATTTACAGAATAGAGAATAATGGGCAAAAAATATAAAGAATAGACAAAAAAGGACCCCCCAAAAAAAATAGAGAAAATGAGGTGCTAAAATATAAAGAATAGAAAAAAATGGCCTAAACAATTAAAGAATACAGAAATGAAGGACCCACCATCCAGACCCTATCTCATGTCATTACATGTACTAGTTTGTATGCTTGGTAACATACAATTAAATTATCTGGAGTCCTTTAGATTCTTTAACTTCAAATCGATTTGTAAATGCAGAAAATGACAATATATGTAAATCGAAAATAATTAAATAAGTGGTAATCAATCACTTAAAGTGGTACACTACAGGGAGGTAGCTCTGTATAAAAATCAGCTGAACGTTTTAATCACGTTCTATTGATAAGGAAATATTAAGCTTCTCAATGATCAAAATTAGTGATTGTCAAACTGCTTATATACAATTAAATTTTTCCGATAAAGTGTGAGGTTAAAGTTTTTTGAAATTTTTATATTTTTTAAAGGGTCAAAGTAACTATTTTATCAAAATTTTATGAAACTTAAACGAGCCAAATTAAGTTTAGTCAAGGTGTTTGGTACCACCTTAAACCTTATTGTTCGCCTGTATTGGTATGTTTGTCTCTTCAATTTCTCCTATGTACATAATGCCATATTAGTGTAAGAAGGAACATGTAACATACTGTGTTGGAAATATTAACAGTGAGCCTTTTTTTCACAATTTCTCATTATTGAGATTTACCGTCACAGTGGATATCATCATAAGATAATTTTTGAAAAGTCTACGACAAAGACCTACCAAAACACATATAATAAAGCAACAAACACATATATCTGTCAAAGCTAGGTCCGAAGAAATAACTATTCACAAGGTCACAAGAAAACAAAACACCCCAGGGTCTCATAATTATCAAGGCTGATAGATGGTAGAATATAATTATTTTTCCTATTAGATTATATCGATTTTTATTAAGTAACTGGGTTTAAATATTATCAACGATGTATTTTGTACTTTGAAGTTGTTGTATGACCTGCAGATTATGATCAAAATGTCAGCCGATTAAATGGATCAGCAGACGATGATGTCAACAGGTAATGGCGGCCACCGCTTGGCGTTGCTTTTGTCATTCCAGGCTGACAAGTTACACTCATGGATACATAGTAACCTATATCACAATTTTATTTGAAAAAAAACCAAAATATACAGCAAACTTGCGACTGTCGTGATTTCTCGTTTTTTTTAATTAAAGAAACTTTTTGGTGTGGTCACTATATGTTAAAAAGCATGATATATTATGTAACGGTCCAATTTAGCAAATGAACATTTCTATTAGAACCTTTAGTCCAATGAAAATTTGCCCGATACTCGAACAAAAATTTGTATTGCCACTCAATGAAACAACCGAGTTCGAAGTCTACATTTTTGTTTCTTCATCTGAGATAGAAAAACTGTCTTTCAAACCATGGCCTCTATGGCTGTGTAGTCTTAGTAATTCGTCTTAAATATCACTATAACCTGTCAACAATAAGGTTTAGAGTTTGAACTCTGCTTGTGGTAAAGGTGCATTCGACTCCGATTTTTTATTTGGACTTCAGTGGATAGTCCTTTCATAGCTAAATATACTGTATTGGCTAATGTCATCATTGAAGGCCGTACGGTGACCTATAGTTGATTTTGGTGTCTAATGGAGAGTTATCTCATCGGCAATCAAACCACATCTTCTTATTTCTAGATCGTTCGCATGCCTACCAAATCTTCATTTCATTTTAATCTTCATTTCATTTTCAAATTAACCTACAAAAGGGTAGTCCTTTTCTTCTGGTAGTCGGGCTTCCTCCATCAATAAAAAGCGGTCGTCAGGATATTGTCAAGTTTTGCTAAGGGTGGCGTTTAATACATGTACCTACAATCAATATATCAATCTTTCCAACACCTATGGGAGAAGATCTAAATATCAAGGGAGTGAGTAACCTATGGAAGAAGATCTAAATATCAAGGGAGTGAGTCCTCTGGGAGAAGATCTAACTATCAAGGGAGTGAGTAACCTATGGGAGAAGATCTAGATATCAAGGGAGTGAGTAACCTATGGGAGAAGATCTAAATATCAAGGGAGTGAGTAACATATGGGAGAAGATCTAAATATCAAGGGAGTGAGTAACCTATGGGAGAAGATCTAAATATCAAGGGAGTGAGTAACCTATGCATTGCTATGGGAGATGATCTAAATATCAAGGGAGTGAATAACCTATAGGAGAAGATCTAAATATCAAGGGAGTGAGTAACCTATGGGAGAAGATCTAAATATCAGGAGAGTGAGTAACCTATGGGAGCAGATTTAAATATCAAGGGAGTGAGTAACCTATGGGAGAAGATCTAAATATCATGGGGGTGAGTAACCTATGGGAGAAGATCTAAATATCAGGAGAGTGAGTAACCATGGGAGAAGATCTAAATATCAGGAGAGTGAGTAACCTATGGGAGAAGATCTAAATATCAAGGGAGTGAGTCCTCTGGGAGAAGATCTAGATATCAAGGGAGTGAGTAAACTATGGGAGAAGATCTAAATATCAAGGGAGTGAGTAACCTATGGGAGAAGATCTAAACATCAAGGGAGTGAGTAACCTATGGGAAAAGATCTAAATATCAGGGGAGTGAGTAATCTATCAATATCAGATACAGATTTTACCGGAGACGAAAGCTATGTCGATTGTTTTGACACAAACCCTTACAAGTGCCAGAAAAATTTATAATTGTTTAACACATTATCAAGTTGTAACAGTAGTGTATGGCAACGATGTATTCAAGCAAAACAAGTAAGATGTCAATGAAAATTAAGAACTTACTGCATTTTCTTGTTTTCATATATATTGCATTGTTATGTCTCATTCAATTTATTGGTACATGTTAATAATGCTTCAATAGTATATGACGGACGCCACATTGTTTTGAAGGTGGTTGTTGGAGAGGAGAACGAAGATAATCTTTTCCTTGTTAAAAGGCAATGAAAAGGACAGATGTCAGTTCGCAATTGTACAGAGAAAGAACAAAACATAAAGTACATGTGATTAACTGTTGATTGTTAACTGTAATAAACCACCACGTTAAAATAAAGCACTGAATTTTTAAGTTAATTTACGAATACAATTCAGAGCATGTGGGGATCTTTCATTTCATTCGATCCAAATATAAGATAACATTTATACGAGTCAGTGTACATAATTAATCGTCAGATTTTCCATGTGAAACTGAACACCACAGAACATAATTATGGCAAACACTGAAGGACAATAACTATTAACTTAATCTTACACTGGAACGAGTGACAAGAAATAAGACCACTATATTTTTTTTTTCAATCAAACACTTTATTTCCAATGCACCTCAAATCAGCTCGTTTTCTTATAAGGATATGTGGTGCTAGTCTTTAGTTTTGTATGTGGAAATTTGTAGACCGTTGTCTTCTTGTCGGTTTTTGGTTTTTGACATGATTTTGTAGATTTCTATTCGACTTATGAGTTTTAATTCTCCCTTTGGGATCCTCTGTCTCTTTTTTAACCACATCTTTAGTCAGATTATGACGTTTCAATGGAATATTTTATCCCCCTGTAGATCTGATCACTCTTAAAGTGTTTATGCCACAATGAAGTTTGAAATATTATTTCCAAATTCCTTCTGTGACAGTTCATACTGTGGTAGATTTAAGAGCTGACGTTTTTTTTTTTTTCTCTACTTCTTGTGGATATATGTCAATCTTTGAATGGTTGATTGATAATCTAATTAGTGCTCTCTTTCAAACTTTTAGTGCGAAATAGCTTTACCACAGCGAGAGCTTATTATTAGATTCTTTAAAGCAAGAGAAATGTTGTTTTAATAAAATAGAAAGAAAAATGTTTATACAGCATAAATTTTACTAAAATTCCTGTAAAGACGGTATACATACATATATATTAAATAATCAATATTGGAGTTTATTACTTAGAATATAATTAATAATTTTTTTCTAAGTAACTATTCGAAGAATCCTTCCAGTCAGCTATGAGGTAGTTTTGAAAAAAAATTCTATGTTGTCATTATGTTTGTGTATGTGTTGCTTTGTTTGAGTGTAATATATTGTACCTTGTTTTATGGAGAGGGCTTACATAGGTGTTGCCCAATCTAATTCTATTTACTTGAATAAAATACTGTTAAAACTAAATATATTAAATAAGAACCGGTGCTTAAACGTCACAATGAAACAATGAATTATCAATATATAGAATCTGATGTTACGTAAAAAAAGTATTCCAAAAAAGTAAAAGAAAGGTAAAAAAAAAATACAAAGGGATCAATCAAAACCGCAAGGTCGACGAAACCAGACAACACCATGGTTAAACGAAGAAAGACGGTAGAAAAAATAAAATTTCAAAACACTACAGATCCAACAGCACGAAACTCACTAAAACTGAGAGTAAGATCAGTTTCTCCGAAAAGGTAAACAGTTCCTTCTCCGTGACATCGTGGCACCCATAAATACATATTTAAAGAGATGGCACCAATATCGTTTGTTTTTATTCTACCATCAGTGTAGAATACATTTATAGACTGTAGGTTTTTTTCGCGATTCTGACATTATTGTACATCTCTGAATATAAACGCTTTCTAGACAACTAAAATATGTAATTTGGATAGGTTTTAGCAAACTTTGAGTATTTATGAACGAAAAAAACAATATAAAATGAACGACACTGCCAGCCAAATGTAGAATCATATCGAAAGTTAAATGTACTGCTTCTGTTTCTGCTTCTGAACTGGTTTTGGTTCCGGAAACAAAATTTTATAAATACGATAAATGTTTTATCAAAATTTATGTCTACTTTACCAAAGTATAGGACTAACTGACTTTTTTTAATTTCACGAATCTTTAAAAAATTAAAAGTTAATAAAAAAAAAAAAAATACAAACCTAAGGAGTTGTTTTCTTTAACTCTTTTTTAACAGTCGGTTCAATTTTCCTTTAAAAAATTCTAATTCACAGAACATAATTTAATACATACATGGTATTTCCGCTGGGCATTCCGAATCAGAAACAAATGTTATGAATGCACAAAGCTATAATTCATGAACAAAATTGTAGCTCTCCAGGGAATTGCATTGCTTTTTCTATCAATTAGATAGAAATCCTAGAACTCAAATTCATAAAATTGTGATGATTGTTAATACAGAAAACTTCTTTACTTATTCATAATGTAAATGTCGTGTCAAATTCATTGTTAAAAACTAACACAATTCATTAACTGTATAATTGATTTTGAATAATGAAGTACCGACAGTTATTATAAATACCATTTATAGAAATATTGCCTTATAATGATTTCTTAAAATAAGTTGACCTTAGATCGGAGAGGCCTAGTTAATCAAATAGTTATATCATTGGTAAACCACATCTCCTTGTTTTGCATTGTGTGTTCAGACTGAGGGAGCTACCATTTGATTTTTATGGGGGGGGGGGCTAGGATGAAAAATTTTGTCCTGCATTTTTTTTAGTTGTAATCTCTATCCTGCCTTTTTATTTTTCACTCTAATCGGTCCTGCCTTTTTTTACCTAAATTGTCATCTTGTCATCCTGACTTTTTACTCAAAACTCCTGTCCTGCCTATTTTTTTTCAAATTTCATCCTAGCCCAGCCCCCCCATAAAAATCAAATGGTAGCTCCCTGATCATAATCAGCTTTCTTATTGTAAACAAATCGTGATCAATGTTCAAGTTTATAACATTCATTTTGTTTGATAATCTAGCTACATGTCTCTACAATGTATTATTATTTATTGTCATGTTACTTTTATCTATCTTCTTTTTTCGTATGCAACTTAATGATAATTATCAAACGTAAATTACGCATGTTGGAGTGTATAGTATATTTGTTATCTACCTAGCTACAGGTATCTATATACTTATCTATTGGCTTGTTACTTCGTGGCTTTTGTTTAACTGCTAATTTTCTATACATCTTAATAATTATGATTATCAAATCATAATGCATGTTGAAGTGTATATCATTTTTATCACCTATCTATGTGTTTGCTATGCGTGCAAGTCATATATACGTATCCTTTGATCTGATAGTAATGCAGATTATTTGAAGGTGTTTATTGGTGTGCAAACTCTGCCGACTCACTCACTCACAAAGTGAATATTAAGTTTGTCGGTGAAAGTCCGAATCAATACATATAAAATCCGTAAAACTCAAAATGAGTCAAAACGACATTTGATTTATGTATATAGATAAATCGGTAAAGTGCAAAAGTAACCTTTTGACCATGATATGCAACATACAAAACTACATAAAACATGAAAAAAGTTTGTTTAACCATGTCACTTCAAAATCCTTGTAATAGGCACCAATAAAGCCTTTTGTAACCCCCCTTTTTCCCCGCCAACAAAAAAAAAAAAAAAAAAAAAAACGGGTTAGCTACTATTGTGTTAAACACAATGGAAATCATTAACTATAGACAAATTATTATGCATGAATAATACATTATTCTGGGAAAACAATATAATGCATTGTAGACAGTACATTAAAAGAATTTGGAAATATTCAAATGCGCGTTATTCAGTTCCTGAAATCAAGAAACCTTAATTTTACGTTATTTTATCAACATGGCAGTGTTATCAATAGAAAACCATCGAGTTATTTGATTATGATTACGAAAACCTAATCCCAAGTAATTTTTCATGTAATCATAATAATTACAATGTAACATGCACATTTTAATAGCATGATTACTTGACTTTGAATTTTATGTTGAAAATATTCCATATTATAGTTTGATAATTTCAATTTTCGATCGGTAAAGTTTTACAAGCAAATCATGACCTAAGATACCGGAAAATTTAAAAAAAAACCTAAATGATTTTTTTTAATTCTTAGTGTTAAACGCCTCAATATTGTGTATGACCTTGTCTTAAGGAGTCTTTGTAAGTTTTAAATCGTAAACTAAAGTTCACAATGAATGCTTTTAAGTTGATGGTAAACTTATCTGTGGGTCATCTCAAAATACGCAATGTCTCGAAAGATGTGGCTACGTGCTTAAAAAACGAGAACAGTGAGAGAAATGTTATGAATTTAAATTGAAATCAGCTATTTATTAACAGTATTTGATACTGTTTTTTTTTTTTTTTTTGTTGTTGTTGTTTTTTGTTTTTGTTGGTGCATTCCCGTGTTTTATCAACATTTTCATAATCTGGTTCTGTGGCCATCTCTAAATGAATGAAAAATGTAAAATTACAAAAATACCGAACTCCAATGTAGAAAATGGTGGATTAAACCTGGATGAGCAACAATTGTTGGAAACTGTGAAAAACTTCCGATTGGCAGTGGGTGCTATTGACAGTACCCGAACGGAAATTCACAGGCCAATAATTGAGCCTTAGAAGCTCTTTTTTTTTCGGGACATTACTATTTTCATTGCATCCATACTCAGGTCGTTATCGATAAATCAGGCAAAATTTGTTATATTGATTCAAAGTTTTTGGGACATCAAAATGACATCGGAATTTAGGGCCAAAAATAATACTTTTCTAAAACTTTGTATAAATTATTTATTTCTTGAAAAATTTCAATAGGGTTTAATTCAAAGTCTTGAATACTTGGGGTTCTTATATAACACCCGATACACGCCAACAAATATATCGAAAACCGGACAATTTTAAAGGGGATATCAAAAAATTTATAATTTCTTCAAAGAGTTACTGATAAAAATTCTATTGGAGAATTGAAGAATTATAGAGTTGTGGGAAGTCTTTGGAGACATCCCAGGAGAAAACTCCGTCAAAAAGTAAATATTTGTGCTGCTTTTGTATGCAGCCGTCGACTTTTTTCGTTGATTTAGATAGAAATACATATTTTGCGCTATTCGCTTTTCAAATAGTCAAAATTGTACACTTTGCGATGGCCCCTTTTAGAATATCTGTAAATGTCACCATCAATTTAAACATAATTGTTTAAAATAGTTTTCGAAAATGTCTAATACTCATATACATGTACATGTATATATTTTGTACACCGGAAATACAGACTTCAATTACCTTCACATTTTAGAATAAAACTGATTAAATGATTGTGGTGGCGATGTATTAAATGCATTGCACCGCAGCTTCATTATAAATTAAGGACATGTGGTAAGATTGTCAATGATACTACTATCCACCACACCATATGATGGAGATGTTAGCAACTATAGGTCACCGTAGCAATGAGTGAAACATATATATATATATATATATATATATATACGCATAGCAAGCTATGAAAAGGTCCGAATGTGTACAGTTCTAAGGGGATGTAACAATATTGTGGCTTATTTCTAAACATTTGACCTAATTATAAATGCTTATAGTACAAGATAGCAATTTTGATAGATTTGAGCAATAAAACAATTAAAACTAGCAGAGCTGTACACAAGCTGGAATTAAGACGGATAGACAATCTTCTGTGACCTGTATATCATATATTGGGAAATTACGTTCAAGTACAGAAGATATGGAGTATACGTTGATAAGACAGCCACCCAACCACACATATAAACAAAATAAACCGGGAGGTCCAAATACGATCTTAAACAAATGACAGATGTCTATACACTATTTCAATATCTACATCGCCCCATGGATGCAACACTAAATTGAATCAATAGACAATAGAATAGAGAATGGAAATGAGGAATGTGTCGAAGAGACAACAACCCGACCAAAGAGTAGAAATAAACTCATATTAGATACCAGGATTAAAATTGTGTACGCCAGACGCGCGTTTTGTCTACAAAAAACTCATCATTGACGCTCCAACCAAAAAGTTAAAAAAAAACTATCCAAATAAAGTACGAAGTTGAAGATAAAATTGAGACTGGATATGGGGAATATGTCAAAGAGACAACAACCCGACCAAAGAGCAGACAAGAGTCGAAGGCCACCAATGGGTCTTCAACGCAGCGAGAAAATCCCGCACCCGGAGGTGGTCCTCAGCTGGCCCCTAAATAAAATTGTGTACTAGTTCAGTGAAAATGGACGTCACACTAAACTCCAAAACATATAAATGAACTAAAATTAAAAAACATACAAGACTAACAAAGGCCAGAGGCTCCTCACTTGGGACAGGCGCAAAAATGCGGCTGGGTTGAGCATTGAGGACCCAACATTCCGAAAGAAAACATCCCAAGAATGAATATGTCGAAAATTGAATAAGAGAATATGCAACTTATGATTTAAAAGCACATGAGATCACCCCAGTGATTGTGGTATTTGTGTTGGTCAGTCTTTTGTTTTTATGTAATATTTTATGGACTTGTTTGTCGTTTCGTTGCCTTATTGGTTTTTTGCCAAGACGTTGTCATGTCAGTTTCTCTTTGACTTATGAGTTTTGAATGTCAATGTCTCTTTGGTATCGTTCGTCTTTTTTATACCCATACATTATATGCCGGTTAAACATATTGAAATTTATTGCACTCGTAAAACATTTTTTTTACAACAGTTTTGTCTCATAATGTGGAATTTCTGGATAAAAGAATAAACATCTTGTTAAGGTTTTATTTTGATATTTTCCTGGACTTTAACCAAAAATAGTTCAGACATTTTGCTTGCAGTCAATCCTGTTCTTTTCAGTCACTCTTCAGACAAGTCAATATTATGAGTTTTAAATATCCCTTTAGCATCTTCAGCCTGTTTTAAAACCTTTTTCAAAGAATTTGCAGCTTTCCTTAAGACATTTTTTATATTGTCTATAGAATTTGCCGAAACAATGTATTCTGAAGTTTTCTAGACTGAAATAGACTTGTAAAGACAATTGTGTTGCCGATGTCACATGCAGTTAAAATGGCGTTTGGTTACTGTCGCCAAAGAAACTGTATCCATGGCACTTAATCTCATTTTTTATTCTTCTATAAGGTCTTTAAATTCTCTTTATACATGAAAAATACTACAATCTATTCTATGCAACAGCTACACAGTAACAGCTGCAATGTATTCTATGCAACAGATACAATGTATTATATGCAACAGCTACAATGTATTCTATGCAACAGATACAATGTATTATATATAACAGCTTCAATGTATGATATGCAACAGCTACAATGTATTCTATGCATCAGCTACAATGTATTATATACAACATTTACAATGTATTCTATACAACAGCTACAATGTATTCTATGCAACAGCTATAATGTATTCTATGCAACAGCTACAATGTATTCTATGCAACAGCTACAATGTATTTTATACAACAGCTACAATGTATTCAATGCAACAGCTACAATGTATGTTATGAAACAGCTACAATGTATTTCATGCAACAGCTTCAATGTATTCTATGCAAGAGCTAAAATGTATTTTATCTGATGTACAGTATTCGTCTCTGTTTATGTAGTTCATACGTGTTTCTCGTTTCTCGTTTTTATATAGATTAGACCGTTGGTTTTCCCGTTTGAATGGTTTTACACTAGTAATTTTTGGGGCCCTTTATAGCTTGCTGTTCGGTGTGAGCCAATGCTCCGTGTTGAAGGCCGTACCTTGACCTATAATGGTTTACTTTTATAAATTGTTACTTGGATGGAGAGTTGTCTCATTGGCACTCATACCACATCTTCCTATATCTATGTTATGCAACAGCTACAATGTATGTTATGCAACAGCTACAATGTATTCTATGCAACTAGCTACAATGTATTTTATGCAGTAGCTACAATGTATTCTATGCAACAGCTACGATGTATTCTGTGCAACAGCTACAATGTATTCTATGCAACAGCTACAATGTATTCTATGCAACAGCTAAAATGTATTCTATGCAATAGCTACAATGTATTCTATGCAACAGCACGCTTTATTTGAGTCTTGATTTATTCTTGTCATAATTTTACATCCCGGCATATTATTAATACTAAATACTAGTTCTCATATCATCAAGTTGTTTTCAATTACGTTTAATTGACGTTTACAAACCCCGTCTGGCTCAAGTAAATCAAATTTGTATGATGTACAATAAAAATGTCAATCAAGTTGACCATTTTAACAATCAATTGTTTCTTATCCTCTTCTCATCAGTCGGTTACTTGTGACTATGTCATTAAACTTGATCAAAATTACAAAAGGTTGCTGGTTATTGCGTTACCAGCAATTTCCGCTGATTACCGGAGATAATTCTTCCAATTCGATTGGAATTAGTTCCCACTCAGTCGCAGAGCCAATTGACACAATATATAAATAAAAACAGTAAGGAAAAAATGAAAAAAATCTACCAAATAGATAAAATAGAATAAAGGTGTGACTACAACATTAATTTGAATTAGTATTTTCTTTGTGATATTTATAATTGTATCAAGAACCTACAAAAAAGTTGAAATTTGCCATTATCAAACTTAGGGAATCATTCGAAATTAAGTATATAGGATGTACGTATCTCTTTCACACATAGCTCATATTCTTTTAAACGATTATGCTTTATTTTAGGTTTTTGTATTTTTCAAATTTTAATAACATCACTGAAGATGCATTAGTTGTGTAAAAGGACACAATATATATATAAAAAAAAATATACCAAAAGTTTAAAAATCCGTCAAATAGATAAAAGAGAATAAAAGGGGTAACTGTAGAATTTTCGTGGCCATAGAGATAAATGTACACATTTTACCAAGAACATACATCAAAATTGTCATATGCTGTTAGAAAACTTTTGAAATTATGGATTGGATCTCATTGTACATAGCTCATATTCCATTTCCTGATTCTGCTTTATTTTTACCAGGCTGAAGCTAGCGAACAATAACTAGCGAACCATTAGTCAGCGAACAATAAGGCGATATATCTGATTTATTTTTGGTTGTATTCGATTTTCGAAAATCAAATTATTTTGGCGTTTAGCATCACAGATGATAGAAATTAATTGTCGAAATTTGCATCTGATACAGTAAAATTGGCACCGTTTACTGTTTTTAAATGAAGTCCTTCACAATTTCATTCAGAAATATATTTGTGAATATGCAAGTTGACCGTTATCTTATGATTTGATAAACCCAAAGCACTAGTATCTGAGGTCTTTTTTTAGTTTTTGTCTTCACCTAATACATAGAGGTGTCAATAAAGGCTATAAGTTTGCCAATTTGTATTTTGTGATGAGACCATTTAAATCTTGTAATGAAGAATTGTCTGGATTTAAAACTACAATATTATTTTTCATAAACGTGTTCGAGTATATAAATACCCTAAGACGATAGCCAATGACAGATCATAAAAGCTGACTCAAATTCCAAAATATTTTATTGAAACATGTTTTTCACATCGTCTTACATGTACATGTATACTTGAACTTTAGTTACAGTACTTAAGAAACGATGCAAATTAAGTTGAACAACCTCGCATACTGTCAAAATACTTTTAAAGGCTTATCTACAATAGTATTGTTATTTACAAAACAAATCTCTGTTAAACCCATGTCTGCTAATACCGAAAAATTAATGCTCGAATTTATCACTGTTTGAGAAAATTTAATGCGCGAATTATCAGTGCTAAACTAACATTTCAATCTCAAATAACTAATGAAGATATATATTTACATAAATACTGAAATTGATACATTACTGATAGTTAGTTATCAGATTAAAAACTAAAAAGTATGTAACATAGCTACCCTTTAATTTTGCCATATGTTTCTATTGCTAGTAGTTGATTGGCAGGTCTTCTGACACGTGACTTTAATCTATGTTTTGCAGTCGATAAAACATCTGTTAATCGCTTACGAACTAATTGCGTAGCTTCCATTAAGGCAACGAGGCAACTACCTGGCTAGATTTTGTATACTAAGAAACTGGCATCGTTTAAATTATCCGAAATTATTAGGTATTATACATTATTTATTTGTATTCATTTAAAAACTAAAATAATCTTACTTTAGGGATGTAGTCAGGTGAAATTTTATAAATCTGCAATTTAAAACTGATACTTTAAATCAGAAGAGCATAAGTTAAGGAATAAAATAAGCTAAAAATATTGATAGGTTAACGACCTCCTTTTTGAGATATTTGATTTTAAAACAATGGCGGAAAAAGGCTGAATTGGACTTTCCTTATATTTAGCAAATCGTAAGAAAAGAAAACAAGAATTTGCTTAAATTTTAGCAATGACTTATTATGAGCTATTGAAGTCTTCTATGAAAAGAAAAGTAGGTGATATGGGGTAAAATATTTAAGCCTGTTTCGTAGGACAAAACCCAAGGAGTCCGAACATCTGACAAAAATTCCTAAAGTTGAAATGACTAAGTCCTTGAGATTACAATATTTGTTGAAGCTATCTTAAATATTGTAATGCGGTTTATGTTGTATGAGTGTCAATGAGACAACTTACCACCATATATAGCTATGTCAGGAAAAAAATTAAAAGTCACTTTTCATAAATTTTTTCTAAATATTCAATAATTTATGACTTTCACCTGTCTCAAAACACTAAGCAATTCTATTGGTTGTCTCTTTAAACTATGCAATTCCCCTTTCCAAAAATATGACTACATAGGGATTATTCATTCAAAGTGTTTCAGCCAAGAGAGGTAACTCTAATCTATTTTTGTTCCTATCAAGGAATAAATGACACATTGCTTTTATAGTCTGTTTCTTCAAATTAGTTTCTGCAAAGATTAAAGGAAAGTTATATTTTATTGATATTTATATATAAATGATTGTTTTATATATATTCAAGAAATATTAAAATATGATTTTAAAAATCTTAATTATGTTTTAATAGTTGAAAAAATATGTAATCTAAATTTTATCACATGATTGAAACCTAACTGTCTTGTTTTTTTTTTTTATGATATATTATGTTATTATGCACCTTGTATAAACAAACATCAGAAGTATGTAAATAAGTAAGTGTCGTTTCTTGCTGTATATCATATATAGATATAAGAAGATGTGGTATGAGTGCCAATGAGACAACTCTCCATCCAAGTCAAAATTTCTGCTTTTCATTTATTATTTTGTACATAAAATCAAGCTAGTTAGTTTTTTTCATTTTAATTGTTTAACAATTATCAATTCATGGCCTTTTATCGCTTACTATGCAGTATGGGTTTTGCTCATTGTTGAAGGCCATATGGTGCCCTATAGTTGTTAACTTTACGTCCTTTTGTCTCTGGTGGAGAGAGAGTTGTTTCAATTATGCCACATCTTCTTATTTTTATATAAATCTAAATCTGCTAAAATGCTCAATATATAATGAAACCATGTGCTAGCACATGCAATTACGTACACTTGTCTTACTTAATACAAATAACGAACAGTGTTTGCCACGTACTGAATTGCGCAGTGACAACTCAAACTTTATATTCAAATATGGAATTAAATTATATTTTCTAATTGTGTATGGTATGATTATTATAAGAAATTATTCTGAACACATGTGAGAGTAGGTGTTGCAGTTGAACAGAATATGGTAAGTATTTAAAAATTTGAAACATGAAGGATTTATGGATACCTTGAATAAAAATTATGAAAATTAAAAAATTATATCATAAATATAAACTAGATTCCAATGTCTTTTTCGGTTCAATTGTGATCTGTTGTTTCTGTCCAATTACCTATTAAGATTTCTGTCCTTTATTACTGTTTTATTAATATGGTTTGTTATTCAAAAATAAGAAATGCGTGAAATTTTTCGATGGATGCATAAGTACAAGGTTGTTTTTTTTGTTTTTTTTTTTAAACGACATTGACTATCCATGTTTAACTGATTGAGGGTGGTTATTGAGGATTTTCACCCATGAGAGGGTGGAAAGGGGGGGGGATTTTAACAACCTTCACAACACATGATGGTCTTGCAAAGGTCGGAACAATGATAAGTATCAACGACGAGGATTGTTTCGAACGTCCTTGAATATACCCATGACAGTCTTGCACAATGAATCACAATACCCATGAGAGTCTTGCACAGTCGTGTATTACATCCTGCTTCAATCAAGAACGATATATGAAAATATCGAAAGTTCTAAATTTTGGTAAACAAAAAATCAAAACATTTTAAAATATACAATAAATAACTGAATGTTGATAAATATTTTATATAACTAAAATTAAATACTACTATATTGTTATATAATTTATAATGATTAAACATCAAATTAAATAATTATTAGTAAATTGAAATAACGAGCTTGTTCAGTGTTCAGGGGAGACAACAACCACAGTTCTGGTGCATTCTTGTATAGATTTCATTCACAATAAATCTATTCATTCATTAATCTATCATCAGTAACTATTATTTTTGTCATTCTAACAATTTATTTTTTACATACACTTGTACAATTACCCCCATTTTAATGTGGATAATTGATCAGCTTGTACTTACGATGAATAAATAAACACTATTATTATTCAAAACAGTTGTTGATTCTGTAGTAATTCTAAAGAGTTTCACTGAATACAAATATGTGTGAATGGTGTTTTTACCCCTATACTACACATTAGAACGGACAGGGTCACCCTCACCCCCAACCCCTTAAAAAAACAATTCACACATTCTCATTTGCTTTCATCCAAAACATAATTGTATTTTGTATCAACTGACAGCAGCAATAAGGTGGTTTTTTTTTCATATCAAATTTATATCAGCAATAAACGCAACGCATTTATATAACAAAAAAATAATAGACTATAATGTCAAGGGAGATAACTATCGACATGCTTTTTAAAAAGATTCATTTGGAGATACTTCGACATTTTATTCTAAAAAAAAATATATGCCAATGTCTTTAATCATCAACTTGTATATGACTTTAAAAGATTTTTGAAGGTATCGACGGTAAATAAAATAGTTTGCCTATATTATTCAATAACGTCACCGTTGATTCATTTCAACAAAAAGTAAAAGCTTAATAGTAACACTTTTACACTTTTGTTTGTTACAAAACATATTTTAATCGTTAATATTATGCTTAAGGATTGTTATCAATGGTATTTTGATAAATAATCACTTGCCTACCTCAATTTTGTTATCGGTCAAAATATCCCCTGTTGAAAGTAAAACACGTGGTATCAAAAGTGGTTCAAGGCCAAATTTGTTTTAGAGTTATCGTTCTTGAAGAACTTTTGTGTACCTCCTTTTGTCTCCTGACGATGCTATCATAGACCAAATAGAGTGGATGGAGGCAACTTTAGGCCACCATGAGGCCTTCAACAATGACCAAAACCCAGACCGTATCTTAAGCTATAAAAGCCCCGACATGATGACAAAATATGAAACAATTCGAATGAGAAAACCAACGGTCTGCAGATTTGTATCGGTTTGTAATGAGACTTCTTGGTAATAAGGCTGTGTGAAGAAACTATTCTTTGTAAAACCATTTATATTTTGTACTTTTGACTATTCGTTATAATTTTCTATCTTTTTTTTCAAAAAGTTCATTAAAAAAAGAAACCTTTGCTTTTCAAAATTCTAAGAATAGAATATGCCGGTAAAGCTTCATACCAAACATACCCATTGTTATATATAAGAACTGTCGTGAGAATTACTTTCATGTGAATCAGTTTTTGTACATTTATCTTATATCTATTGTTATCAGAACTTATTTAAATTACAGATATTCAATTATTATTTTTGTTTGCTGAACATGTCGTCTAGTTTTGAACTGTATAATTAACTATACATCGATTAAAACTTGTCTGTCAAAGAATACTGTTTCCAAGAAACCAGAAAAGAAACGTATTTCGCTTAATCTGCATAATCCCATTGCTATTGTGAGTGTAATGGAATTATGTTGTGCTTACGTCTGTAGAAAAAAAAACAACTGCCGCGTAGATCATAGACGAACATTTCACTCCAAAGACTTTACAATGTACAAACACTTTAACACTGAACTCCGAAGATTCTTGCATAATCTAATTAATAATTCCTTTCAAATCTAATTACCTTAGAAATGAGCACAATCGTTACAACTGTTTTGCAAACAAATGTATAAAAAACATATTTTGATCTCTGATAATTTTTCCCATAACGATATTAAAAAAAGTTTTTTTTTACTTGATTAAATACTAGTACATCTTATTTTCAAGCCTGGATTCGACAAATTAAAAAGATGTTTCTAGCATAAATTTGTCTTATTGTCAGCCTAGTATGACAAGGGTTTCTAACTCAAATTTATCTTATAGTCAGAACTAATTATTACAAACAATAATGTATGGAAAACAAGATAGTTTACATTTTATTGTCAGACCTGATGCGTTAGCTTAAAACGGGAATCACTTATGGCCAGGAATGGATAAATCGAGCCGTTAGTTATATCGTTTGAATTGTTTCATATTTTGTCATGCCGGACTGTTTTATAGCTTACTATACGATATGACTTTTTTTGCTCATTATCGAAGTCCGTCAGTTGATCTATTATAGTTGCTAACATTGACGAACTGTAAAACGAAAATACACATTTAAAGAAAGATGATTGATTGATTGATTGTCGGTGTTTTTAACTCCTCTTTCAACACCATTGGCTATATTGTGTCTGTTAGTTTTATTGTTGGATGAAGTTGGAGTGTCCGGAGAGAGCCACCGACCTTCAGTAGGAAAACTGATAATCTTAGTCAATTAAGATTGGAGTGTAATGCATCTACCACGTGCGGGGTTTGAACTCACAACCTCAGTGTTGTCATGCTAGTGATACAGTTGTTAAACTAATTAGACCTCTCCGTCACCAAGGCCCCTTCTAAAGAAAGACAAACAACAATGAACAATACATGGTCAAGTTGTCATGAAATAGAAGTTCCTTCATAATAGATGTTTCAAATGGAAGAAATATTATGTGATATTATTACTAACGGCACAAAGGGTATAGAATATTTGTTACCAACATGAACAGATATTATGGCATTGTTGACAACAAAGTTTCCATGGGAATATCTGTTAGACGTTACAAATATATGTTGACAGAGGTTGCCTGACTTTGGTAAAGATCGGATTAACCTAGATTCGTTCCTCTGTAAATATTCAGTATACTTTTGAAAACTGTTGGCTACCGGACGAAAACTTGACTTTTTAAAAGAAACTAACATGTGCACAAATAACTTCCTTTGGTTATCTAGACTATATAGCGTAAAACAAAAATACAAACCATAAATGATACATGTACGAACATAGCCAATTACCGGACAGGAACCAGACAAGATTAAACTAGACTAACGTGTGAACAAACCACCTATGATTATCTAGACTATTATGGCGTAAAACAAAAAAAAAACAAAAAAAACCAGGAATGATACATGTACGGACAACATTCCGCGTGAACAATTATTTCTTCCTATAGAATTCATGAGTCTGTCAGAAATCTTTATTTGGCTTATACCTAAGGGTTGTTTTAAGTTTTATGCCTTCTTTATTACGCTTTTGTTATACAATGAAGACGTAATCGATTATTTCAGGAATTTTCTTCATCTAATTAGTTTTTGAAGGAATAATTTTATTACAAAATGCGTGAATAAAAAACGGAAATAAACGTTATAAAGGCCCAACTCTAAGCTAACTCTTATATGGCGACTTCTTCACCCACACACAGTCAGTATGATAGAACCTATTGCTTAAAGGTGCAAGCGTTCTGTCTAATGATGTTAGGTTTGATCAATTTATAAAATATTAATTGTATGTTACAGAGAAATTGTTTTGAAATAAAAAACAATATTTCCTTTCACTTGAATTGGCTATATTTATTCCACAAATTAAGTGAATATAAAACACAACAGTTTTCAAAAGAAAAGAAAGACAAATATCCGATAAAAGAGTTTGAACACATTTAAAAATACCAGAAATATCGCCACATTATTAGAAATTGGATAAATGTTTTTCTCCGATTTTTAAAGCAAATACTTTTTCATTTACTTCCGGTCAGTCAGTGTTTTAAACATATTTAGATGTAACAGAACATTATTCAATTTCCTTAAAAAAGTACAGGACTTGCATAAGTGTATGTAGAATAAACAAGAATGCCCAACAATGTCGATAATACCATCTAAATCGTTGTATGTTGTTAGTCTTTGTTTCTTTTGGTCATTGTGTTGAGTCAATAATTTTTTACCATCTGGTCTTTTTGGTTTCTTCTGCTTCTTTTTTTTTTTTTTTTTTTTTTTTTTTTTTAAAACATGCGTTGTTCGTTGCTGTTTGTCCTAGTTTTTATACCTGTTGTGGTATTTGTAGCGATTCCTTTGGTTCCTTTTTATTTATCTTTCAATGGCAAATTTATACTGCTTGTATCGACAGAAGAGTAAATCAACTTATACATAAGACATCATTCTGGATTATTTAAAAGCCGTGGTCAAACAAAACAGTAGTATAAAAAATTAATCTGATGAACCAAATTCCAATCTCTGCGGTTTTTTACTAGATCTAGATACACGACAACTTAGTATTTTGATTATGCCTAAAGGTTAAACAATCATAAAATACGAATATATATAGAGATTAAAACTTGATATTTTGCATTACTAAAACAGGACTAATTAATTTGTCAAAGGCATTATACATCAAAGCTTCCGCCTTATATAAATGCTAACAAATGAAAAAAACATACCGTTGTACAATATAAAATGTAGCAGTTCCCTTATCACCTGATCAAAACATTTTTTGTAAAAACCTGAATGAAAAAGAAATAAAAGAACAGAATTTTAATAAAAACAACCGCAAAGTAATTAATTTGATGATTAAAATTCGACTTCTTACATTCACACATCACTGGCTGTATTTTCATGTACTATGAAGCAACACCATGAATAGTGCGAAAAACACGATCTTTTGCATGGCCGATTTGTATACAGAATTTTGATACAATAAAGAGGAAAATTTAAATGAGCGAATCGATATTAATAAAAGAAAAACATAACAAGTCTTTACAAGACGTATTGATTATAAACTTTACCAGAACAAGACAGTTGAGCCAAGAAAGAAAAACATGGAGGACAAATCTCCATCTTATTTGCCTTTTAAATGTTATTCAAATTGAAACAACTGTGATGTAGGCTTATCCGAAAATTAGTTCTACGTTATACAATTTTATCAAAATGCAATAAAGTCTAAAGGGACGCAGATTTGGACGAAAATCTGATTCATTAAAATCTTGCATAATCGCTAAAACGCCTTATTTCTGGATCCTTTATTGCTCACTTGAAAGAACTTTGTTCAAGCGGATTAGTTTAATAATACTAGGTTTACCGCCTGATTGTCAAAAATTGCGAGATTTACGACATTGAACAGTGCATGCTGATAGAAAAATAAAGATTACCAATGTGAAACGAGATTAAACTTCTTAACATGATCAAGAAAGTTCACTTTTTAGTAGGACATGCTTTTTATTCAAGTATCAAGTATCAATGAAATTTACAAATATCTTAATTATTAATATTATGTAACACAATATACATCTGAAAACAATTAAAACATTTTTTTTTCAACTTAAAACTAAACATGAAACAATGTTATTTATTCTGCTATGTTTTAGACTTTTAGTTTCCGGAAATTTCCAGCTTTGTGTGCGCCTGTCCTGAGTCAGTAACCCTTAGCCTGAAATAAATTCTATTGTCATGTGTTTGATATACAATGTGGACCAGCTGTGTTTCTTAACTCTTATGAATATAAGTTTATGACTAAATTACATGTATATCAAGACCCAACTAAATTAAAACAATACTTTAAAGACATTTTAACAGTACATCTTCAAATACATATAAATATTTAGACGACACATTCTCTGTAAATAATTTAGATTTTTTTATATAAACCGATGATAGATCTAAATTGTCGCTATGAAAATGAAAATGTCTCTGTAAACTCAGCACAGTTGCCTATAATTGCTTAAATCCACTTCATTTGAACGTTGGTGGTCAGTTCTATCATTAGCAAATGTACCGTATCTCCTTATTTTTACATTAACCATGCCATGGAAAGAACAGGGTTGCGTTCAATACCGTAGCAGCTAGTATTGCCGCTATGTCCTAGATATCTATCTATGTTGAACTATATGCTAATAGCTAGGCAGTTAGGCTATCCAAATGACGTCAATAATAATAATCTATGGAACGCCATTTTGGATTCTCTAGATAGCATGCATTTTGTATGCTATCTAGATCTATTTAGCGGCTAGGCTAGCTATACGTTCAGTAGTCGAAATCTACGTAGCCCTACGTAGCAACTATGATATTGAACGCACCCCAGTTATAAGAAAAGTGCTCGTTGTCCTTTGTAAGATGTTCTCACAATATTGATGAACTTCGAGACGGTTGTCCGTTCTCTTTGTTAAATTTCATTTCCTTTATAGTGACGTTATTTTTGTTTCTTCTTAACAAGTGTACATTTCTCGGTTCGATATGCGAGAGATGATTAATAAATACGTAGTTATATAAATAACCGCCTAACATTTGATTCTAGTAAATATCTTTAACCGCCTTACGACCTTCCAACCGTAAACTAGACAAACGAAATGAAGGTCCGGAAAACAAATTCGATTGAATTCTTTATTTAATTTTCCCTTACGTCTTCGAAAAGATAAATTTTCCCTTGATTCAATATTTCAACTTTTACAAGACGATTCGCCAAAAATATTAAAAGGTTGAAAAATAAAACCTCGCGAAGAAGTTTGGTCTGAAATCGAGATGTCTAATATCCGCGAAAAATAAAACTTATTACAATATAATGGGAACATTTCAATGTATGCCTTATTTAAACCCGCTGCATTTGTTTGCACCTGTCCTAAGTCAGGAATCTGATGTTCAGTAGATGTCGTTTGTTGATGTGGTTCATAAGTGTTTCTCGTTTCTCGTTTTTGATATAGATTAGACCGTTGGTTTTCCCGTTTGAATGGTTTTACACTAGTAATTTTTGGGGCCCTTTATAGCTTACTGTTCGGTGTGAGCCAAGGCTCCGTGTTGAAGACTGTACTTTGACCTATAATGGTTTACTTTTATAAATTTTGACTTGGATGGAAAGTTGTCTCATTGGCACTCATACCACATCTTCTTATATTTACTTACATCATTGTTTGGTTCCAAGTAAAAACATCCACTACTGATATGAAGTTGATTATATAATATTATTAACAGAAAAATATTTATATGTTAAAAATGTTTAATCTATTAGCGTGTTTATATTTGTGTGTGTTTTTCCCGATGAAGTTGGTATAAAAGAAATGTAGGTTTTGCAAATTTAAGTTGGCATAAAAAAAACCTGGCATAATGACTATAGTCGACCAAATTCAGTCCGATCCTTAAGTCCAGCACTTGTTGTCAACAAGAACATGTACCAACAACCATTCATATAGTAATTTATGACAAAATAGCCAATATTGATCTCTCGCATCAAGTAAACAAACTATCAAATACTTTTCTTAGCCTTGATCTAAAACAGATTTGTACCAATTTACAATTAGTTCGTCATGTTTAATATAAAACTGACAGTTTGTCAATTTCTCATCTTTCTTCTTCAGATATTGCGTAGTTCTGCACCTGTGACGTATTGCTGTTCGGAAGATATGGAGGGGGAGGAGCCGAAAGAACTTGAAACTGACATAAAAATTGCAGTCGGGATCATGTGTGCGTTTTCTGTAATTGGCGTTATTGGAAACGGCTTAGTTCTCTATGGATTTACACGTGCTAGGTCAAAGTACACATCCACCATTTTCATTCTTACGCTCGCCGGGACGGATTTCACAACATGTTTGATAACAATCCCAGCCACAATTGCAATAGAATTGAATAAATTTGAAATGGAAAATGATATTCTGTGCAAAATTTTTCATTTCTTGACAACGAGTACTATTTCATTTTCAGCTCTGACTATGGTAATGATTGCTATTGACAGGTATTTTTGCATTTGTCGTCCATTTATGAGAGTTATGACGGTATCGCGTGCTGGGGTTCTAATTTGCATGTCGGTAATCATTGCCTTTGTTATTGGAATTTTTATATGTCTTAGTTATGGAGTTTATGTCTATGAAATTGATGTTAGGCAATCTAATTTGACATCTTTGCTCAACGAAACATCAACAATAGATCCGAATCTGAGTCCCGAAGAAATAAAAAACAACCTATTGAAAGCCCATGATCTGTATAAAAATGAATCTGGATTACACAACAAAACAGATGAATTAAAGGGACAAATTGTTATGTTTGGTCATTGCTATTTCAACCATTTAACATTTGGAAAGAAAGGTGCACAAACATTTAAAACCATCCATTCGGCATTTTACGCTGTCTGTGTTATTGCCGTTATCTTCATTTATTGTATAATTTACGTCTTCATTCTAAAACGACGGAGGCGACGGTTACGCAATGAGTCATTTCCGTGTTGCACTTTCAAACAGAGTCCCATTGGAGAAAACGATAATACCGAAATAGTGTACCTTGGAAATGATGCTACAACACAAACGGAAGACATAAATCTGAACGAATCGTCATGCTCCGGAAAATTTAAAAATGGATTTACCGATCGCACGAAAGGTGTCTTACACAGTAAACTAGAGAAGATCCGAATGAATAATATCAAAACTGCATTGATGCTTTCAATAGTGGCCGTTATTTTTATAATTGTATTTTTACCTGCATGGTTGATGATGCATGACCTTATTGATTTTAATGTGACAATATTTTATTTATATTTTACGTACAACGTCAGTAATCCGTTCGTGTATGCTTTTATGAATCCTGACTTTCGGAAGCAGATGATTGACATATTTAAAACATGGCGGAAAGTACCCTGACTTTAAACATATTTCGTTAAGGTTATAGAACTGAATCTAAACATAGACAATCTAACTATATTTGACTTGAGCACTCACAAACACGTCATTCTAAGACTTTTAATGTACCATTTTGTTCATGCAAAGATAAACACTAAAAATTAGAACCCCTTGTGAATATACCGTCCAACAAAGTGTTAACAAAGTCATACTATTGAAATAGTACACTAAAAATTAGAAATACCAGATCAGCTGAAGCTATTCGTTCAATCGTAACGGCCATTCTCGGGCGAAGCGAGAATGGCCTAGTAGTTTCGATTACTTTTTCGTTAAAATCATCAAGCAAGTATTATCATACTCAGCGTAAACACATAAAATTCAATATATTTAGTTGAAATATCACAAGCAAACTTTATTTTGCCATTTGATGGTTCAGAACAAATCTAACGAAGCAACACGTTGTACAAAATGTGAATGATTTTGTGTAAACATATGTATTATTGTGAATACTAATAGAAAAGCTATCCCATTAATTTACTGAAAAATTCAAACCGACAGATCTTCTTTGGAAGTTGACCAATCATTCTAAGATTTTGTAGACTTCTAAGGATATGGCCACTGATCATTTAACTAAATTTCCTAAGCTTTATAATTTTAACGTTTGCAAATTCCACATTAGTACATGTAACCTCCAAAAATATGAAAATTAATAAAAACGAAAAAGTAATGTTTTCTGAAGAATTTTCTCATGAATTTGGTCCAGTGCATTTACATTTGGAAGAACATTTGTGAGTTTAATTTTGACCCCTATGGTGTTAATCGCAAGTTTTTAGAACTTAAAAAAAAAAATCAATGAGAGATCAAATTGTATAGTAACATGCAACCAATGTTTTGAATAAAATTGAGAATGGAAATGGGGAATATGTCAAAGAGACAACAACCCGACCAAAGAGCAGATAACAGCCGAAGGCCACCAATGGGTCTTCAACGCAGCGAGAAAATCCCGCACCCGGAGGTGGTCCTCAGCTGGTCCCTAAATAAAATTTTGTACTGGTTCAGTGAAAATGGACGTCACACTAAACTCCAAAACATATAAAGGAACATAAATTTAAAAAAAAACATGCAAGACTAGCAAAAGCCAGAGGCTCCTGACTTGGGACAGGCGCAAAAAATGCGGCGGGGTTAAACATGTTTTGTGAGAATGCATTGAACCAACATTTTAAAATTTGTATTCAAAAGGGACCAAACAGGACTTGGAATGTGACCAAACGTGACTTGGAACGAGATGTGTTACGTTTCTATTGGCACTCAGTATATATTTGAATAAAAAAAAAATAGTTAATTTATTTATTTATTTCAGTTTACTTCAGGTATCTTTATGAACTTACTGAAACATTACTTGCCTATAGGAAATGCCTATCTTAATGTGAATATGTTCCTAAAGTTGTAATTCAGTGTCTGTATTTACTCATTTGCTTTCAAAATAAATAAATTGCCATAACTAAGTGTTTGATCTTGCATCTGCAACCTTAAAATGATAAAAAAGACATACTTCTGATTTACCGAGATTTATTGTATTGTGATTACAGCACACACAGGTCTTAAGCAATTACATCTGAAGCTGGTGATACGACAAAATCACCGATTATTTTATTCCATATCCATTATATTGAAACGTTTAAAGATGATTCAGTGGCGGATCCAGACGGGGGATTCCGGGGTTTGGAACCCCCCATTTTTTCTTGACGATCAATGCATTTGAATGGGGACATATAGTTGGAACCCCCCCCTTTATCCTGGGTTGGGAACCCCCCTTTTAAAAATGGCTGGATCCGCCCCTGTGATTCCTCTAGTAGTCAGTTAGTATTTATACATCCTTGGCTTTCAAATATCAAGTTTGAGAATTCCTGATGAAATTTAATCTAGAAAAGCGCTTAGGACGCACCAAACTTATAAAGTATCATTTTCATATCATATCATATATATTATCAACGCCATAACAGCCTGGACATGACCATTCATTGGCTAGGTCAGATCAGGTAAACGTTCATCCCACTTAATATGTTGTTTTCTCAAAGGACATTTACGCATGGCATGAGGTCGCCAAAGATATCTCAACGCCTAAAACATATAAATCTATATTTACAGGAATTACGCGATGGGTTTCAATAGTGGAGATATATAGATTCCACCACTGCAAAAACTGTGTTACGATATTTCCCCACTCGAGACAGTTAAATTTTCATATTTAAAGCGCGAGGCTTGCCGAGCATTTTTAAATAAGAAAGAGCTAACTGTTGAGAGTAGAGACATATCGTAATACATAATAATAGTGGTGGAATCTGTTTCTCTAATGATTTTTATCTTTCCTTTTCAAAGATTTGCAGAAAATTGTGTTCTTTATATGTGACGTCATCAGGCATGGTCGCCTTTTTTCATGACGTCACAATAGGAAATTCAGAAGAAACCAAGAACATTTGACGTCATAATTAAATTTCGACCAGTCCTTTGCCGAGAACAGTTAGGAGAATAATTGTTTCACAATCGGTTTGGAAATGTGAAAATAGTGAACAAATAGAGAAGGTTTTATTGACCCTTCAGGAGCACCTGAGTTCACCATAGATTTTTTTTTTTTTTTGTAGGGTATGTATTTTTAGTTTTCTGTGTAGTTTTTTGTGGACTGTTGTTTATCTTGTTTCGATTTTCTTTTGGCAATGGCGTTGTTTGTTTTTTCTGTGTATGGATTTTAATTGCCCCTTTTGGGAATTTCTCCTTTTGGTCCAAAATGTCTATATTGAAGGGCGGATAATATATTGATACTTAGAGGCCAATACACAAACCGGACAATGCTTTGGCAATGTGAATTACCAACAAAAGAGGTGATGCAGCCTTCCGAAGATGTCAAATCTGGAAATGAGTAAAATGTAGTTATTATTGAAACCAATAACTGAATCTGAAATATTTTATAATCTGTTTGTTGGTTGGTGTCTAACGTCACTTTCAGCAACCTTGTATGTATAGTTGTGGTCAGTTTTTATTGGTGCAGGAAGCCTGAGTATTAAGCGAGAACCAACGACCTTCGGCAAAACTGGCAATCTTCAAAGAAGTGACCTAACTGCGTTACGCATTCACCAGAAGCAGACGATTCAATGATATTACTGTACAAACAACAATCTAAAAATAAAGTCTTAAACTTAGGTTACTATTGATAAGTGTACATGTACACTTGTGGTACTAAAAGTAATTCGAGCTAGAAAGAAGACACCGTCGTTTCAGTAGTGTCCACAGATTCAAGTGATTTTGATATATAACATGCAGAATATCTTTAGTCTATAACTATATAAATGAGGTTTATCTTATTTCATTTGCGGAAGCTAAATTAAAGTTCAATATTTGCGTTTTTTTTTTTTTTTTATATAACCCTAGGATAAGTTCTTTTTCGTGTGAGTAAAAAATGAATCCACAAGAAGCTGTGCAAAATTGATAACAATCATAATGCAAATCTGACTGGTCGGATTTACACGGTATCCTATAGCACTTCTGATTAATAATTCATTGTAAAAACACTTCACAGATACATTGTATCAGACAATGTAGTATGTCAGACGTGCGTTTCGTCTTTATCAGTGATACGACTACATAGTAGCGTTCAAATAAAAACTATTATAGTGATATAATATAGTATATAGGTTTCTTGTTTGATAATTACAAATGTAACAACGTTCATGTTTGTGTGACTGAATTAGTTCTTCAACTGTTTCGGTTCTTATATATCCTCGGCTTTCAAATATTCGGCTTTGAGCGTTCCTGATGAAGTTAAATCCGGAAAAGCGCTTCGGACTCATGAAATAAATAACGTGTTGTTTTCATTTTTTTTTAGAATACACACTTATAAAAGCATCCAAACTGTCCAGCTAATTATGTTATTCAACACTGCTAGTAACCAAAATCTGAATACCTACTTGGTTGTCATCACCAGTGCCTGATATCAAATTAAGTGTGAAGAGTTTTTCCTTGGTTCAATTATTCACTCTTACTTCCACGTTAGAGTGTTATAGATTGATTTATATTAATTATTGACTGTGGTTATGAGTGTACCGTTTTTCTGAGTTTGACTGTATTTGAGCTTTCTAGAAAGAGGAGGAGCTAATTTCCCCTGTTTTTGTTTCACTCACAGGGGATAAGAGTTTTCAATCCTACTGGAATTTGAATATTTAAGAGTCTTTATCAACTACTTTTATCATTTCTGAACATCTTATACATCAAAAAATAAAAACGTCTCAACTCGGCCGATCCCTTTCCTCTGTCTTACGAGAGCAGCGAATTCATCCGAGGATCGTCGATTGCAAAATGTATTCAACGCTAAACTAAAATAATATTTTCTTTTTGGTTGTCATTAACATTTGGCAAAGATAAATGAAACGTCCTTTCATCGGGCAATATACTACAACGTATACCAAAGTGACTTGATCTTTTTTATCTTTGATAATGTAACTGTCATATGCATTCGGAAAGAGTACGTAATAACTCCGTTTCATCAGACGAATAGTTACTACCGTATAAATGGACACGTAACATGTCACACTTCATACTTTGGCATATCTATCCTGCACCTGCTTAACCTGGGAAATAATACGCAGGGTAATAAAAAAAAAACAAACAAAATAATTTTACAATGTACGACAACAGCAACCATTTATTTAAATCGTTCTCACAAAGCATGTATTCGAATAATTGACATTAGTATAGAAACACGTAGGTTAGCCCCTTCCGTTAAACATTCAATATGCCATTATAAAGTCAAACTTGTCAAATAACGACCGGGTACCAGTATAGGAAACATCATGGCCAAATGAACTGTTTCCGTCCGGTTTTCAGATTAGAATGGAGTGACGTCCGTTGAGCTATGTGGGATTTATTAATACCCATTCAAGTCTAGACGGAAATAATTACGTTAATCCGCCCAAATGCTTGGAGAGGGTTCTATTTATGCACATTAAAAAATCATTTATCTAACTCTTTCTGCAATAGGTATGCGGGCTGTTGCACGTTCAGAAAAATAACTAACATTATCCAACAAACATTCTTGGCCAATCCGGCCTTCATCTCGATTGGTCCATTTAAAAATAAAACTCTTTCTCTTATTCATTAAAATGTTTTCATTGTATTCGTACAAAATATGATTGAAATGTTTGCCACTGGACGTTAATCAAACGTTAATTAGACAACCAATCACAAATCCTATCAAACTACATTTTTCTGTTATTAAGAATACAAGGCGTTGATTAAGATACTGAGAAGATAATTATAGACTGACGAGTGCTGTCCCCAGGCTTGAAACCTACGCTCAGATTTGAGACAGATTTATCAGTCTAAAGATAATTAATGTTTTTTTACATACCTATCATAGAAATAGACATTGATGTTTTATTTCAGGTCGTAACGCATAATTTACAAGTTACATACGCTTTGTAGAGATTTGAACCGACACATAATGACAATACAATACTGTCAGCATTGCAACCATGCATAATACATATGTACTGATTGATAATTTAGTCGTAGAAACATGACTGTTTTATTAGTTGTTATTGGCTTTGAACTAGCTTTCAGTAACTGCGAGTACTCGAAGATCTGTACTTGTGTTTGAAGTGTTTTTGTTTGATGTTCTTGTGCTTTGAATCGATCTGATGAATTAAGCTCTTTTGTCAAGTTGATTTTTATAATTTTTTCTAATGTTTCGCTGTTACACTACTGTACCAGGTTAGGGGATGGTTGGGTGCCCGCAAACATGTTTAAATCCACCACATTATTGTGTATGCGCCTGTTCCAAGTCAGGAGTCTGTAATTCAATGATTGTCGTTTGTTGCAGTATATCATCTTTGTTTTTATTTATTTTTTTTGTTTTATTTTGTGCATTTATCAGGTCGTTAAATTAATTTACATTTGTCATTTCGGGTCTTTTATAGCTGGTTTTGCGTAATGGGTTTTGCTCATTGTTGAAGACCGTTCGTTTCGGTGACCTATAGTTGCTAACTTCTACGTCATTTGGTCTCTGGTGGAGATTTGTCTCATTGACAATCATACCACATCTTCTCATTTTCATATAACACAGTATAGCAGTTACATTATAGCATATAGGTAAAAATTTTAAGTAGGTAAATTTCTTATGAGCACTTACGACATTTCAGGCACTAAAGCAAAGTTCACCATGTAAGTAGCATATGCAATCTATTTTCGATAAATATAAGTAGCACATGCAATATATTTTCGATAAATATAAGTAGCACATGCAATGTATTTTCGATAAATATAAGTAGCACATGTTACATATTTTCGATAAATATAAGTAGCACATGCAACATATTTTTGATAAATATAAGTAGCACATGCAACATATTTTCGATAAATATAAGTAGCACATGCAACATATTTTCGATAAATATAAGTAGCACTTGCAACATATTTTCGATAAATATAAGTAGAACATGCAATATATTTTTGATAAATATAGGCAGCAAATATCAAGACAAAAAGCGCCTACTATAAAATCATAATTTTGAATAATAAATAATATTACCTAATAATATAGATCTTCAGGAGCCATACCTGAGCGCTTCCATTCTGTTGTTAATCACACACTTTTGAACAGGTTTGAAATCGTTTAATTGTAATTGCCATTTGGCAGATCATTTCAGAGTGTAGCACAAACATACCTTCTGAAGACCTTTATCGTTGGCTAGAATTTGGAATGGTGATTTTTTTGTTAATTTAAACTACTATACATCATTTAACTTCCTAAAAGTTCCTTTGCAATTCTTTTAATTACTATCTTTTAATAACACCGATTTTACACGCTTAAACAAATTAATTATTAGTTATGCGAGGCCACTACAATTTTACTTCATATTTTAAAACATTTCCGAGTTAGGAGCTAACACTATTAAGATTATGAAACACTTGAACTAAAAGACAAATTGATAGAGTTGGTATTACTTTGTGTCATTAAAAAGAATGGCGAACGTAGATACAAGTATCTTGTCTTGGGGAGGGATAAATCCTACTTTGTGAAGAATCACTCTGATTCAAACAAAAAATTCTCTGAAACTGACATTATCAAGATACTTGATTTCTTGATTGACAACATATTTGTTACGTTTGGAGGACGTGTTTTTCAACAGACTGTCGGAATTCCAATGGGAATCAATTGTGCCCTTCTTCTTGCCGACTTGTTTCTTTATCATTATGAGACTGACTTCATACAGGAACTTCTTAGGAAGAAAGATAAGAAGTTAGCAATATGTTTTAACTTTGCGTTCCGCTATATAGATGATGTTCTCTCACTAAATAATACAAAATTTGGTGACTATGTTGAACGAATCTATCCCATCGAACTAGAGATAAAGGATACTACAGATACAGATAAGTCTGCCTCATATCTTGACTTACATCTAGAAATTGACGATGAGGGTCGGTTGAAAACAAAACTTTACGACAAAAGAGATGATTTCAGCTTCCCAATTGTGAACTTTCCATTTCTATGTAGCAACATTCCAGTAGCGCCTGCATACGGAGTATATATATCCCAATTGATACGATATTCCCGGGCTTGTATTTCCTATCATGATTTCCTTGATAGAGGATTGCTGCTCACAAGGAAGCTATTAAACCAAGAGTTCCAAATGGTGAAGTTGAAATAATCCCTTCGTAAATTTTACGGACGCCATAACGAGTTGGTTGACCGTTATGGACTAACCGTTTCACAGATGATATCGGATATGTTCCTTATGTCGTAACTACAATACCCTTCCCTTTTCACGAATGTGACCTACCGAATTAGACTATTTACCGGATTTGTAATAACATAAGCAACACGACGAGTGCCACATGTGGAGCAGGATCTGCTTACCCTTCCGGAGCACCTGAGATCACCCCCAATTTTTGGTGGGGTTCGTGTTGCTTAGTCTTTAGTTTTCTATGTTGTGTCTTCTGTACTATTATTTATCTGTTTGTCTTTTTATTTTTACTATTTACTACCGAGCGATACTCGAGTTCTCGAGTACTCGTTGACATACCTAATTTTTAGCCATGGCGTTGTCAGTTTATTTTCAATCTATGAGTTTGACTGTCCCTCTGGTATCTTTCGTCCCTCTTTGATTGCTGTTAGAGATAATACGAGGATAGTGCCACGCTCCCTGCACATTTATGCACCATTGCAACAACTTTTTGCCGATCTGTAGGTTGTCTGGTGTAAGGCTAAATGTTTGCCTATATTCAACTTCCCCTCATTTGCCAGTGGCAGTCTAAATTTCCAGACCATCATACCGGTCGACCTGCGCTGCAGAACCTACATTGTGTTAATTGTTACTTTGTTCTCATTCTGACTATGCATGAAGTATTAGCCACTGGATGTTAAATATGCAAGAAACGATCAATCAATCAGATAGAGATAGATTATATTATGATTTTATTTTCATTAAAATAATCAAATACACGTATGTAGATATACTTAAAATAAAACTGTTACAACAGGGATATAGATATCATAAATTGGTCAAACTTTACTAAATGTTATCAACAATATAGAGTGGAACTATGATTCCTAATGAAGTGATTTAATAAAAAAAGTAGTATTTGTTCAGTTCTTGAACTAATATTAAAATTTGTATAAAGCTAACAAAATTAAGAATAGTCCTTTAAATCTGCCGGATAAATATCCATTTGATTAACTATAATTTGAACCAATACTGTAATGTTTCATTTGATTTTCTGAGCGTTTTTTTTTTTTTTTTTTTTTTTTTGGCTAAAAACAAATCCCACTCAACTGCCTTATATTGGTATAGTAGGCAACACAAGCAAATGAGATATTAATCAGATCTTCGTGCATACATGTGTTCATTATAGTATACATGTACTTATAAGCTTCCTAACGAGTTAGATTATTAGGATAACTCACCAATTCGAGATGCTTAATTTAAATCTAATAATATACTTTACCCTCCCAGAGTTAAGCAATTATTGCAATTAATTTCTGTGATTCAACTCATCTGACACGTGGACTAGTGTTGTCTATTTTTGACAATTAAATCTCTCTCTCTCTCTCTCTCTCTCTCTCTCTCTCTCTCTCTCTCTCTCTCTGGTTTGTAAATTTATTCATTTAAATTTTATCTATTGGAGGTTATACGAGACTAGATATTACTTATCCAACGACTTGTGGATATATAAGATGTTTTTCTTATGATATATGTACATTTATCTGTACTTGCATGTGCAATTACCTGTACTTATATAGTCTTAATTGTCCAACTATACAATTAAGAATTCTGTACAACATTCTTTCTCTAGGTTATGAATAGCACCATATCATGTTAAATTCTAATTCCCAAACATGATTGAATTGTTTTATATTTCCAATTTCAAATAACGTCGTGTGAGTAAAAAAATTATCCAGATTTGAAAAGGAAACGAAATTAAAAGCGGCGTATTTTTAGAGACCTTGGACAAAATAAGCGTATTTTTCATGACCAACTCGATTAGTTTGGTATAAAATGTCTGCAGTTCAAGCTGAGGAAATTATTTGATGTTTGATTATATCACTGCAAATTCAAATGAAAACGTGTATTGAAGAACTGTCAGCCAAAATGGAGACAAATGAGAAATTAACAGAACTATTGGAACATAATCTGCATGAAATAGATTAGATCTTATCTCGGAACACCTTGGATATTTTGCTCGATGGGGATTGCAAGGCGATCGTGCTTCAGATACAAATATCAGAGATACGTTTCATTAACCTCTGTTATATAAGATTGTCTGTATAATTTAGATAAGATGCATAGAAATAAAGACGGAAACGGTTGTTTGAAGATCATTTCAAAGGTAGATTTGTTTCATAATACATTACCATTTGTTAATTTAATTTAATTTTATACTTAAAGCAAATATACAATTACAATTACTTATAGCCAAAGATACGATATGAATGTTATATTTAAACAAAAACATAATAAGGATTTCTTGCAGGAATTAAGGAAGTATGCAAAAATATCCTTTGAACATGGCTATTTTTAAAATTTCACCATTGATGACGCGTTTATTAATCTCTGTTAACAATAAATAGTGTATTTAATACCGAACATTCGAATTGGGGAAAATGGGAAATGAACATTTTATTAAAAGCTGATTTTGAATTATGTCAACATTTTCCAAATAAGCCCCAAAGCACATAATAGAGATTTAAATTGCAATCACACAAGAAACCACGAAATGATTGGTTTTGCTGAGTTGAAAACTCTTTTTATAATATTTTTCAAATTTGTTTAATTCATTTTAGTAATATGTCAAACAAACTAAGTTGCTGACAATTTTATATAGCTGAATTCAAAATTTCAGACGTTAAAAAACCCATAGTCATGTCTGTTTTAGTATAGAATTCAAAGTATAGAAATATATATAATTTATCAAATCTTTGAAAGTCATCAACGCCAAAGATAACGTTTGGAGTTGAAGTGTTAACAAACAGTGTAAACTGAAGTACATAAAGCATTTCGATCAACCGGAAATAATAAGCTAAGACGTTTTGTCCATACTTGATGAAAATATTTTTAGGCTGGGATCCTTCAAGTTGCTTCCTTTTCGACAGAAAAACGAAAACTAACGACACACAAACGTTTTAAAGGCATAAAAATAGTGCATTGAGGAATATATCAATGTCTTACATATATATTTCGGGGAATATTTGTAACTTGCTAAAATTCAGCTATAAATTTAGGCAAAGTACTGTTTTATGTTAATCAAAAAGATAAATTGTATAAGAAATACATATTATATAAAACAAAACAAAAAAAACAAAAAAACATGAAGACGGCAGCGTACCAAAATGTCATCAAAAACAGCAAAGCAATTTCAGTATTATTTCTCGATAACTCAAGTACTTTGTGTTAAAAAAAAAGAACCAAGCCCTTAAAGATTTCAATCGTTTATCACTGTTATTTTGGATTTATAGCCAGGATCTTAAATAAGATATTTTACTTTCAGTGGGTATTGGCATTCGACTCCAATTAACCTTACTTAACTAGAATTGCCAGTTTTCCTGCCTGTGGTTCTTTCCAGGCACTATGACTTTCCCCACCAATAAAAACTAGCCACCACGACATAGCCATGAGTACTGAAAGTGGCGTGAAACAACAGCAATCGATTAATTAATTATCCAGAGAATTTAAAGTTGATGGAAGATTTCTGATTACCTCTAACGAAAGTCATTAATAACTTTTCTAGAATCGTGACGATTTAGAGCTTGGTATATTCTAATGAGATTGTTGAAAAACCGTGTTTTGATCTTCCTGGGGTTTAATGGCGTTTGGTTGCTGTCACTTCAATGTATTTCTCAATCCTCTTTTCTACATAAAAAATTATGCAAATAATATTCCAGGCAAGTACAATCCTGGTTTAAATTATATAAAACTGCCTAGATTAAGGTATTGATTAGTTTATGTACATTTCTTTGCGAACGAGACTTTGTACATGTATGAGCAACACGACGGGTGTAACATGTGGAGCAGGAACTGCTTACCCTTCCGGGGCATCTGAGTTCAAATTCGTTCGTAAGTGGGACATGTGTTGTTCTATCTTAAGTTTGTGTTGTGGATTTATTAGTATTTTTTTTCTTGCCATGACGTTGTCTAACCCGAATAATTCAGTCGTTATTTTCTGCTGATCTATGGTTATTTCATAAACGCCTGACTGCATGGACAATGAAAAATTGTCAATCAATCATTCCTACAAGGCACCAATCAAAATCCAGAATTCGTTAAGAGTTTTAAGCATGTTAGGAATTCACACCCTCACAAGTAGGAGAGATCGATTACGTGGAGGCACTGAATCATTCGGGTTAGACGTTGTCAGTTTTTTTGTTTTTTTTTTTTTTGTTTTTGTTTTTTGTTTTTGTTTCTAGCATTCATTTTGACTATCTCGTATGAATTGTAAGGACTTGAAATATTTTGATTGTTGAAAAAAAATGCATGTACAATATATTATGTACCTCGTTAGTTTACAAGTGTACATTTAGTGTACTAATTCAGTTTGTTTGTAACTACTGCAAAACACACACACAATCTAAGTCTTAGACATGATCTGCAAACCATTCCACTTGTTTGGCGTCTCAGATTCGAAATTTACTTAATACAAATTTATCATTCTATCCACCAAATTAGCACAAGACATCTGTTTGTCATACATCGATAATAAATGTATCCAATTTCGTCATTTATAGTTACTTCGGCTTTCAAGTTTGATGTGTTTAGGGAAAACCATGACACAAAACTGCCACGAGTTTTGACATGTCCTAATTTGTAGTGATAACCGCCGTCAGGTTTACTGGTTTAAAGCAGTTATTCACATACATGTCGGTTAATTAGTGAAAGAATATATACGAAAATAATGTACAAAGTTATGATTAAAATGAAAATGATGCAAATGTGAGAATATGTATTGGCGCCTGAAATAACATTTGTTAGAAACATGTACCTTTTGATGTTAAAGCAGTGATTATTGCACATCTTACTGTGTGTTATACTGACCACAGCTACCAGCTTCACTTTTAAACCATTTTTTTTACTATACAGTCGGGTTAGGCGACACATTTTGATTATTTTAATAGTTAACGAATGCAATGTGCAAATCTATGATTTAAATAAATATGGAGCATATGCGAGGAAAATTAATGGTTTGGCCCCCCAAAAAATAACATTTGTTATAAACATGTACCGTTTAATTCAAAACAAATGATTTTTGGACATGTCTTATTTTATACTGATCACCGCTATGAGGTTTATTTGATTAAACCAGTTTGTCGTATACATGCTGGTTAAGAGATACATTTTGATTGTTTGAATGGTTTACGAATGAAATGTACAAATCTATGATTAAAATAAAGATGAAGCATATGCGAAGAAAATGGATTGGCTTGTAAATAATAAACGTTTGTTAAGATATATTATAATAATATATACCTCTTAATTATATAGAAATAAAGTCTTAATTTCATATAGTGATCACCGCTGTTAGGTTTACTTTGTTAAAGTAGTTTTTCACACAAATTTATGTATATTGACAGATTTTGAATATTAGAATATTATTAACAAATGCAATGCTGCAAATCTATGATTAAAATAAAATGAAACAAACATGTATGTAAGAAAATGAGTGCAATATCCAGAAAACATTAAATATAAAAGTTGATGTCGATCCACAGGAATCTCAACGAAACTTATAGTGATGTTCCTGCTTAACTGATGACAGTCGCACTTGACTATATCATATACATGTAGGTAGTTTACAAAATGTAACAGAAATTAACCGATGCTAATGACTTGGACTACATTGTGGCAAAAAAGTATCCTTTTAATTAATCAACAAAATATCGATAACAATGCCAGTTGAATATCCTTGTCCTCACACCAACAAACCCTTAATTTCTGTGAAATTATATTAACATAAAATTGAGAATGGAAATGGGGAATATGTCAAAGAGATAACAACCCGACCAAAGAGCAGATAACAGCCAAAGGCCACCAATGTGTCTTCAAAGCAGCGAGAAAAACCCGCATACGGAGGTGGTCCTCAGCTGGCCCCTAAATAAAATTGTGTACTGGTTCAGTGAAAATGGACGTCACACTAAACTCCAAAACATATAAAGGAACTAAAATTTAAAAAACATACAAGACTAACAAAGGCCAGAGGCTCCTGACTTGGGACAGGCGCAAAAATGCGGCGGGGTTAAACATGTTTTGTGAGATCTCAACCCTCCCCCTATACCTCTAACCAATGTAGAATAAAGAAACACATAGCAATACGCACAGTAAAACTCACAAATATTTCAAAGTCATTTTATGATTTTTAGTGATGTTTTAGTTTTTCTCAATACTACTCATCTTAGAATTTAGATTGATAAAGGATCTTAAAGATTTGACAAGGGACACATAATTCTGGAATTATGAGAACAAGTTGCTTTCTTTAAAAAAAGAAAAGCAATACGTGAACCTAAGACCGCTGACTGCCGGGTCATCAAAAGATTGTTGCTGAATTTTTGTTTGCTTCTGAATTGAAATAATTGACTGTGAATAGAAGATGATATAATGATGATCTTAAAACACCTTTATTAAAGATATGCAATTGTGTGGACATTCACAAGTCAGCTGAAAGGGTATATCCTCGTCTCATGGGTATTCTACAGAGAAACTTGGTTTTGAAGAATATCTTATTTTCAGAAGTTTTATGAATACCTGAATATACTCTCAAAAGAACCAATTTATATAAAAAGATATGTAGATATAAAAAAGATACCAGGATTAAAATGATGTACGCCAGACGCGAGTTAAGTATACAAAAAATAGTGACGCTCGAATGAAAAAAGTTAAAAAGGCCAAATAACCTAAAATGTTAAGTAATCTATTCCTTGGGTAGAAAAGCCTAAATATTTCGAAAATGTCAAAGTTAATAATAGGGCAGTGACTCAAAAATGAAAACAATGGGAAAACAGCTAGAGGTCAGAATATCATAAGTATTGATGACCGTGCTTTAAAGTCACATGTCAAGCTCTTGCTGCCGTGTTCTGAATTTAGAGAAGAAAATGCGCATTCACGAGAGAAACTAATATTATTGCATGCACGCGGTATTTTAATAGTAAATAGAAAGCATACGCACTGACCCTCAGGATAAGAATACGCATTTGCGTCATAACATATATTAATCTAACAGTTGAATTCGGATGTCAAACTACCTAACTCAAGTGTTTTGTCTCCGGATTCATTGACATTTTAAATCCGGAATTTTTATGAAAACAAACCGATAGTGTGCTTGTGAACAGAATGGTGTATAATGTGAATGAATCAAGACGTGTAGAATAGCTGGTCAACACAATAAATACAATTTTCAAAACCGTATTATAGTACAAATATTTAGATGCTATAAGGTTGAACTATTAAAACAAAGAAACACAAATAGAATTAACATTTTATAATAAACATACGTTCCTGTTAGTAAACTAGTTGTCAGTAACTGCGAGTACTCTCAGATCAGTACTAAAAGTCTTTTTGTTGTTGGGATATACAAGTACCCGGCCAAGTCCACTCTGTGTTTTGTTAGATGTATTTCTATTTGTATCCATCTGATGAGTTAAGCCTTTTTCAACTGACTTTTTATAGTTTGTTCTTATGTTGTACTGTTACACCACTGTCCCAGGTTAGGAGGAGGGTTGGGATCCCTCTAACATGTTTAACCCCGCCACATTCTGTATGTATGTGTCTGTCCCAAGTCAGGAGCCTGTAATTCAGTGGTTGTCGTTTGTTAATGTGTTACATATTTGTTTTTCGTTCATTTTTTGTACATAAATTAGGCCGTTAGTTTTCTCGTTTGAATTGTTTTACATTTGTCATTTCGGGGCCTTTTATAGCTGACTATGCGGTATGGGCTTTACTCAATGTTGAAGGCTGTACGGTTATCTATAGTTGTTAATTTCTGTGTCATTTGGTCTCTTGTGGGGAGTTGTCTTATTGGCAATCAAACCACATCTTCTTTTTTTTTATTTTTACCGAAAATTTAGAATATAATATCTATAAACACAAATGTCAAGTATTTACAGATGGACATTGTATTAGTCAAATGAATCTCTTTTTAAAGTCTGACATTCCACTATATACAAAATATAAGCAAAGACTTATAAATCCATATTAAAACAGTATAAAATAATTAACATTATGATAGTAATTTAATTTTGTTATGATTACTGTAAATTATTATTACGTTTTTTGTGAGATGCAAGGATTTAAACTCCTTGTGAATTAAGAATTTTCATTCACGACCGTTTACAATTTAGATATTTAGCTAACTTTTGGTACGCATCCCTGATCATTGGTGTTCATAAGTTACATATAATTTTCATAGATGTAATGACTGTTAAAAAGCACGTATATATTACAATTAATCATATTCTATTAATAATAAATCAGTTTAAACTTAAAAATGAATATTCTCTTAGTCTGGTAGTATCTGTTAATGAAATTAGATATTTTTTACAAAATATTCATTTTGATTATCTTTCTGCTTTCCGACCACTGTGTTTCCGACCGTAGAGAAATATTTTTAAAAGAAATATTGTTTTCTTAATTTTCTTTATGCTTTCCGACATTTTCTCATGCTATGATTGAAATACAAAATATCAAATGATAAACGTTCAGAAATAATCAGTTCATTCTGGGTCATTATTTATCAATAGACTATTCCCAGGTTTAATATCCCAATGCATAGCAGCACGCTGTATTAAATACTACACATTCAACGAGTAAAGGGACCGTCTCAAAGCATGAATTATATAATTGCGTTATCATTATACTTGATATTTAATAAACATTCACATTATTAAAAACACATATGCTTTGTCAGAAGGCAAATAGTTTCTAACATATAAATGATTTTTTGAATGAAAGCTAGTCTTTATTGTTTTACTTTCCAATCTACAATTGAACTTTGATTGTTGAAACATACAATGCCACGTGGTAGCCTATCCACAGAGGGGTCGTATCAAAGACATAAATAACTAACTGTATAAATGATTGAAAAATTTCGAGTCGTTCCGAAAATCTTGATTCCGAGTGGCCCATAGACACTTCCAAAACTCGCCAATATATAAGCGTGAACCCCCCAGGTGGTTCACGCAATAATTCATCTACAGACAATATTGCCATCGGTCACACTTTATGAAAATGAATTATAAATTGACCGATTGATTGTTTATGATTATTATGGAAATTGTTTCTTATAAAAATAAGATGATGTGGTATCATTGCCAATGAGACAACTATGCACCACAGACCAACTGACGTATGAGTAAACAATTATAGGTCACCATACGGCCTTCAACAAACGTCCCAATTTCTATAAGACATTAACGTGGTTGGATATGATAACATATCGTACAGCCAAATGGACACGCTCTTTAGTATGGATTTTGCTGCATGAAGAGGCGGTCAGTCAGTCAGCCTTGGAGATTTAGCTAATAGACAAACTACACATCGGTTCGATCAATTTAGATATTATTACGAAACTAAGGCTCCAACTTCTTCACACAAAGTTCACCTTAGATGGATTTGGCTATTATTTTAGGTTTTTTTTTTTTGGTCTTTCATGTATAGCTCTTCACATGTTTCGGTACCTATGCATTCTTGCCTTCCAATTGTTTGGCTTTGAGCGTTCCTGCAAAAGGGAAATCTAGATATGCGCTGTGGACGCATAAAATTTATAAAGTTTGATTTTTATTATCAAAATAGTGAAATCATAAGGAAGGTCATTAGTCAAACAGTTAACGGTAACCTTCAAGTGAGAGGTTTAGGTAGCTATAAAACCAAGTTTAATCCACCATTTTCTATATGAGGAAATGCCTGTGTCAAGTCAGGAATATGACAGTTGTTTTCAATTTGTTTGATGTGTTTGAGCTTTTGATTTTGCCATTTGATATTTTCCGTTTTGAATATTCCTTGGAGTTCGGTATTTTTGTTATTTTACTTTTTTCTTTCTAAAAACGCAATAAATGTTAACGCTTTGCGAATCAGTTGCTTAAATACTTCGATATGCACAGAAAGATCAGTAATTGGAAATATGATAGATATATCTAACGCTTTGCGTAACGTCTGTGTCATTAACAATAATTTAACCCAATTTTTAAACCCACCTGAGAGTAGATAAATATCAAACAGGTGCAATACAAGCTATAGTTTACGTTATTGTATTTTTTTCTGAATAAAGTCAAGTTATAGAGCAGAATTTATATGAATTAATGAATCTGATATATATCAATTATATGAATCATTTGAATGGTTTTTGTCAAACTTTAAGAAATGCGATAACTACACTCACCCTTAAAATTCTTAATATATGTTTTTAGTGAAAATGGAATTGAGCAATTTGACTTCATTATGAAAGCACAATGTTAAACATTATATATATATTTGTTTAACTTGCTTGATCAAGATCACCCTTTAACCCGAACACCTACGTAGGTAGAGTCGAGGCGTGCAGAATAAATGACATAGACCAATTTCCTAGCTACTATAACTATAACATATTCTGAATCTGAGTTTTGACTGAAATATGGTCTGAATTGTAAGGAATTGAAATGGTTGGATTCTAAAAAAGACTATCTATTATTGAAATACATGTACATCGTAAGTATGTAGAAGTCTACATGTAATTTGAACCTTATTTTAGTAGGTTTAGACTAGATGTGTCGGAATGACACAAATGGCTCCGCCTGCAAAAAATAAAATTGAAGTCATTTTCAGCGGAGCGGAAAGAAAATCGTAAGCTCGATCTAAAACTCATCATAGTAGACTCACATACTAAAAGTCAGCTCAATATGTGAAGGCATTTAGAAAAAAATCCGTATAACTGTTCGTTGCTGAATGACGGAATGACGGATAAGGGTAAAACTATATAGCCTCGACCACTTTGTGGCGGGACCATAGCAATTACTTCTTTTTTACAATACACAAACAAGATCAAAGTCTTCGACACAATCTGCAGTCTAAAATTAGAATTTTACATAGTACACATTTGTTATGTTATCCATCAAATTACCACAAGACTTTTGTTTTGTCATTTCATCAATATCTAATGTATCCAATTTCGTCATGTATAGTTGCTGAAGCTGTCAAGTATGGTGTGTTTTGGGAAAACATTGATTCAGAAACAAAAATGCCACCATTTTTTAACATTTCTAACTTATAGTGCTATCCGCCATCAGTTTTACTCCATTAATCCAGATTTTCACATACATGTAGGTTTGATAATTTAGTGGTACATTTTAATTATAAAAATTTTAACAAATGCGAAAGGCAATTCTATGATTACGATACAAATGAAGCAAATATGAAACAATGGTTTATCTCCTACAAAATAAACATTTGGTGGATACATGTACCTTGTAATTTAATAGAAATGTTTTTGACATGTCTTAATTTATAGTTATCGTGGCTATCAGGTTTGGCTTTCAAACTATTATGATCTGAGCGTCACTGATGAGTCTTATGTAGACGAAACGCGCGTCTGGCGTATCAAATTATAAGCCTGGTACCTTTGATAACTATTTACTCAGTCAAACAGTTATCTACATAAATTTAGATTAATTGACACATTTTGGATATTAGAATACTATTAACAAATGTAATGCTATAAATCTATGATAAAATTAAAAATGAAACATATGCATGAAAATCAGTGTAGTAAGCGGATGTTTTTGCCAAAACTAGTGTATAAACATAACACGAAGACAATTCAGAAAATAAAGCTAACATTGAAGGAAGACAAACAACACACAATGACAAGGAGAAAAAAGACGAAAAGACAAACAGAAAATGTTACAGAAATAAACCTGGACTACAATGAACCAAACGAGTAAGCTAGCTTCAAATTTATCAAGTTAAAGCATCACAAATATCAGTAACAATGCCAACTGAATATTCTTGTTGTAACACTTACGAATCCTGAATTTCTGTGAAAACTGCAGTGTATCTTATCTATTATATATTTACGAAATATTGCTGACTTATTTCATCAATTTTATTTTTTTTTTTTATGTCTTAATAATATTCATCATAAATTTGAGATTGACAAAAATTTGACAAGGGACGTATATAACCTGGAAATAATGAGACTATTCCATCTACGTACACCATTTCCAAAGGTCGCAATTTGGTCGCACTTTATGAAAATGAATAATAAATTGATTGTTTGATTTTTATTGGTATACTTCCTGTGTAAAACACTTCTTGCATTTATTCCAGATAAAAATAGACGAACCATAAATGGAATTGGGAGGTTCTGAAAAATCCAGAATGAAAGATCAGAAAGAATTTCTACTGGAAAAAGATAGTATGCCAGAAATATGATATATATATATATATATATCTAACGCTGAGCGTAACGTCTGTGTCATTAACAATAGTTTGACACAATTTTCTAAATCCACCTGAGAGTAGAAATATATAAAACACGTGCACTACAAGCAATAAAGTTCCATTATTGTACATTTCTGAAAAAAGTCAAATCATAGACCGGAATGTAGGTAAATATAAAAATAATTCCCGGAGAGAACCACCGACCTTCGGCAGGAAAACTGGCAATCCTAGTCAACTAAGATCGGATTTGAACGCACCTGGCACGTGCGCGATTGTACTCACAAAGTTAGTTCTGAAATGTTAGTGATTGCAGTAGATAAACTACTTAGACCATTTTATTCTTAAGAATAAAAAATCCATCGCTTACACATTTTTGAATTTGAGCATTCCTGATGAAGGTAAATCCAAAAAAAAAGCGCTTCGTCGCGCCATCAAGACTAGTGGTTTTTGTTTTTCATTTCTAAACACCGAGTAGATATTGCTGCAGGTAGACTCTTAGTCTTTACCATCAACTCAGAAGTCAGTGATTCTGCACTGCCATGATTCATAACATTCATGTACCTTTTATAAAATTTACCGTTGATAAATTAACAAATTATTCGGAAACTAAAGAATCAATTCTTTTAGTCAATGTTGACATCAGGTGGATTTGGCTATGCTTTTTATTACCCTTTCAGTCATACAGTTTCTCAAATATTCAACGATTATTATACATACATATCTTTCTCTTTTCTTGTTGGTTTGAACCTTACTAATGATGATAAAACACAAAAAGGCCCTTAAGGCGCTTCACATTTTTAAGTTTTATTTTCATGTTATATCCTAGATTAATACTCAAAATCCTAATCAAATGTATATATATATCATATATATATATATATATATATATATATATATATATATATAACACAATTTTCCATACGTTTCGGCCATTACGGCCTTCTTCATTGGAATAAATTACAACATTGAAACAACAATTACATCGCTTGGATACATTACGTTATAATAACTACTATGACGTTTATTTGCCGCGTATTTTTCTTTTTTTTTTTTTTTTTTTTTTTTTTCACTATCTTTCATACATTGTGTTGAGTCCATCAGGTTCTAAAGTTTTTAATTGTTTTATCCAAAAGGCTTCTTTAGTTTTCTGTAAATTTCTGTTCCAAATACTCAAGCGATGTAATTGTTGTTTCAATGTTGTAATTTATTCCAATGAAGAAGGCCGTAATGGCCGAAACGTATGGAAAATTGTGTTATAGTTTTTATTATACAATCATTCAGAGACTTTATATATATATATATATTGCCTAGTTTTGTTTTTTTTTCGAACATTTTTTGCAAAACTTCTTTGTGATTTGATGATGTTGATAATGTGTTATCCGCTATATTGATGTTTCCATAATCCTTTTATCATACTACAAAATTACCAATTGATATTGAAACGCTGACTCATAAAAATGACAAACATGGATAAATCAGTACTATGTAACAACACGGTTATATGTATTTATTACAAGCAAATATTCACATTTTCTATGATTTAGATAACCCTGACACTCAATTGTCAATAAATATAATATATATAAGTAACCAGATACGATGCAACAATTGTAAACACCACTCTATATGCAAATAGATTTCCGCTGTTATTTATTCATTTTATGTGTTGCGTGACCATAAATATTCCTGAGCTTGTCATTTCTTCTTACTTGGGAATAAAAGGATACTCTCCTAAGAAGTCTGATTTTTAAGGGCATTGTTGTCATACTTTTTACAAAATGTCGACACGTCTCGGAAATAAATTATTTTTCATTATCATAGAGATTCTTAAAAATTGATTTTGAGGTGCTTGTGTAGATATCATTGGAAGCAGTCAAATTAATATTGTTCCAATGGTTCATTTAGTTCTATGCTATGATCTTCTTATCACCCTCACATATAAAACTGTCAATTCGAAAAGTCGATCGTTCTGAATATGCATGAACTATTGCAAATATACATTAAGCAAGTAAAATCAATGGAAAATGAGAAAGTATGAAGTTGAGGCCAAAGTATGTCTTAAATCAAGAGAATGTATTTAATTAGAAGGAAGAAATAATATTGACTTAAATGAAATATACGTTTATGCTACAGGTATGTTTTAATTAATTTACACAGCCATAAAATATTTAGAAATTTATTCCCAACCTTTCTATAGACTCGTGGAGAATTATAGCTTTACATATTATATAGACAGTTTTCTATTGTTGAAAATCGTTTGTTGACCTCTTCATGTTTTAAGGATTAACTTTTAACATTTATTTTATAACACTGTTTTTGTCACATTTCCTACAGAGAATCCTTGGAATAAAAATAGTTTCCATTGCTTGAACGGATGCAAAGTATAGTGACTAGAAAGCATTCATTTGCTTTGTTGTTAAAAATGCTTATAATCCGCTTTGATCAGTAATGATGTTTTACAGGTTTAATAGGATTAGTTCATATTGAATATTTCCATTCAATATCCTTCCTTGTTATTGTTTATGCTATAATGTACAATACATATATGATTTGTGCAGCAAAGAGTTCGTATTCTTTTATTTTTTCCCCTTTGTTTAATTTCCACCTTTACATTGTATCCGTTTTATTATTTACAGACAAAGCTGTTTGAAGTTAAACACTGGAGTTTTAAATTCTAAAAGTAAATTCGACAAATGATAGTGATTTTTCGTGTGAGACAAGTCAATTGTTTGATATAACAATATAAGGACTCAATTAAAGTTTGACATTGAAAATGCACGAGGTTCGGATAAAGTATTTAGGCTATTAGCCTTGTTCATTATTTTAGCTTTTGTCAAAACATCATCTTATGAAATATCTTGTTGAGTATGGTGTTACTTACGTCTAAATATTATTCAAACTAAACGCTCATGGTATTCTTTAGTTGTCCAATTTTCTTTAGCACACCACTAGCCGAGTTTGATTGCTATTAAAGAAAGGACAAAACTCAAGAATGAAAACAAAATTATGTTGTTTTTTTATTACAAGTTATTTTGTTTCTTTTATTACTGATATTAAATACACGTACTGAATACATACACACATCAATATAGATCATCGGTTAATTTTTGTTGCCAAGAAACAATTTTTATTGCCTTCATTACCTTTCAAATCCTTATAGCGTCTTATTAAACTGTAGATAAGCCTTTTTTAACAACTATGAAAAGAACAAAGTCTAACATTCAATTTTGTATGACCACATTGTATGATATAAGCTAATAGTGTAGACTTGAGGAGTACATTGATCGATAAATCAAATAATATCACGGAAACAACTTAAAAAAACAACGTCAGTGAAGTGTGAAATGCAAATGAAATCAGTGACGCATAAACTGCAAAGCGATTTACCGTTTCAGACTCTAAAGGTGTATGGGAATTTGATTCCACGTAACCCCAAAATGAATAAAACGTCACGTCATTGGTTGAATTAACGATTTGTAAGTTCGTTGTTCGCCATTCACATCGTTTTGGGAACAATGTTTTTGAATTTGACCATTGTTTCATTAGATTTTGAAACGGTGAGTTCAGTGAAGTAAACCTCAAAAGTAAATGAAGCAAAAATGTTCTGGATAAAATGGTGGGTTTAGCATGGTTTTATAGCAAAATAAACCTCCCAATTGTATGACAGTTGTTTTTTTTTTTTAATTTCTCGGGTATTTTTAAATATTTTTTTCTTATGCTACATTATAGAATCGGTGACTGTTGATGTATGCTCAATTACCCTTATCGGTCTTCCATTGCATTTTGATGACAGTCTCTAAGAAAAATATTCACACATAATGCATTTCTATTTTGATAAATCTATACTAATATCGAAGCTTTTAAGATATTGTTTTTAAAGTGTGGGAAATCGATCATCAAGCTTGGTGGTCGTTAAAGTCATTTATTTGTCTATTAACATATGCATTGAACTTTTCCTTTTTGTACTAGTGTTCTTATTATATGAAATATATATGGTGGATGTCATTTTACTTCATCGTTTTAACTATAGAAATACAAAAAGAATGACTGTCTTTAATTAGTAATTGAAGTCAAGAATTGCCTTCTCAAACGTCAAAAGACTAAATCATTACGTAATTTTTGTCCTCCTGGTTTCCACCAGGAAAATTGCCTAAAAATAATGAAACATGAATCCGTGAGACGGAAGTGAATATATTGGTTCAAAATCATTTAAATTTTCTAGCTATTTCTTATAATCCTGTAGTGCTTTTATGGCCCCGTCACAAAGTGGTCGGGGCCATACAGTTTTACCCTTATCCATAATACCGTTATTCCGACATTCCGCAACGAACAGTTATACAGACTTTTTGTCTACGCGCTAAACTGGAATCCGCCTGTATTACGCTACACTCAAACAAAGTGTAGTAGTCAGTCGAGAACCAGCTTATTTAAACGCCTTCATATATTGAGCTTAGTTTTAGTATGTGAGTCTGCTATGATGAGTTACAGATCGAGTTTACGTTTGCATCCGCTCCGCTGATTTTTGCAGAAATTACTGGCTTTTAGACTTTGAAAATTTTGTCAAAATAATAGTTAAACGGACTTTTTTTTCTAAATGCCTTCAAATATTGAGCTGATTTTTAGTATGTGAGTCTACTATGAAGAGTAAAATATCGAGTTTACGTTTGGTTCCGCACGTTACATATCGAGCTGATTTCTAGTATTTGAGTCTACTATCATGAGTTACAGATTGAGTTTACGTTTGGATCTGCTTCACTGATTTGTGCCAAAATTACGGGCTTTTGACTACGAAAATATCGTTGAAAAAAAAACAGTTCTACAGACATTTATTTTCAAATTTCCACTCCTAGAATGGCTTCAAGCTATTTTGTGTGAGCGGGGCCCTTCCTGACACATCTAGTTTCTATTACCAATGAAATAGATATGATATAATTTCATAAATTTCATTCTTTCTTATCTGTCGTGTAGCCAAAATGTTCTGAAAAAGACCCGACACGTCTGAAATTGTATGTCAACAATTCTAAGTCAACAATTATTCAATCTTATAAGTGGAAAACAGACTGACCCTGCCATGACAAGAAACAAAAACGACCAAGAGACAAATAACAGTATACAAAACAGAACATAGAAAACAAAAGACGGAGCAACAGCTCTGGAAAAGTAAGCAGATCCTGCTCCACATATGAAATCTTCCTGAATATGCATTTTATTTTCCGCCAGACGTTACATGACCCTCCATCATCATCCACATTTGACCACCGGTCTATTACTTATATAAAGTACGTTGATAAGCCATATCAAGTGATAAGATATCACACGATAGCGGATTGGTGATTGATTGTCACCAGTATAAACAACACATACATAGAAAACTAAAAAAGCGCAAAGAACAAAGTATAGAGAGAGCAACACAAACTCCTTTCAAATAAAACTAGAGTTGATCCTACTCCATTCGAAGTGTGGATATATTGTTATTATTTTATTTTAGGTAATACAAATTCTTGATGAACGTTTTCTTTTGGCCTTGAATTATGAAAATAATTCCAAGGACATATATAATGCGTTGTATATATTTATAGAAACAGACATCAGTTTTGCCACTTGCTTCTATTAAACATAATGTAAATGAAACATTACAATGCCGCTACAATGTATAAGGTTTATCTCGTATCCAGCAACCGTTATATCTCAATTTCGTTTACCAATGTCTTATGTTTGAATCATTACAATGCCGCTACACTATTTTAGGCTTATCCCGTATCCAGCAACCGTTACATCTAAATGGTGTTTATCAATGGCTTCTGTTTGAGCCATTGACAGTTTTATCTGTCCTGAAAGTTCTTTTTCATATGATTCGATTTCAGCATTAAGAATTATATAGTCTTCTCAAGTACTGTGTTGATCACTACTACAAAAAGATAAACCTACGTCTGCAAGTAAACGACAAAGCGGACTAAAACACTTCATTTGAAACACTACCCGAGATTCTAATTTCCTTTAATAGTTGCTACTAATTTCCGAATTCAAAATTCAATCACCGAGTCTTTTGTTTTGTCGCTATTCTTTGAGTTTGATTAATATGATAAAGCCTTAGAAGTCTTTGGAGAACAAATTAGGAATTATAAAAGTATAATTATTACGAAGAAATACGCCAATAGTAGTTCCGTCAGTGTGATGTACTTCTTTAGATCAATGAACAGATAACATACAGTTCCGATCTAGATTTAACTTTAAGACAGAAGAGTATAATTTATCTCTTTTTGTAAAGAATCATATGAGAATAAATCTTTTGTCTATTAAAGTCAACCGCCTCGCTGGTCTCGTAGTAGCGTGTTCGCCTCGAGTGCGGGAGGTCGTGGGTTCAAACCCCGACCGAGTCAAACCAAAGACTTTTAAATTGGTATTTGCTGCTTCTCCGCCAAGAACGCGGCATTAAGGAGTAAGAGCAAAGACTGGTCGGCTCGAAGTCAGAATAATGTGTTCGGGTTAGGTAATAGTTTTCCTGCGGATTGTTACTTTGTGAACTAGCACGTTAAAAATCCGGCTCAGCGTGTTGGTCTAGTACAAAGCAGGGTTCATATTCATATCACATTAACATGGTCTCGTCCTGAATATGCATATTAATATGCCCTGGATGTTAAACAGTCATCGATCATCATCATCTATCAAAGTCTACTCAATAAACAACCATATCTATATTCTTTCGAAAGACATAATTATTAATATTATAAGTATTTAAAAAAAAGCGGAAGATACGAAGGGGGACATTCATTACTCAGAAGTCGAAAACTTTAGTGACAACGTCATAGCAAAAGACGGAAAACGAAGAAAAGACGGACATGTTCACAAAACACTATACCGAAAACACGAACCTTACCAAACCCAAACCCAATACCATTTAGATACGATTTTAGATACTCCAGTTCAAAGTATAATATTATTTTAAAAGTTTTTGGAATATATTCAACATTAAAAAGTAGGAAATTCGGTATTGTATTTAAAAGCACATTTTTATGTTTTATGATTGATATTGATTTTTTTTTTTTTATGTTTAAAATATTGTCTTTAAAACAGTGTTTGACTGAATTTGAAATAACCACTTTAAAATATTAGTGATGAGGGTCTGGATGGGGTTTACAGAGTATAGATTAATTGGTGAAAAGTGCAGAATAAGGTCAAAATATAAAGAGTAGAGACAAATAGGTAAAAAGAAATTAAGAATAGAGAATAATTGGTACTGAAATATAAATAAAAAAAAGAGAGAATAAGGATAAAAATAAATAAAGAATAAAGAAAAATGATTTAAAAATTTAAGGAATAAATAAACGAAGGACCTCCATCCAGGCCCAAAGAAAGAAGCTATTGTCGCGGTATAGTCGTTTTGCTCTCATTGATGCCATGACTAACTAAACAAAAAAAGTCCTTCGTTTAAATTCAAATCAAAAGACAAAACAAAACAAAAAATGGTATTGTGCAATCTTTTCATTTTTTTAACTGTGTAGTGTGGAACATGATCTGCATACCAATAATGTACATGGTTCTGAGATGACCTTTAGTTTTTTTGGTGCCGTTCGTATAGCTCATTTTATGTTAATGTTTTGTATACTGTTGCTTGTCTTTTGGTCATTTTTTTTTTGACATTTCATTGTCAGTTCGTTTTCGATTTTGAAGTTTTATTGTCCTTTTGGTATATTTCGCCTCTCTTTTGACTCACTGTGAACTCAAAAGTAACTTATTTCTGAGCAATAACGGCGTATCTGTATCTCGATTTATACGACTAAATATTCAGTAAAAGGTAATATGGAAACTACGTAAAAACAGAATGCAATTCGACGGAAAAAGAGGTCCTCATACGGCCTTGAATATTAAACGGTGTCTTCACAATATGGCATGCTCTAAATCGTTCACTTTAAAAAGGTAACTACGTACTTTGCAATCATTATGGAAGACCTTCGGCAATTCCAGTACTAACGATATATGAGCATTATTACGACTCGCTATAGTGTCTCAGTTTCTTAGCTAACAAAAGCTGCATTTTTCATAAATACTATATTCAGTACAGTCTATCTTACATTATCACAGGTTTGGTAATGAACTTTGCCTGAAACATGCTTCTGGGTGTGAACTTGTCGACATTCATGATTTGTCTATATCTGGAGTACATGCGGTTTTGGCTGGTTTAATTTCTCCAATGTCTGTTTATACTTTTATAAATAGTATTTCAGCTGACATTTACATATATTCTTCATTTATGCTGCGTGGAGTGTTAAGTATTTTAAAAATCCCAATGATATTAAAGTAAGGAGATGTTGTATAATTGCCAATAAAACAAAACTATCCATCAAAGATTAAAAGAACAATTACAGATTACGCATGACCTTTAACAATGTAATCTGTTTTTAAAATGGATAATTATCTTTCAAAGTCCCTGTTTTTATTTGAGTTTGACATAAACTTCAAACTAACTGACTGTCATAAAAATCAGACATACAAAGTTCGTTAGTCTGAATAACTTTGATAACAATCCTTTAAAATATATATAAAAACCCCAAAAAGTCTAATAATAACCATTACGTAACAGGTCATGTCATACAGTTTGTACTTACATGCGCAACACGATGGGTGCTACATATGGAGCAGGATCTTCTTACCCTTCCGGAGTTTTCTATGTTATATTTTGTGTACTGTTATTTGTCTGTTTGTCTTTTTCTTTTTTATCAATGGGTTGTCAGTTTTTTTTTCGAGTTTGAATGTCCGTTTGGTATCATTCGTCTCTCCTTTGAAGGTTTACTTATAAAAAGCACCATACTATTTGTACTTTTGATCGCCTCTTCCTTAACATGAAGATTAATGATTATGAATCTCCAGCTTTCTTTATAGTTTTTGCAATAACATATTCATTGAGAGTTGTCTCATTGGCAATCATACCACATCTTCTTATTTTTATAATTGCCGGTTTAATTAGATTGTTCATGATGTAGCTGTTGATTACGGTTATCTTTATTATATTACTTTTTCCGAATGTTCTTAATTGATTATAGTAAACGTGTAGCTTATCCCAACAAATATCTTATAGGTCAAATGTCGATATGAAGTTTCTGCCATTGCTGGTTAACAATTTTTCACAAAAGATACACGGTTTAACATTTTATACGCCAGACATGCATTTCTTCTACCTTAAACTTTTCAGTGCGTTCGAATCAAACCAGTAGGAATGCCAAATCATTACGAATTTGAAGAGCATTGAAAACAAAACAATTCAAAAAGCTCAGTTTTTGTCTTTGTAATACATGTAATATGAATTCGTTGACAGAAATAGGACCATTTTACCTCAACGTATAATTTCGTTCATATTTTTATACAGATATCATCTTTATTATCTCAATATTTCAAATAATTTCTGACATTTCCATGCCTTGTTTTATTACTAAAAAAATGTACAGAAAATTACGATACAACCTCGACGTTTCGCATTCATTACCGTGTCAACCTAAATACTGTTGCATTTCCCATGGGTATGTCAACTATTTGAACTACTAAGTTGTGAAGCACACTTTATTTCACCCGATATTAATAAGATCATGTTATAAGCCATGTTGATAATGTTTTGTCGGAATTATACCGAGCTCATCAAGTTCGATTTAGTCTCTTGAACGAATGAACAATATCTGAAAATTAATCCAATCAATGAAAATTCAGACTATCCTCACATAATCATCGTACATCGTAATTAATTTGACACATTACATAACAAAACAAAATAATACTGCGATTTCCGACTTATAATGAAGGATCATAATGTAGAAAAGCTGCACTGGATATAAAAGATAAATGCAATACACATGGTGTAATGAGACAAATATCTTGTGAACTGACTATTTAATCTAGTATTATGCTTTTAACTCCTTTTTATTGTAACATTTGAAAATCTTTCGGAAGCTATTTATGTTATAACATAAAATCTTATTTTAACTAGTAAGTTTCAATCAAATTGTGTACTTAGTGAGGGTAAAAAAGATTTCAAGCTAAAATAAGTTCTTCTTGATACTATTTATTTTTATATTTTATGTTCAGTGGTGTTGCCTAGAATTAGTTCAAATAACAAATAACAGATAGAATGCATGTTCCATTCAGTATGCTGGTTATTTTTGTCAATTTAGTATGAATTTTAGGGTTATGATGCTGTATATTTTTGTGTATGTGTAGTTTTTTAATCTTTTTTTAATTTCAATTTTTAATTTATTTTTTTGGGGCTGTTGTTTGCCATTATGTCCCTTTTTTAGGCTATTTTAGTCTTTAACTTATGGTTTCTGATAGACAACCTGTAGTTGTTTTTTTTCGACTTTTGGTTCTTAGTTGACGTCTTGGTATCATCTTTAACTTTTTCAAATACCAATTTGATACTAGTACATTGTGAGAAAAATTAAAAATTTGTCATCGTTTGCAAACTTGTTTGACTATATTCCTAGTGAATCAAGTTTGTTTTCCAAATCAGTACTATGATGATATTTTTAAATTGTGCATAACGGAATTTGATTGACTTGATATATAATTGATGTGTTTGGATAGTTATATATATATTGATCAACTTAACATCTTTGGCAGACAAATTGGTACCGTAAATGGTATCACTACCACTGCGTCGATACCAATGCTGGTCAACTGTTTGAACCCGAGGTTATTACCAGCCCAGTAGCCAGTACTTCGGTACTGGTATGAAAATACGGTTATTTGATGTTACTTGTACTATTTTGTTGAAAAATAATCTCTGAAACCTTGCACGGCTTTGGCTATGATTTTTGTCCTTTTTTTTTTTTTTGGTTAATAAGCTTTTCATTTCTTTTTAAGTTTTAGATTTTTAAATATTTTGGCATCAAACAACACTGAAGAGACATCTTTTGTCGAAATGAGCAACTGGTTCAGAAACAAATCCAAATAAACTTATCATAGATACCAGGATTGAAATTATGTACGCGAGACGCGCCACTCTTCTTCAAAAGACTCATCAGTGATGTTCGAATGAAAAAGTAAAAAAGACCAAATACAGTACGAAGTTGAAGAGCAATGAAGACCCGGAATTCCGAAAGGTTTTGCCAAATGTATCTTAGGTAATCTATTCTTGGAGTAGAAAATACTTAGTTTTTTTGAAAAATTCAAAGTTTTATAGAAAGTTAATTTATAATTACCAGAACCAATCCATATCAATGATAATTCAGAATTGCTGACTACTGGGATGACGATACCCTAGGGGAGAAACCTCCATCAGCATTGGCATCGACCCAGTGGTTGTAAATAAACTCCTTTTGAATACCAGAATTAACATTTTGTAATCCAAACACGTTTAGCTTAATTTGTAAGTCAACCAAGATCTGGGGCTTGAGAACATATTAAAGATACAAAGATTATTTAGCAAAATTTATTTCACACGGCAATAATAAATGTTGGTAAAAGAGGTGCTCCGAAACGATTAACGTGTTGCTCAGTCTTTTAACGTTTTCGTCGTTTTTCTCTCTTTTTTTTGCCATTATTTGTGGGTCTTTTTTCGTCTAGTGCCTGTTGATTTTCACTTCGCTCCTATATTCCGTCTTTTGTCCTTGCTTCACTATTTCTCATCACAGAGATCTGTCGAAATGTATATTTAATTTTACAAAGATTTACATGGAATGTCGTAATAAAAGTACAACAACCTACTTTAATATTTATGATGTATCATATAGTACATTTATCAAATAGATGGATTTTTTTTTTATATCTGTATTTAGCATCCTTAAGTTAATTTCTTGGGTACCAATACAATAACGTTGCAGCATTACAATAACAAGACTTTCCTGTGTACTAGTAAATAAACTCATAATAGATACCAGGCTTAATAGATTGTACGCCAGACGAGCGTTTCGTCTACGAAAGACTCATCAGAGAAGCTCGAATTAAAAAGTTAAAAGGTCAAAATAAAGAATAAATAACCATTATTAAAGTGTAAATAGATAATATTTATTTACAATTTTATTCAGTATTTTCTTTTTGGCCCTGGATCATGAAAATAGGACCAAGGATATATACATATATCTATTGCGTTTTAGGCCTTCTGTATAAACTAACGGAATTTTCTGTCTGTTGTGTTTTTAAAACATAATGTATAACGAAACATGCCAATGCCGCTGGATGTTTATTCGCAATCTCGTTTACCGATGGCTCCTGTTTGAGCTATTGCTTGTATTTCTTTTCTGAAATTTATTTTTTCAGCATATTGAATTTCAGCATTGAGAAAACCATATAAGTTATTATGTATTCTTCTCAAATTTCGTGTTGAGCATTATTTGCAAGTACTTGATAAATCAGTCTAAAATATTGTTACTTTATATGTAACACTATTCGAGATTTAAATTTCCCACTGTAGACGCTGTTAATATTCTAATTGATTTTTTTTTTTCACTGAGTCTTTTATAATGTCTTCATTATTTGAGATTAATTTATATTATAAAGCCTTAGAAGACTTTGGAGAGTACATTATAAATTATATAGGTACTATTTTACTAACTTTATAATTGTGATACACCTGTTTAGGAAACAAAAGGGATAACATACAGTTACCGTTCTAGATAGAGTATTAAGACCTAGAAGTGAAATTTATCTCTTTTTCTTGAATCACCAAAAAGATAGAAATGTTTGTTTATCAAATATATATGAGAAATCTTTGTTGCAAACATTTAAACAAATTGCTATTGTTTACCTATTTGAAAAAAAAAGGTTTGTATCCCAGAGCAAAAGATAAGATATAAAAGGATGCTGCAGAAGCTGTTGACTTGTTTGACGAACATGATATACACTCGATGTCCGTGGTGTCAATGTTGTTACCCTTTCGGTTCATCGTTAATGTCCTGTGTAGTGTTTTGTTGTATGTTGTTTTGTCTTTTCATGTTTCTTTTCGTCATGCTTAAGGATGTTTGCTTGTCAAGTTTTGGAATTTTTGTCAGATTTTCGAAATCCTCTGGTTTTATCCATTTGAATGCCTTAAAAAATTTTGCCTATGGACCCCCATTTTTCTTTTTATAAATCTTTTACATATATAATTATAAGCCATTTGTAAAAGTCTTATAAAATCTTATTTATTTTTTAATAGTTTTTGAGAACTTTAACTGGTCAATGATAAAGCAATGAAAAATCAAGAGAGAACATTTTCCCGCCAAAATTCCAATGGCTAATATCTCGAAAACAAGCACATTGACCCCTATATTTTTTTGGCTTTTTTGGTTCCTCAATTAATCCCCTATCAATATATACTAGTTTTATGGAAAGTTATTTATTTTGAAACTGAGCAGCAAACTTCCTTAAAGTCTATTTTTCTTCCATTTATTGTTCCTGATCCTCCTCTTTTTATTTTCTCCCCTTTAAAATATTATTACTTTGTCGTATACTTAAATAGTTATCAAAAGGTTTTGTTGTCAGTGGTCATCTCATTAATATTATCTTTGAGTTAAGAGACAGTTTTGGATTTAACGTTAAGAGTTTTATTCGTCTTAGCGGCAACATCCCAATTTCCAATCGTTATTAGTATTCATCTTTTAGTTCATAAGACAGCTTGAGCTTAAAGATACTCAATGGACAGCTATCTCCTAATTACAAAATAATCAGTTAATCAAAGAATGTTTCATTTGTTTTTTGCGGTTTTTTTTCTCGTAAGAAATATTTTAGCGTTAATGCTACGCCTGGTTACCTCACTTTAATACTTTACTCGTAAGATTAAGATACATGTTGTCTGTAAAAAGGGTTTTTATGTTTTATGATTTTTGAATTTAGTTTTATTTGTGTTAGAAATATTGTCACTAAAAGTTTTATCTGATGAACTTTTTGTCTGAGTTTAAAGATTAACTCTTTTGCTTAAAACTTAGTAAGGTGCTCTAGTCACGATAAAACTGCTTGGGGATGAGAAAACAATAATCGATTAAATAACCAATTAATCTTACTTTAAAATCCATTTGAAGGATTAAACCTGCGAAATGGTATTGTACGATTGATACATTTTTCTGACTGACACTGAACTCCAAAATAGGATCTACGGCAATCGCAATGATTTAAGTTTTTCTGTTATCAACTTCATATTCATGTCATCTAACCCAAGTAACTGTATCGTGATTGGATATGTCTTTAAAACAAGAAATGCATAAAATAAAATACGGAGTACACGCTAATAAGACAGTAATTTAAGGAAAATAAATACATCCAGAGGTCAGCATGAGGCCTTCAACAATATACACTGTCGACACAATATGTCATGCACTAATTTGAATACTTTAAATAGGAAACTTCTTCGGTATGGTTTTATGAAGACCTTCTATGATACTAGTGCAAAAAGGACAGAATAAGTCATAAATGAAAAACCAAAAGAATTACATATATAAGGTTTTGCTTGTGGAAGTTGAAAACACGATCTCATTTGTTCTTTAGAGTACATGTTCTCTAAGTACATGTTCTTTAACAAGAAATTTATGACAATTTGTCTCGTGTTAACCACCTTGTTTCTGTAACATGTCAATGCTTCGTCGGTTTAATTAAATTTTTGATATAGCTCTTCATTATGGTTAACTTTATTATATTGCTTTTCCCGAATATTCTTAATAGATTATATGTAAGGTATCATATATCACTACAAATCTCCTAATAGGTCAACGGGTGACTCTGTGTTTGGAGCCATGGCTGATTAAAAATAAATTCACCTAAAATAACAGGCGTATTATTTCAAAAGCTTGCCGAGCGTTTCGTCTACCTAAACAAACCCCAGTGGCGATAGAATCAACCAAATAGAAGGCCAAATCGATGACAAGGTAAAGAGCATTCAAAGCAAAAGAATCAATAAGAGTGAGGCAAAAGGTCCAAAGGGACATTCAAACTCATAAGTCAAAAATAAATTGACAACACCATGGCTAAAAAAGAAAAAGACCAACAGACAAATAATAGTACACAAAAAAGTGTTATAAGCGTCTTAAATACCATTTTACCGAAAATAACTCCGAGCACATCGAGTTGCTTTTAGACTTTTGAACAAATGATAAAAGAAAAAAAAAGTGATACGATTAACTGATTAAAAGACTGTCCTCGCACAATCGTTGTACATTATAATCAATTTGACACTTTAAATTAGCAGATGCTACTGCGATTTCCAACTTTCCATCTGCTTTACCTCCCGGATTACCTGAGACCACCCTCTGGTTTTTGCTGGGTAACGTGTTGCTCAGTCTATGGTCTTTTTATGATGTGTTTATACTTTATAAATACCGTATACTTTAGTTTGTCTTTTGATCGTTTTTTGTTTTTTTCCATGTCATTTTCAGTTTTTTTCCGACTTTAGAGTTTGAATATCTTGGAATCTGTCGCTTCTGTACTTTAAATGTCTTTGATAACGTTTTACCGAAACTAAATCCGAGGACATAAGTTGGTTTTAGACTTTTGAACGAATAAAAAAGTATCGGAAAAGTAATACGATTAATTAATTATCAGACTGTCATCACAAAATCAATGTACATTACAATCAATGTGACACTTTAATTAACCAGATGATACTGTGATTTCCGACTAATAATGGAGGAAACATTGTCATTATTAATAATAATAGATGCAGCGTTAAGAGATAAATATCTGATTAATTGCATATTTACCCTAGCTTAATGCTTTTAGATTCAAAAATTTACTGTTTGTTAATCTTGGGTAAGCTGTTTATGCTTCAACATAAAATCTTATTTTTACTAGTCAATTTAGATCACATTTTGTACTAAGCAAGGGTAAAACATATTTCTGGCTCAATAAAATCCTTCCTAACGTCTTCATGATACTAAATTAGAAAAAAAATATTGATTTCTATTGGTATTGACTTGAAAAAGATTTAAAAAACAAACAACAGATAGAAAACATATTTCCATTCTGTCGGCTTTATGTGTTTCTTTAATTTTTATTTTGATGGGATTCATGTTTCTGTATCCTTTGTTTTCTGTATGCTGTTTAGTGTACTGATTTGAGTCTTTCTATCGTTTTCCTATTACTGTGTATTTGAAAATGAGTTTTTATATATTCCTAATGAATTAAGGTGTTTACAAATAAGAACTATGATCATATTTGGAAATTATTCATAACCGAATTCGATCAACTAGATCAATTGTATATTTTTTAGTTATTTATTAGTTCCCTGCCTTAACGTTCAGGATTAAAGAATTTTCACATATTTTATTCAGAATGGGATATATTTAAAAATGATATCGACCAAGCTTAAATATCGCACTGAGATTTGCGGTATTGGTTTGGCTCATTGATTGGGGCGGTATGGTGACCATAGTTGCCTCTGACAACATAATTTGGACTCTGGCAGATATTTGTCTCATTGGCAATGATATCATATGTTCTTATTTGATAATGAGCACATTTCAAAAACGTTTAATAGTTAAATTCATGTTTCTAAAACGACTCGACAGAGAATTTGGTCATTGAGAAAAAATCCAGGAAGAGGGAATCACAAAACTTAAACTGTGAAGGACAAGGGAACTCCATGACCTAACTAATACATCTTAAAAACCTGCAACATCCCGCTTAACGATAAACACGATTAAGCAACTGTTACATCACAACAATAAATTACTTTTCGTCACATCGGAAATCTGTACAAATGCGTATTTGATTTAACAAAGATTGACGGCATATCTATAGAAAAGTACAACGACTTTTCTTTAATTATTTTGATGTGTCACATAGTTCATTTATCATATATATGTTGTTTTATAATATCCGTGTTTAGCATTCTTAAGTTAATTTGTTGGGAGGCGATCAATATGAAATCATAATAATACTTGGTGTTTTACAACCACGTTCCAGTATTGAAATAACACGACTCGATATTAATAAGCACTTTCCTGAGTACATAACCATTATTATAGATCCTTACTGTTCTTTAGAGGAGAGCCGTGCACTTAAATCAATGCCAACAATTCTGGATACTGATCATTCAGTTTAGGTTGTACGGTATAGTAGAGAATCAAATACACGTAATATGTTTGATTTTGTCTTACATTACACGTCATTTATAGTTGATGTTGCAACAAAGATTCATATCTTTCATATTATATATAATAGTAGACAGTAAATACAATTACAAACCATTCTGAAGAACATTTATTATTTTCTGCAGCTATCAATTTATAGAGATTTTTTGTAAATGCCTTTTCCTGTGAGGGATGAAATATGAATTGACTGACAAAGGTAATGGAAAAAAGATCAACGGATAAGCGCCCGAGTCGTAACACTTCTATTCCATTATGATGATCAATTTATCAAACGGAGGAATTCTATTGATCTGAATAAGTGATATATGTATAATCATTTCTACAACTGAATAAATATCTAATTTCTTGTAATTGGCACTTTATAAATGAAGAAATTAAATCAATGTAATAGGTGAAATATGCTTATCAAGCTTTTGTACATAGATATATCTGAAAACAAATGATAAAGAAAACATGTTATGTAAAAATCGTGCACATTTCGCATATATTGTCGTTGGTTGTCGTTTGATCTCTCAGCTAAATCATTCTTCATTGCACTGTGAATAATTAGTTGGAATTTAAAATAATAAAACAAAAACCTACATTAGGGTAATTACATGGAATTAGACAGAAATAAAAGCAATTCCACTGAATCGCATTTGTTGTTATTATATTCATAATGCAGACAGAAAATGAAAGTTTCGAAAGTCGAAATAATATTAAGATACTAAGTGTCAAAACAAAATCCGTTTTAGTTTACAATGATAAGTCTAGCTGCAAATAGTTGATTTTATCAGTATTGATATGGAACAACATGTGTGTAGCATTGCCGAACATACATTGATTGCTGCAATACTATTTGACTTTTGCTGTAGATTTGTAAAGTCACAAATTACTATTATAATACATAATACTAGAGCACACCCGCGACATCGCGGTTCCGTAACTAAATTAGAATACCTACGCCTTATTTTCAGCCTGGGTTTTTTGTATTCGCATTGTCATTTGATAAAGTCATGCTGATTATAAGGTGCACAGTTTTCTCTGCTTTCAAAATCTTTCTGTTTGAATCCGTCCTGGTTTTCTTACTACAACCTGAAACTACTTGTAAATATTTTGTTTCGTCAGTGATTGAATTAAATAGTGTCAATCCTTGTACAATGACGAAGTTCAGATGTGATTATGACCCGTGTATATAGCAAATCACAAATACACCGTTTGGTGGTGCGCCTGACAGAGGCGGAACATACATATTAGGAAACTGGTAACAGATACTATTGGTACCGGTATCGGATTCGACTAGGAACTTGTTGATTATTGGTAATATTAATTATGTGGAAAACAAAAGGGCCTGAAGTGGTGTAATGTTTAATCAGCACCATTGTCCTATATTAGTTATATATAAGATTGAATTCTTTGATTCGTCGTTTTTACGTCATGCCGGCTAACAAATTGTTGGAACTCGTTATTTTAGTAGTATAGATTTCTGTTTATATTATGTATCTACCTACTTTTTGAAACGAAAAAAAATAAATAAATTTAGTCTGTCTTTAAGTCTAACGGTACATGTATAGTAGCATAACATTCAGTTCTCACAATATCGACTAATCTTTCTACAAATACAAATGGGATTTGGTTATTGGATGCAGCATGTAAGATTTTATTTAGTGCTAACATAGATTGATTTCTACAATACTAGTCTAGATTTATATTAACGTTTTTGTAATATATTCACATTATTTCTGTTCAATTTTAAAACCATGGTGTCAAGATATTTGCCATTCCAGATAATAAGAATATTGTATCTATGATGAACGGGAAGTGGCAATGGTGCATGTTGAAATTATACGAAAGAAAACACTTTCTTTCAACTCACCGGAAACGATGTCAATATTTCAATTTGCGTAAATTATTAGAAAAAGGATATTTCATTATAGATTCACTCGGTACGTGATATTTGTCTACTAACGATTGTTGCAATTACCGATCAATTGAAAAGTTCGATAATTCTCGATTTTCAGTATTTAATTTGAATGATTCCTGTCGTACAAGTCTTTGATAATTACCTGTCGGTCTAGCACACATCACGGTACATTTTTAGGCCTTTATTATGTTGTTGTAGTGAATATTGAGGTCATATCTGAAGCTGAGCATACGAGTCATCAATTAGTCGTGTCCATATCTGCGGAATATGCTGTTACAAGTTTGATTTTGGTTTGTAGATTTAATTATATACCCTTTGTTCATATTCGCAATGCATTTTCCCAAAAATATTCTCAAAACAAGTCGCCAGAAATCTGTTTGTCTATTGTTTTTTTGTGTCTTTATTGCACACAAACGTCAACCCAATTTCGGCTTTTATCAATATGTGCATGCTGCCTGTCCTCTATTATAAAACATGTACTTAACCCAAATTCTAAAATTGACGGCCAATAATGTTATTTTGTCTTGTAACGTCAAAGTCATAGAAAATAATTGAAATGTGAAACGTAAAATAGTAAGATTATACACTTAATTCAGTTACCAGTACAATCATGTACTGGGCTACAAAAATATGATAAATATATATGATATTGATATATAGGAAGAAGGTCACATGAATAACCCATAGATGCCTTAATTCGTGAAGTATTTCATTTTTAACCACGCTTATAATCGAAATTTCAAGAGTTAAAATAGGTATATATATAAGATAAAATCAATGCCCGTATCCCATACGACATTAGTTAACTGTTCGAGATGTATGAAAAAGCATTTTTTTCATCCAATTAGAACGAGAAGTCAAATCCGATGTCTCATATAGGGAGAGTACTACGCTTTCTACACCGAACAATACCAGCATTAACTGTTTCATATGTCCGTAGCTTGCTACTTGCAGATAACAGTTTTCTCCTCATTCTAGAAAAACAAAGGATAGGGGGTATCAATCCATGACACAATTTCAGACAAAAAAGAAAGCGCTTCTATTGTTGTTTTTCGTCTAAAGGTCACAAAGAGGTCTTTAACACCCTCATTTTACATACCTATTTTTCCAGTGGAAATTTTGGCAGTCGACATTTCCGCATTTTAACCCGGATTAACTTTTTTTGCATAACCTACATACTGCATTCTATTGTTCATCTGTTCTCGTCCTAAATATGCATGAGGTATCTGATATTAAACGCTAGCTATCGACGATTATTTATACAATAGTCTATGTCGATTTGGGGATCGTCACGTTATGAAAATAGAGAGAATATTTTATTTCTATAGTCATTAAAAAATTTGTATCATTTATTGCTCACGAAATCCCAATAAAATTCTATCTTATAGACATAGTTAATTACTATCTAAAGTCCTTGTGGAGGACAATGAACTAGATTTTTATTCAGTTCCATCATAAAAAAGGTTAAAGGTGAGCAAGTGTACACTTGGTTATTGGAAAAGTAACGAAATTAATAAATCATACTTCAAGAATCATACTTATAAAAGAGAGGCCAAAGATACCAAAGGGACATTCAAACTCATAAGTCGAAAATAAACTGACAACGCTATGGCTAAACAAGAAAAAGATCAATAGACAAACAGACAAAAAACAGTATACCAAACAAACATTGAAAACTATAGCCTGAGCGACACGAACCCCACCAAAAAGTGGGAGTGATCTCAGGTGCTCCGGAAGGGTAAGCAGATCCTGCTCCACATGCGACACACGTCTTGTTACACCTGAAAAGTTTCTTATTATTAGGGCCATTATAACTCGTTGCTTAAGTACAAATTTCAGTGATCTTTACGCAAATAATGAACATTATGAATTTAAGTTCAGTGTAAGGAATGTCATCAGTTACTCTTAGCGAAAAACGAAATAAGTGATATACCTTATTTATATATATATTTTTTTAATAATTTGAATGCAAAACATTAATCAACTAGTTCAAATGTAGATATATTCCAGAAAAGAGTCTAACTGAAAAAGTATCAATCTAAAACCCGACCGTATTGGGTGTTATATATTCACCATTTAAAATTTAGTTTTGATGTTTCCAGACGATCTATGATCTAGGCTTGTAACGCATGTATTCTTGAGCGTACCTGACCTCATGAATGTTATTCACTAATGTTATTAGTAAACAGTGAACATTGAAATAGGTATCATAAAATTGAGAATGGAAATGGGGAATGTGTCAAAGAGACAACAACCCGACCATAGAGCAGACAACAGCCGAAGGCCACTAATGGGTCTTCAATGCAGCGAGAAACTCCCGCACCCGGCGGCGTCCTTCAGCTGGCCCCTAAACAAATAAGTATACTAGTTCAGTGATAATGGACGTCATACTAAACTCCAAATTATACACAGGAAACTAAAATTTAAAATGATACAAGACTAACAAGGCCAGAGGCTCCTGACTTGGGACAGGCGCAAAATGTGGCGGGGTTAAACATGTTTTGAGATCTCAACCTCCCCTATACCTCTAGCCAATGTAGAAAAAACAAACGCACAACAGTACGCACAGTAAAACTCAGTATAAGAGAAGTCCGAGTTCGATGTCAGAAAAGGAAACAAAAGAAAATAAACAAAATGACAATAATACATAAATAACAACAGACTACTAGCAGTTACTGACATGCCAGCTCTAGACCTCAATTAAACTGATTGAAAGATTATGTCTTCATCATATGAATATCAGCCACAATCCCTCTTGTTAGGGGTTTAGTATTATACCGTCATAAAATATATGAGAAGAACATAACCCGTGTCATGCCAACAACTGGTTTTAGAATAAATATGTTAATTCCGATGCAAAGACCCTATAAGTGAATCAATATTAAAGCCAAAATATGCAATCTTTAATGACCTGACAACAGTATCGTAACTATATCCCTTCTTATAAAGGTTTTGTTAGCTTTTGAGGTGAATACTGACATTTTTGTGCTTTGTAAAGAATATTACCATAAAAGATTGGATGTGATATACCCGAACGTATAAGATGTCTGCATGTTGATCATGCATTTACATGCATTCTTTATTTGTATATCTATTTGTGAAGAAGTTTACAGATCGTCCATTCTCATTAATGCATTAGGTGGATAAAAATCAAGGTAAAAAAAGCATGAGGGAATTGCATGAACTCAAAATGAAATGAAGAGAGACTGGTTCGTCGCAAAGGGAAGCATCTTCTTCTGTGCATGCATCAATCGAAATGTGAATCAATATTCAGTCAAAAGACCACAATCGATAAGAAGACACATTCGGCAAATACTAATGGATATAAAGGACTACTGCAGATGTCCAAATATTTATTTTTTAGCTGAATTCATTCAGATCTCTTATCTTTTATCTTTGGTACATATAATTTGATTGACGTACACCTCTGAGGAGCCAAAATTTTCTAGAATTAAACTGTTTTTTCTTAACCTGATTTTTAGGTTTATATGACTGTAAAAAAGTAATTGATGAAGAAAAAAACATATGGTCGTGCACTTATATTTTTGCTACGGCCATTTACAAGTACCCCCTTTTTAATAATTTACCCATTTGTGGGCTATTATCATGAAAATAAAATCACATTTTCACAATTAAACTTTTTTTTCATACTTTCACTTAAGATGTAGTCGACCAATCTGAATAGATTTAGCTTAAAAAACTATAGGTTTGGTAAACTCTTTTCTTTGTACCTCTCACCCATCTTCTCAACATTTTGGCTGATGACACTGACCGGATTGGTTATATCATTTGAAAATTTTATAACTCAAAACTATTTACTGTAAGTAAGGACAGTTGAACTCTTAAGTCGAAAATAAACTGACTTAGTTATGATCTACTAAGGGTCGACAATAGTTTTTGTTCACAATACAATTACAAATTGAAAGTCAGTTTGAATTTACAATTATTGTATGTGGTTCTTGGCCTTGACTGGTTAACTTCTATCTATACTCTTGACAGAAAATGAATAATCATATGTAATCACGCAAACCAGGGGGTAAACACTTGACAAATACTCGCCATGAAAATAGTTTACGTTATTTCGCCCGGTAATGTCTTTCGTTTTGTAAACGTGTCTTTATATACTAAAACGGCATATCTTTGGAAGCGAATTACATGATTTTGTATGGATGGTACGCATTACTCATGATATAATTAGGTCATTTCAACTACTTTCCTAATGCTTTTATCATTGCAGGAAATTTTGGGACGAGGATCGTTGATTTCGGGCAACGTATTAGTCTTACTGTATCCATTTTAGAATTTAAAGACAATATGTATTTACATGTATTCTTCTTCGGTTTTTGTCATTTTTGTCTTAATTGTTCTTTGTCCGGTTTGGTATTTTATATACAAACAAAAATGCTTTCAAATGTTTCGGAGGAAGATGCAGAATGCACGGTGAAGCGGTAAAAACGTTATGGTTAATTTAATCTATCTCCAATGCCTCTAATCACCTAAATGTTCTGTATATAATACCACCAATCACCTAGATAAACCGTAATTAATGGCTTCTATTACCTAGATTTACCGTTAATAATGTCGTCTATCACCCAGAATTCTGTATATTCGATTATTTAAATTTGTCTTGCGATGATCGAAGAGCGGTTTTAGTGACCTAACATGTTTACTGTCTGCGTTGTTCTAACGATTATTATGTCTTATAATAAAGATAAAATTGCGGTTTTTATCCAATGCACTCATAGGTTTGAACGTTGTTTTCAATATACAATATCATATTTTTTTCATTTGGGGTTGTATTATATTTGCCTTCGGATTTATTTGATCTGTTCATCCTATTTCGACTCTTCAAAATTCAAGAGTCGATCCTAAATTGAGGTAAATTATATGGCCTCCCAAATACCGTTTCGATTCCTAACATCACTGAAGAGACATTAATTGTCGAAATCAGGATATGGTGTACAAGTTTTTGCACCTCATGTTTGCGTAATACCATCTTTTCCGCAAGTTAAAATGTTTTCTGTTCGGTATTAAATTAACAATAAAGATCCGATGTATTTTCTGTTTGGTATTAAATTAACAATAAAGATCCATTTTGTTACATCTTGTGATACATTTATTTTGCAATCGCCAATGGCATTCAGCAGGGATTAAGAACATCCGTTGTTCGACCTGTTAGTCAAATGCGTTTTGTTAAAATATTCTTTTTCACTTTTTTGGTCTTTTGGGAAATGTTGTTTGTGCTGTCTTTAGACCCCTCTACCAAGAAATTTGTTTTGCATGCACATGTATAAAAATTGCGGTTTTTATCCAACGCAATCATAGGTTTGAACGTTGTTTTCAATTTAGACTTATTTCAATAAATATATATATTGTTATTTCGTATGCAATACAGATATTGCCTTCATTTACAATTTTCAACTCACATTAAATGCTACTTCTTTTCGAATGAACCGAATAGTCTATTGTTTTGTTTATTGGTCTGAGTCTAGAATTTTGTCACCATCCGATAAAATTTACCTTTAATCATTATATTTAGAGTACGAACCGTTTATTATTAATCAAGAACATTAACATTAATCTGTGTGAAAATGTTCAGATGTCATCTGCACTGAATGATCAGATAATCGAACACGTTGTCGTAGAGATTTCAATACATGAGTCCCTCGAGTAAATCAAATGCTAATTTTTAAACCTGCAGATATTGTTTTTTACATTTTTGTTTCTTTCCATGATAATCTCTATTCATTTTTTTTTTTTTTTTTTTTTTTTAGCTTCAATTCTGTTCTTACTGTTTTGCAGTATGTAATCATCTAAATACGGCCATTTCGTTTATATTGCTTTTTTTCCATATAAATGACAAATTTGATTATTCTGCCAACTGCACTTTCAGGCAATTATAGTTTAGTTAATTAAATTGATGATGTTTATTCGACAACTTGCTGTCGGTGGTTTCTGTAGAAAAGTGCCAAGTTTGTTTCTGGTGTTAATTTGTGAAAGTGTAAATATTTGTTACGTCAATATTAAAAACTGTTTCAAAATTAAAAGCTGCAATATGTGTTTGAGAAGTTATTATTGTAGACACTTTTACAGTTTCCAAATGTTTTAAATCAGTAAAATCGTTGGTTTTTTTTTGTTTTTTTTTTTTCTTCAAACTATTCAAGCAACTCTAAAGATATCCTTTTTCCAATTATTGTACACTGTACGATTTTTACTGTTTTAACCCATTTTTTTTTTCTCAAAGTGTACCCATTGTACAGGTGGATACTTATATTGTAAATGAGAGGCAGAAGATACTGAAGGGAATTCAAACTCATTATTCGAAAACAATTTGGCAAGCCATGGCAAAAAGCGAAACCGATAAAAAAAACAACGTAAACAAAACACAACATAAAGCCTGAACAACACGAACCCCACCACAAATCAATGATATCATGTGCCACAAAGGGATAAAAAGATTCTGCTCCACATTCGACACCTGTCTGTAACAATTGAAAAATATAAAAAATCATTACAATTAGAACACGACCACGACATTGGTGGCCCTGGCTGAATTGAATGAGTATACGTCAAATTTTTATCCTGGATTTGTAGCGTTCGAGATTTCATCTGATGAAGTCAAGCAATATATTAGACGGAATATTTCTCCGCTTGCAACATTTTTTCTATATGAACCTGTCCATGTTTACAAGCCTTGTTCTTAGTATCCGACTTTGACTGTGAGCAACTGGACGGGTTTCAGAGTGAAGTCGAAATAGTTTATCCTGCTAGATTTGTCTCATATAATGATGTTCATAATGTATTGAGGTTCAAGGTTGCTCCTTGTTATCCCCTACGTTTCTAAAGAAAGTGTGGATATGTTTTAATGGGTGTTTCTGTCTATAATAAATAATTCCTTGTTAATGTATTTATTATTGAATTATATAATAATCAATATGTCTGTTCAATAAATGATGAGAATAAAGGGTAATTCTATTTCAAAGTCCATACCGATTAAATACAAGTACTTTCTTCAAACCATTTAGACAGCCATTATATACAGGAAAGTCGAAACAAACATATATTCCTAAAAATATGTTAGGCGTAAAATTTGAAACAACAAACACGTTTCTTTGATCTTGATTCATACGTATTATTAAAATCTTATCTAGCTCTAGATAAGTATACATAAATGAAAAAAATGACCAATAAACCAATTCCCTTGAATCTGAAAACACTTATACTAAATATATAAGAAATCCAATTTCCTCACATCAAATGTTTTAGTAAAAAAAATATGTAGAGGTATCAACTGTTTTAAACCAATATTCCTTAAAAGATCATTTGCATTTTTACATCTGTAATTTTGTATAAGAAACATGATTCGATTTCATTCATTCTTTTAGAATAAACTAAACAGACTCGTCTTCATAATCTTATCTAAAATCATTTAATAGTCAGAGTCCAATTCTGTGATTGATTATTTTTTTTTGATGCCTCTTTTGTTATATTCAGATTTTTTTTTATTGGTTTCAAGCGCAAGTAGTAGGCATAAAATCAGAAACCATTGATAGTGACGGAAGGGACCTCTAAAAATCATTTTGTTTTCATAATTATTCCCAAACTATACCAAAATGAAATATCATTAAGAGGATAACAAACGTTAGGTTACAAAGCAAGCTAATGTTTGAGGGTCTGGATTGGGGGTTCTTCATTTCTGTTTTCTTTATTTGTTTAGGCCTTTTTTTCTATTCTTTATAATTTTTTACCCATTATTCTCTATTCTTTCTATTTTAGCACCTCATTATTTTCTTTTTTTTGTCCATTTTTTCTCTATTCTTTATTTATTTTTTTTTTATTATTATTCTCTATTCTGTAAGGTCCACCCACACCCTCATATTTCATTAGTTTGATTCCCTACGTTGTCTATAAATTAAAAGTAATAATGAAATAACCAAAAACCTGCCCATGCCAAAATCAACTTAAGTATAAAATGCAGGTCAAGTTCAAAGTTGCTGGCTTTATTTTGATGCCTATGGATGCTGCTAGAATCTTTCAAAATTACCTGAAGAACTAGGTTATTGAGAATTTGAGAAATCAAATTAAGAAGTAAAGGGAAAACTAAGATCATTGATTGTGACATTTACCCCGTTCCATTGAGAAACAAACTTGAAATTTAATTTGCCTTTTTCTGTAATAAGTTCCAATACTGTGAAACATAAAAGGTTGATAATAAATTTAAGGAAAATTTTGCATCAAATAGCAAATAAAGTCATCATATATACTATGCTCAATGCACCTGGTCTCGTTCCGTTTTGAAAATGATACACCGATTTCCATCCCCGTGTTTGTTAGTTTTCGACAAGGACTTGTGGTATTTTAACACTATTAATTGAATCTTAGTCTTAAATGACCAAACTGATTTTAACCTCTCCTGAAAATTCTGATCTTAAAACACGTTTAATTTTTTAAGATTTTAAGCTTCTTTTGAGGTATGTTCCTAATGTAATTAAGTACTGCTGAGTCAACCCAGTATTATTCAATTTACAACAATTGAACATGTTTAAATCATTGACTTAATATATCTTAATTGACCGCAGAATAATTGTCCTTACATTAATTAATTTACCGCAGTGGATTAGTCTAGTCTGAAAATGACCGAAAGACTGAACGTGATAATAGATACAGATTTTCACTCCAGTGATTATACATTTTTCACTAGAACCTGGGGAATTTTATATAACATTGTTATACTACGTTCATATTTGACCTTTCTTTTCTAAAACTAATAACACATACAATATCGGATCTTTAGTTTTCTTGAAATCAGAAAATTTAAGTTTGTTCATGTAAAATCTGAACTGCACTTCTATGACTTTTATCTTTAATAAAAAAAAAAAAAAAAAAAATAAAGGTTAATACCCTTTCAGTCACAGTTGATAAATATGACTTCTGTCATTCTTTTTATGTGAGTATGGATGGGGGTCCTTCATTTATGTATTTTTTAATTTTAAGGCATGTTTCTCTATTCTTTATACTTTTTGCCAATTATTCTCTATTCTTTATTATACTAGTATTTTAGCACCTCATTATTCTCTATTCTTTATATTTTTTGCCCATTATTCTCTATTCTTGTAACCCCCATCCACACCCCCATTTATGAACCTCTGTGTCGACAAGCATGTAATTGTACTAGGCTTTCATATGTTTTCAGCTAGCGTTCCTGGTGAAGGTCCAATCGAAAAGAGCTTCATACGTATTAAGTTTATAAATGCCGTTGTATCTAGCACTTGGTCGATATCGCTCCTTATAGACTGTTAGTTCCCAAGGGTACTACTTCGCTCAGTAGTCAGAGCTTCGCCACTGAGATGATTATAACATATATTTCCTACATTTAGTTTCCAAGTTCTTTAGAAAAAATAACATAAACGTTATTAATTTTACCGCACCAGAAGCGCATTTCTACAATCAATGTCTCTTCGGTGATGTTCAAAACCGAAACATTTAAAAACCAAAAATATATTACAAACGTTGAAGAGATGATCACACAAAAACGATTACCTAAAGTATAGTCAATTCCGGACAAGGAATCAGACCTTTACATGAGGAAGATATATTTCTTAATGTTAAATGATTTTCAATATGTAATAACACAAATTTCTATCCAACAATATCAGTATTTTAATGCCAGCACAGAAGTACTGGCTTATGGGCTAGTGGTACACTCGGGGACTAACAGTCTACCATCGGATGCATCGACCCAGTTGTAGTTATAACATAAAAGGTACCAATTTTACTGCATCAGATGTGCACTTTGATAATTCATGCTTCTTCGGTGATGCTCGAGGCCAAAATGTTTACAAGTCCAAACCTTAATAAAACTTTGAAGAGCAAAGCTGACATTGAATTAATTTATCTATTTATCTTAAGTCCTGTATGGGTCAATATATCCTTAAGTATTTGTATATCCTTGACTTTCACATGTTTGATTTTTAAACAGTAAAACGCTTAGGCCGCACCGCATTTACAAGTTGTTATCTTTTTTTCAATATTTATTATTTTAAATTAAGGAACTAGAAGCATTTAAAACTGTTGATTATATATGAAACAGAACTCATTAACATAAAATCTCTTTCAGTCAGAAAGATAATTATTTCAGTTCATGACGGATTTCATCCACTCAGTCAAATAATTAGTTGATAATTGACTTACCATCAAAATACCGATAAAATATATTCACACAGCAATTATTGCATTAAATTACAGAGTAGTGTTAAAAGATAGCGAGGTAAACGAAGTCTGATGATTATAAGAGCTTCCATGCGATTAAAAAAATGTCCAGAGGCCTCAGCCAGATATTATTAGTAGAACAATGACAGTGGCAATAATTTCTTTTTTAGCAAGTTTTATTCAAGGTTATTTTAGACATAGTTAATATTAAGGCTGGTCTGTATTACGGAGGAATAAAATATATGTCAAAGGTTGTTTTTTTTTTTTTTTTGTTTTAATATTGTGGAATGGTAGATGAAGCATTCCTTAAAGTAATATTTTGTTCCGCGACAACTTTGACTTGTGAAATATTATTGAAGTTTTATATGTAAGTCAAGATGCCGTACTTCTGGTGGAATTCTGTTCCACTTTCCTCCATAAATCGCAATACCACGTCACATGATAATTGATCAAGCAACTTATTCCATGGCTATCTTGACAACGTTAAGCAAGGTAAATGTAGGTCATAACGGATGACTTACTGTTAAAACTCGTTAAAGAGAGAAAAAATATTCCAAAAGAACATCCAATCTCACAAGTAAAACAATATACAAGTCTTATGATATGGTACCACGGAGGAGCATTTCGTCTACATCAGACTCAAATCAAAACAGTTGAAAGGCCCTATCAAAAACAAAGTTGAAAAGCACAATATTTAACAATTTCAAAAAGTAGTGCAATATAAAGCTGAGGATATCTTTAACTCGGGGCAAAACAAATTTTATGTTCGAATAATGTTAGAATACTTTTAGATGAAATATCAATAACTGTCATAGCATTTATAGTATACCGTTAAAAAGAAAGGTTAAGTTTCAACGTTTTCAAAAAGAATGAATTTCGTTAATTAGTATCGCGATCTCCACATTTGAACAAGGGTAATACTGAGATACTTATGTTCTTTAACAATCGCTTGAAAAAAGGCAAAGGATACCAAGCGGATATCGAAACTTACAGGTCAAAGAGAAACTTCCAACATTTTGGCAAAAAAACAAAAGAGACCATCGTTTACACGTCCACAAAAAACCTTATTAAAGATGGAAATTTCGTTATATAGCAGCACTCATGAACAAAAATCTCTTTCAGTCAGAAAGATAATGATTTCATTTCATGGCGATTTTTATACACTTAATCATATACTTTAGCAGATAACTGACTTACTATCAAAATATAGATAAATATGTTCTCACAGCAATTATTGCATGTAATTTACATGGTAGTGTTAAAAGATAGCAAGGAAAACGAAGTCTGATCATACGATTATAGGAACTTCCATGCGATTAGAAAAATGTCCAAAGGCTTTACCAGATATTGTTAATAGAACAATGACAGTGGCAATATTTTTTTTTTACATAGATTTTTGAAGCTAATGAGTAATTTGGATGAATATTGTGTCAGTCAGTCAAAGTTAATTTTTTTTATTGTTGAATGGCAGATACATCATCCCTTGAAAAAAAAAGATATATTTTTGGACGACAATTTTGACATTAGTGAAATATAATTGAAGCGTTATATGTTAGTCAAAATACCGCTTTTTTCTGGATAAAATCTGTCGTACTTTCCCCCATAAATCTCAGTATCAAGTCACATGATTGATGATCAAGTAACGTGTCACGTGGGTATCTGAATAACATAAAGCAAGGGGAATGTGTTTCATAACAGTTGAATTACTGTTAAACCTCATCACAGATATACAAGGCGTATCATTTTGGTTGGAAGGACGCGCATTTCGTCTACATAATACTGATTAAGGGCGCTCGAATCAAACAGTTGAAAGGCCATTTCAAATACCAAGTTGATGAGTACTAAAACCTAACAATTCCTACATGTATTGCCTGATACAACTATAAGACTTACTATAATTGAGGGTAGAAAAACCGTTCGATTCGAATAATATAAGCAAGTTTTAGATGTGCTATTATCACCTATCATAGAACTACAAAGTAACGTTAAGTTTCAACATTTTCAAAAAGGATGAACTGTTATACATCAGTCTTGCAATTTCTATATTTTAACAAGAAAAATGCTGAGATACGTATTTTCCTTCACCACTTGCTTTACAAAAAGAGATGGAAGATCTTCGACTTATGAGTTTTCAAGATCTTCCATCTCTTTTTGTAAAGCAAGTGGTTGAAGGAAACTCAACTGGCAACTAACACCAAAAGACCTCGTCAACAAAAAACACATAAAAACTAAAGACTTAGCAACACAAACGCCACCAACACAGAGGTGATCTCATGTACTCAGGAAGGGCGAGAGCGTACTCCAATTGTGGCACCCGTTATAGTGCTCATAGTAAGAACACATCCGGTAATCAGTCGCATTCGGTGAGGTCAAAATCACAGAAAGGAAGATGGGATTTTGGTCATGACAATTGATCGTTTTCGTTGTCATCTGTGACGTAGATATTCTCTAACGGTCAACCAAACTCGTGATTGCTTCCTTAAGACTTTCGAAGGTATGACTCTTTGCCACTTAAGAACTTGCTCAAAAGTTTATGCAACAGTTTTTTTTGTAAGTTATATTAACGGAAGAGTTTTAAAGTTGTCATTTATTAATTGAGCAATGTTAATTAGTTAGTAAGTATTTTTAAATAAATCTGGGGGTTCAATAACAGCACGTTCTAAACTATTCTGACATCGGACTCGGACTTCTTTTGAACTTATTTTACTATGCGTATTGCTGTGTGCTTGTTTATTCTACATTGACTAGAGGTGTAGGGGAGGGTTGAGATCTCACAAAACTTGTTTAACCTCGCCGTATTTGTGCACCTGCCCCAAGTCAGGAGCCTCTGGCTTTTGTTAGTCTTGTTTGTTTTTGTAATTTTAGTTCTATTATATGTTTCGGAGTTTAGTGTGACGTCCATTTTCACTGAACTAGTACACATTTTTGTTTAGGAGTCAGCTGAAGTCCGCATCTGCGTGCGTGATTTTCTCGCTGTGTTGAAGACCCATTGGTGGCCTTGGGCTGTTTTCTGCTCTATGGTCGGGTTGTTGTCGCTTTGACACATTCCCCATTTCCATTCTCAATTTTATGAACAATCACATACCTGCTTTCACGGTTATGTATTAAATAACCAGCAATCCTTAACTTAGCAAGGCAAACGATGTGGTCTGCTATTTAGTGTTTCAAGGACTTTTAAGTGAAGGAAATATTCAAATAAAGTTGCTAGAAATAGTAAATAGAACATGTTAAAACAATGGAGTCAATTTTAAAGTCCTATATTATATCAGTTAACTTAAAAAGAAAATAACATTTTGGATTGAATGTTTTCACTGAACTTTGCCACCCAAACCCAATGTAGAAAACATAAGTAGATATAAGAAAATGTGGTATGAGTGCCAATGAGACAACTCTCCATCCAAGTCAAAATTTATAAAAGTAAACCATTATAGGTCAAAGTACGGTCTTCAACACGGAGCCTTGGCTCACACCGAACAGTAAGCTATAAAGGGCCCCAAAAATTACTAGTGTAAAACCATTCAAACGGGAAAACCAACGGTCTAATCTATATAAAAACGAGAAACGAGAAACACTTATGAACCACATCAACAAACGACAACTACTGAACATCAGATTCCTGACTTAGGACAGGTGCAAACAAATGCAGCGGGTTTAAACGTTTTAATGATACCAAACCTTCACCCTTTTTCTGAAACAATAGTGTAACATCACAACATAGAAAGACACACTATAAAATATCAACTGAAATAGCTTAACTCAATCAAAGGACATATTAACACCATTAAACATACACTGAACAAATAAATTTGACCTATGATACAATGTAAATACAAAATAAATAAACTAAGGAAGAATAATAAAAGTAACATGTTATATCGGTATGAAATGTTAAACAATTTAAGAAAAACAATATGCTCGAACAAAAATATCAGCCATTTGCAATAACTTTAAACACAGGTAAATGAAAATAATTTTGTTGTTAGGTATACGTGTACAGTTACAATAGAGAAAGGAAATATTTTACAAAATAAATAATTTAGATGTTCATAGTACGAAGTGGAAATTTATATTAGTACCAAACACTTATCAAAGCTGGTATATAGACCAGATATAATCCTTAATAACATTAAATAACAAAAAGCATTACAATTAGTATCAACAGGTCAAATAAACAAGAAAGTACGATTTGAGAGTACTCGCAGTTACTGACAGCTAGTTAAAAGCCAAAACAATTAATAATAAAAAATCATGCATCAGAGACTAAAATCAACTAAAACACATCCCAGGGATTTAGTATTTTAACGTCATGGACAGTCAAAGTATCTGTTAATTTGTAGAAAACTAAAGGTAACGTTATTTCAAGTTATAAAATAATATTACCTCAGTAGCTGATTTGGGAGATAAGCTTTAGCAATCCCATTTTTTAAAGGTTGAAATAAAAGTATGTAAAACTTGTTAACATCTTCCGTTATTTCCATATTGATTAGAGAAAAGGGAGAATATACTAAGAGGACAATCAAAAACCGTAAAAAAAGACAATCAACTGCATGGCCAAAAGCAAAAATTACAAATAAATAAAAGTTCTCAACACATTACATAAACAATATCCCTAATGCGCCTTAAGTTGAGGCACTCAAACATATTGCTTAAACATAAAATCTCGGTGGTATTGGAAATGTTTCAAGCTTTAACAAGTGACTGAGCTTAACCATTTGTGCTAATTTAGAAAGTAGAAGACATTAGAAACGTGTAAAACCTGTGAAGTTACTACATGTATACAAAGAACTAAATTTTCAAGGAAAGTATTGCGTGAAAAAAAAAAAAAGATTTGAAGAAGCCACATATCAAGAGGCTTTTCGGTTCGTGTTAAATTACGGGAAAATGAATCACACTTCGTACCCCGAAAATTTATGTGAAAATGTCTTGGCTTCGAAACGAGTCATCATACAGATATCCACGTTTTCAACATGGCCAGATGAATCGAAGAAAAGGCTACCATTACCGCCTCGCTAAAATGAATTGCGCATCTTGACCCATCTGTGCCCTTTTTCGAGCTCTTCATCGTCCCGAATCTTAAAAGATGTCTATGAATTAAACAAAATTTATCAAAGATCATCCATTAACAACATTTTTGGCAAATAAAACAAACCAGTAAGATTCTAACTTATGATATGTACAGGACTAGGTGGTTTGGTAAGACTGGTTGGGTTTTTTTCTTTTCTTAATAGATTTTACGTCTCCACATTATTTTACCTGAAATATAATCGTCACTGTTCATTTTAAAAAGTTATTTCTCCGACGATAAATACATTATTAAGTCCAGCTTGATAATAAATAAACTCATCATAAACACCAGGATTGAATTTAAGCATAACTGCTACCAGTGAACAGTAAAATTCATTCTTAATTTCTAAAAAAATGAAAAATCCTCTGAATAATACAATTGATATGAAAATAAAAACAAGTGGTATGGTTGCCTGTGAGACAACAAAAAAAACAACCATTTATCATGCGTCCGAAGCGCTATTCTGAATTTACCGTCACTAGGAACTCTCAATGCCGAATACATAAAAGGCAGACTGACCACGAAGACAACAACAGGTCACTGTATGACCTCCAGTAATGCGCACGGTGTTTTCCATGTAGCTATATTGTAAAGGTCCCCGCCGGGAAAACAATATTTTATTGTAACAATTCAAGAGAGAAAACAAATTTCTTTTTTTCATATTACATTGTCACGATAAACCTTTTTTAACCACATCAGATGTAGATGGTTTGTACCCCATAAAAATCAATACAAATAACCTGGGAAAGCCGAATAAATCATTTAATACATAAACATAAAGACATGTGGTATTATTGTTAATGATACAACTATCCAGCGTTACAATGGCGTTGATGTAAGCAATTATAGATTAATGTACGGCCTTTAATGAGCAAAACCCAAACCATATAGTCAGCAATTAAAAGAAGCGACACGGCAATATGATGACTTAATTCTTCTTAGAGTGATGTGGTATTAAATTGTTTTTGGCATTGTATGCGATATGCAAAAAGAAATTATTACATATTCATGGTCATTTTAATTAAAATCCTAAGTAAATCATTTTTGACGTAATGTTCACTTTAGGAGGCGACCTTCAAATTAATGAGTTTGCATGACTTGCCAATAGACAATGTTAACTGTCAGTAGTCTATAATTGCTGATTTTATAGTCTGATTTCTATGTTTCGTAACACTTGAAAGGCCAACTTTGTAACATTTTGATTCAATTATCTAAAATTGTACTTGTATGTTAATTCCTTAGGCCTTTAATGTATATATACGTTTGCACTGTAGGCATTTCGGCTATTCGTAAAGCATCGGTAGACTTACAAAAAATTGTTGACATGCCTCCCTTTATCTTGAAGTTTATAGCTGTCTTACATTAGCATCGCTAATGGTACATTTTTAGGCTCGGCTAGCTATGCAAGCAGTCTAGATGGTGATTCCAATTTGTGAACTAGTAAATTTAGCATGTTTAGGATGTTCGCTCCACTATTTGAAATTAACAAGCTTCTTTAAAGAATGTTTTGAATTGATAGTACAAAAATAACGGAACTTAGAAAAATGACTGGTCGGTGTCTTTGTTTTAAGATATAAAAGATTGAAAATTTGGCGAGAAAATTACTCTTTCTAGATTTTTCATACATTTAACAATGGCACTCTTTTTTTATAAAAAAAAAAATTATGAACAAATAACAAAGATTTTAAAAAAGATTTTCGAAAATGGTATTTTAAACAATATGTTATCAAATTATGAAAAAAGGTAGGAATTAGCGGGCAAAATTTTTATTGGAACCGCATGGAAAAAACTAAATTAATCCGAATATCTGACAAAGAGTCAAAAATAAGAGTAGCAAAAATACTTAAGACAGATCTTGGCAAATTGTTCTCTATTGTTATAATTAGTGTTTTAACTGAACTCCCGGAACTGTTAAGAGAGAATAAATAAGTTGAAAAAGAATTTGATACAATCACCGTTATTAGTACGGTATGATAAGATTCTGAAATGTAGTGGTACTTGCATGTTTCAAGTAGATTTTATATATACACAATAATAATTTTTACTAGTGGTGCACATTTACTCCTATGGTTAATCTGAAATAATAATACTTTTAGTCTAATTGATTACAGAAAGAGAAGGGTTATAGATCCCAAAATCCAACGACTGATAACGTTTTTTTTTTTTTTTTTTTTTTATTTCCGGTTTTCTTGTTCCGGTCAACTTGATTATTAGTGTTGTTGCGAAAACAATTTTATTGAACATTATACTGAAGACAGATAACTTCACCTGGACAAATTCAGGTCAATTAACAGCAGATGGGTCATGTTATTGATTCATATATGATCTTGATTTTACTTGAAATAGAAATCGAAAATGTATAATAACTTTAATTTTCTAAAATATAATTGAAATATAATTGAACAAATACTATTTGAATAGATGCCTATTCTTGTAGAAGGCATGTTAACATGTTGAAAATGGTGTTCTGATTATCTTAACACATAAATTTCCCAAAACCAACATATAGATTTTTTTTTACTGTTGCTATTTAAATATACATTCGATTGGGTTTTTTACAAATAAAGGGTCACCTACACTGGTTCTGATGTAGTAATCAATCTTTTATTTGTGGGTTGGCAAAGAAAATTGTAAAAACTGCATATTACTTATTTTCCGCACCAGGACATTTTCTACTTTCTAGTAAATTTATCTAACACTATTTAATAGGAGGTATTAAGTTTCCTCTATAAGAATATTTAGCTATACTTAGGTATAACTTGATTTAATTTATCAGACAAGTTGAAAGCGTATGTTTGCATACTAATTTTTTGTTTAATGTTTGAGTTAAACTATACTCTTCTTGTTCAATGTAGATATGTAATATGTTTCTTGTATATATTTTTATCTAATAAATGATATATTATTCCGAAGCACATATTAATCACAAAGAGAACATTGATAATGTACCAGTCAATTAGAACAAGGGAATGGACAAAGGAAATACATCATTTTATTAAGATTGTTGTTATCAACGAATATTAAAGGGACTGTTATCTTTAAATGTATATGATCCACGGATATTGGGTTAATTCAGTTATGGTTGCCTCTATGGCGAATACTTGATTGTTTTGGTGGATAAGAATTCAGTACACTTTATATATATATATATATATATAAAGTGTACTGAATTCTTATCCACCAAAACAATCAAGTATTCGTCATATAGGCAACCATAACTGAATATATATATATATATATGTCAATTATGTGATGTTCGTTTTGATTTGTGAAGGGAACAAGAGTAACAAGTGTCGATCACATTCGATAAGTAAGTTTATGACAATAGTTATCACATTATGGGTGATCCAGTGCACCAAGCAATTTTCTGGAAAACGAATTATGTATATGTCTCACAACTTTATTACATTTTAAATATGCTAGAGTGACAAGAATCGAGACCTTTTAGTAAGTGTACATATTAAACAGACATCGTGAAAGAAAATAAAATAATATACATTAAAAACGATTTTTGGTATTGATATTATTTGAGCCTTCAATTCCAGATCACGCGTGATTTGGATATTTTTGTGCTTATCTCGGAAGGTGAAAGTTATTCTTAATAGTTGTGTGCTTTTCCCTTTAAACATAGGGAAGTTTTAATTAGATATAAGAAGATGTGGTATGAGTGCCAATGAGACAACTCTCTCACAGGCAAACAACCCATATTAAGTCTATTTGTTTACTAGTGGGTAAATTTTGTCAATAGCTGTTATTCAATTACATTAATTTTATAAATTTAACTTGACCAGATGCGAGTGTCGACATTTGATGTCCCAAGAGTTTCCTTTAGTGGTGGTCAAGGTAAAAACAAATTACAAACTCCAGAAAATGAATCATCTTGTAGTTTCTTTATGAGAATGCAGGAATACACTTTCATTTTCTATTGTAAAGTATTCCGAACCGATAGATTATAATAAGATATATTTTTGTGGTTTTTGCCTTTAGAACATAACCTTAACAAAAGATTAAAAGATTTCTTTGCCAATGCATTAATTATTAATTTTCATGTCTGCTGTTATTTTGCAGTGAAATTAGGTATACACACCAAATGCACTTTTTGATTAATAATTATAAAACTGAAAAACAGACATAATATGCAGACAATAATTATCTTACAGTGTATTGTGTCCTATTAAGTATAAGTTTTTTTTTCTTCAGGTAATTAATATCAGTTCTTTGAAACAACAATGTTTGATGTTAAAAGGTTCAAAACGATTCATTTAAATTACAAAGATAGTGATTGAGAAAGGTAAATGAAGCAGTAAATTCTTTAACTAAATTTCTGAACATTCCTTTATTTTTCATGTCTTGAAAAAACCTATTTATTTGTCAGTTATCCATAGATATGATTAATGATACATTCAGCTATGTTTTAAAGTGTAATCTATATCCCTTTTAACACTACTATAGATCTTTGGAATCAGACGTTGATGTTTAAGAGCTCAGTGGTAGGTATTAAATAGTATTAAAATAAAATTAAAATACCTAACTCTTAAAGTTTAACGAGAAAACTTCTTGATTTCATTATAATAGGTTAACTCAATCAGTGGAAAAATTCCCTAAAAGATCTGAACTGTCAGATACAATATACATTTTGCAAAGTTCAAATATAATAAGCGGAAGATACAATAGGATAAAATAAAGTCGAAGATAAACTGACAACGCCATGGCAAAAAACGAAACACAACTTAAAAACAGAAGGCTCTAGAAAGGTAAGCAGATCCTACTCCACATTATCTTCAAAACCGGAAAATAGAAAAATTCAAATAATGCTGTTTCGATACAATATAAAAAGGAACGTTCGGTATGATCATAAATGAAATACATATCAATAAAAAGCAAAAGAAACACATATAAACTATGAAAGATCACTTGACGGCGCTAATAGAGTAAAGTAAGTATAAGTTCCTATTTGACAAAATGCGGGAATATTCACTCAGCTCTCCCCTAACCTTGAACAGTGGTGTTACAACACGATATATAAACAAACTGAACAATTAGTCAGATCGGTACGTAGTTCAAAACAATTAACAAAAAGACATAAGGCTCAAAGTATCGATGTACGATACTTGCTTTTACTGATAGATAGTCTTAAGCAAAAATTAAGCTGAAAAACGTGCAGTTTACGGAAACATTTCATGAATTTGAAGTAAGCAGCCGGTTCGTTATTCGATATTCGATATTCAATATGCAATCGGCTGCTAGCAGTCGGTTCGATATTCAAATTTAGTTGAAAATCATAAAAATTAAATTATTCGATAACATTAAAAGCATGATAGTCATAGTTAAAAGAAGTGAAAAGATATGTAGGAAATCGTTTTATGACCAATTCAAGCTGTCGTTAATTCTTTAAACATATTCCAAAAGATCATCGAATTTTATGGACATTGAGAGATCAGTGGGTCTAGCCATCGCCTTGTGCCCTTTGACCTGAATTTTCGACGATTTTTAGCTGAAAAGTGACAATTTAAGCCCTCCGTAGATATCGGAAATGACAATATTCTGGGAAATCCTTTTGAAACTATCTGTATATATACATAGTCTAAAGGATCATTCAATTTTATGGATATTGAAAGACCAGGAGGGTCTCACCGTCATTAAAGCGGTCTCCGGTATGTTTTAACTATATATTTTGAATATCAAACTGGCACTTAGAAGACAAGAAGTTTACCCAAATTCCTTTTGGTGTCATTTGTATCTTTATATTTTCTAACTATTTGCATAATTTTATGAAGATTGAGAGATCAGGGGGTCTAGCCATCGCCCTGTGCCCTTTTACCTGAATTTTTGACGATTTTTAACTGAAAAATGACAATTTCTTTTTTGGGGGGCTTTCCATAATTATTTCTATTTCTATTCTTAAATTTTACTAAAATGATCGTTTGTTTTTGTTTCTACAAATATCACGTATAAAAGTACTACTTTGATTGCATTTTATTGATAAAAATCTATATGTCATAAAGACAAATGTGCGATTTACATATGGGTTTATATTTAAGGACAATGGGAATTTGCGACAGCTTGAAGGGGTCATATACGATTTCCCAAATATCTTTTTACTCCTTTGATCTATGACTATCATGTTTTAAATGTTATCGAATATTTAGATTTTTATTATTTTCAGCTAAGAAATTTGAATATCGAACCGACTGCTAGCAGCCTGTTGGATATTGAATATCGAATAACGAATAACGAACCGGCTGCTAACTTAACATACATAAACATTTCAGGCATAATCATGACAACAATAAAAAAAATACAGCAATTAAGGTTTTACAAACTGGATCGCCCAAAAATAAAAATTTGAATTGATATAAAAATGAGTATTGAAGAGACACATCCTTTGCCTTGTAATATGTCACCTACAGAGCCAGTTAAGAGTAACTGTAGTGGGTTTTTTTTTATCGTATAGAGTGTGGTATTCAGCAACGACAGACAACCATGTTTCATATACCCAGTTTTATGTCGAACATTTTTAACCCAGTAACATACGTTATGCGCATGTCCCAAATCAAAAGTCTATAATTCTGTATTTGTCGTTGGCTCCTGTCTGTCATATTTGTCTTATCGGTCATTGTTTTTTTCATAATTCCGACTGATTATCTTTTGTATTTGTCATGTCGAGGCCTTTTATTGTAGGCCATACATTGACATATAGTTGCTGCCATCCACGTTATTTAAACTCTGCTGGATAGTTATATCATTGGTAATCATACCATATTTCCATCTTTTTAAGTGGCTGTATATATATATGTATACGGTACAGAAAACAGATAATCCTTGCTTCATTTAATGTTTCGGTCTGGTAGGCCTACACCGCAACTCTCATCAATGTACAATATTACAAAATATTAATGTTATTTTATTCGTCAAAATGAAAACACATTTAAACAATTTGTTTTGTATGACAACATACAATCTTGGATATAGGTATTCCTTTTGATAGTTTATGCAGACCAAGTAATAAACATAGCATATGTGGTGTTGTTTTAATTTTAATTTCTCTCTTTGCAGCTTTTCAAATGATATAAAAAAATATTATTTATAAGTGTGTATGTGATTGTTGTGTAAAAACAATGTCCTAAGAAAAACCATGTCCACAAAATATAACAAGATTATCAGCAAAAGTACTTGTAGTAAGTGCGGAAAACGGTAGTAAAGATTGCGCATCTTACATAAGGCAGCACAATCAGACTTATGTGTCATCTTCCTATATTGGATTTACTAAGCATTGGTTGGAGAATGAAAAATGTTATCACAAGATGTTTTCCCGGTGTCCTTTTAATCATATAAAAATTAACAAAGTTTCAAAATCTAATGTATACCAGTGTATAACAAAAACATTCAAAGGGTAAAACTAACTCACCACAATACAAATGTACAAATAGAATAGCAAAATGTCAAATTGATTGATTTAATGCAACTTTCAACACTATTGTGCTATTTCGTGGCGGTCAGTTTTATTGGTTGAGGAAGCCGGAGTGCCCGGAGAGAACCACCGACCTTCGGTAGGAAAACTGACAATCCTAGTCAATTCAGATTGGAGTCAAGTGCACCTGCCCCGTGCGGGATTCGAACTCACAACCTCAGTGTTGACAGGCTAGTGTTACAGTAGTTCGACTACATAGACCACCCGGCCACTGAGGCCCTCAAAATATTGAAAATATAACGAGAAACACAAAATAACTAAATGTACTCAATAGAAATATTCATGACATTGCATTAATAATCCTATAAATAAGCATATACTAAATATATAAAGGCGAAAGAAGTTTACCGTAAATGTCATAAACCAATAAAATATAGATATGCAATAAACCGTTATGAAACTAGCAATATAAAACAGATTCAAGGAATAAAAGACCTTAATGCTCACAATCATTGGAACCAAATTTATAAAGAAAATAATTACGTTCAAAATTCTTTTAAATATGTGGGAGTTTGAACTGCAATGGTACTCCGAACTGGGGCAATATGCGTAATTGATTTTACATAGGCGGTAGTGGTAACGTTTTCCTCTGTAGCACAGTCCATATCGTAAACTTGGATATGCATGATGGCTCATTTCGAAGCTGAGACATTTTCACATATGTGGTTAAATTTTTGGGGTACGAAGTCTGATTCATTTTTCCGTAAATTAGCACACCCCGAAAATCCTTTCGTGATGCGGCTCCTGGTGGTAAAAAATCCCTTTTTTTACACAATATGTTGTTTGAAAATTTAATACTTTGCATACATTTAATAACTGCATAGTTTTTACACATTTATTCTATGGTCCTCTACTTTTCAAATCAACACAAATGGTTAAGCTCAGTCAATTGTTAAAAATAGAAACATGTCCAATATCACTACACAGAGATTTTTTGTTTACGCACAAATTTTGTGTTCCTCAATTTGAGGCGCATTAGGGATATTGACCCAACTGCAATGGTCACGCTGATGTGGAAAGGTAAAACGTTGAAGTGTGTTTTTCAGCACGCTGAAGTGCGAAGGTACCATCGTGACGCTATCTTGTTGATTTGGACCCTGTTGATAGCTTCGCCGAAGTGCGTTGGTGGTACCACTGATGTGCAATGGGTCACATAAACTATATGTTAATGTTCACGTGTTGATGTAATCTAAGCAGTTAATTTGTTTTTTAAAAGTAGTTTTTTCAGTTTTTTAAGTAATGCATCGGGAATATCCTTTTATTTTAAAACATAAGTAGTCATTGTATTTTAAGTAGACTCTTGAGAGAAAACAAAGTAAAGATTAACTGTTAACGAAGAATTATGTCTATATGAAGCAACATTAAAGAAGATTAACTGTTAACGAAGAATTATGTCTATATGCAGCAACATTAAAGAAGATGACTAAGAACATGCATAATATGAAATACGTTCTTGAATTTCGAATGATGCAAACACCGTTTAAAGTATACAGTAGCAGGTTTATTACAGGAAAATCATTCTTTTAAATATTATTGTATTTCAACCATACTCATACCTATCATCGATACCGAAATGCCACAAATGTTTTATAGACAATAATGAATGCAAGTTTATATACTAACAGATAAAAAATCTACTTCTCATAAAATTTGCAGATCTTTAGATCTTAAAATAGCCATCACGCTTTACATAGATCATCGCCCATCAGCGAAAGGACCATCACACTTCTGCGAAAACAATCGCTCTTCAGCGTGACCATCGCAGTTCAGCGTCCCATCGAACCCACGAGTCCTACATATATATTCATAGCTCATAAGATAATAATTCTTGAATTAACGGAATACATCAGCTTGCAACTTTCATAAGTGTATGATGGATTCGTTTTTATACCAAATAACATCAGATATTTGTCAGCAATTTTCACTAATCAAAATAAATAAGAAATTTGCGTAATTAGGGGTATGTCGAACAACCAACCTTGCGACCTGACGTCTCATTTAAAACGACATGTGACCTTAAAAAATGTTCAAAATCAGAATTCATATTGAGAACTTTATAGTTGACCTGACTCAATTATAATACGTGACTTGTGACCTGTTTTTTGGTAGGGTTCGTGTTGTTCAGTTTTCAGTTTTTTTCTATGTTGTGTTTTGTGTGCAGCTGCTTGTTTTATAGTCGTTTTTCAATTTTTAGCCATTTATAACTTGTTTTTAACTTATCCTTTTGAATTTACCATTTGTATCTTTCGCCTCTGTACGCAGTACTGATCAATTATTGGTTTGTCTTATGTTCCTCGGGTGGCCGAGTGGTCTAAGTAGTCGAACTACTGTATCACTAGCCAGTCAACACCGAGGTTGTGAGTTCGATTCCCGCACGGGGCAAGTGCACTCCACTCCAATCTTAATTGACTAGTATTGTCAGTTTTCCTGCCGAAGGTCGGTGGTTCTCTCCGGCTGCCTCTACAAATAAAAACTGACCGCCACGAAATAGTACAATAGTGTTAAAAGTGGCGTTAAACACCAATCAATCAAATTTTATGTTCCTTTGGATGAAGGATTGCATTTGCCTTTAGTCTTTTGGATACTGTAATTAAGAACAAGTATCCTTACAATCAACATGTTTTTTTCTCCATAGTATCTATTTTGCAAAGGAATAGTCTGCTACGTACGCAATAGGATTTACAGTATTTTGAGGGCTTTTGCAAAATTGCTGATTGAGGATCTTGGACTTGTCCAACAGATTGAAACCTGTTTTTTTTTAATTCGTAAGAACTTCCGCTGCTGGTAAGGTTTGTGTTACTTAAGAGCCAGTCTTTGTAAGAATCAGGCTATATAGAAGAATTAAAAAGCATGGCAGAATTAAAAAAAAAAAACCGACCGGACCTTACCATCCTAATTTGAAGTTCGAAATGATAGGTCTTTCATTTATGCGTGTCTGGTAATTCGAGAAACCTCTAGGTAACTTTTGTATAAAATTGATAGCAAATTGCGGTGTTAGCTCCCCTTAATTGTTAATTTCTAGTGCATTTCAACCAAATTATATCTAGAAATATAAGAACAAGAAAAGTAAACGAAAGTTATATTCCTGCACCATTATAGACTTTAAACATAAATCAATGTAACCGTTTGCAGGTTTTTGTTTGCCATGTTTTCACAACTGTTTGATTCTTAAGAAGCTTGGAACTTAATCTTAAGCCTTCTTTGTAGTTTTGTGTCGGCCTATAGTTTGACCTTTTTTGTAGGTGTGGTGTTGTCAGTTTTTCTTCGACATATTATTGTATTACTCCTCGGTAACTTTTCCCTTATTTGAAAAGTATAGATTTAAAAGAAAAAACACGCATGTTTGAACGTAAAAATAATCCGAAAACTAATATTTATTAATAAATGAAGTGTACCAAAAAGTAATATCCATGTCATGTCTGCAACCAAAGTACAAATCATAAGTTCGTCTAGTGTTAGTATATGGATTTTATTAGATATTATTTAATTTTAACCAGATTTGACAAAGTTTTTTCAGTTCAATAACTTCATGTTTATGGTAGTCCAACCATCAGTCAAAATTACACGAATTTCCTTTTCAATAATTGATTTCCGATGTTGTCTTTTACCTATAATTGAACTTCAAAACCACTTTAATGTATTTTTGAATGCTGATTTTAATGTCGAATTAAGGTTTAGGGTTGACCAAATTGCAGAAATAAAAAGCTGCAATTGCACTCCATTCACTTAAAAAAAAAATGCTCAACTGAAAAGCAAAGTCGTGCAATATGACTTGTACTTTAAGTCCACATAAAATAAATTGGACAAACTAAAAGGAGGATTGAAATCAGGACAAAATATTATAAAAGGTAAAATAACAAAAATACCGGACTCCAAGAAATATTCAAATCGGAAAGTCCCTTATCAAATGGCAAAATCATAAGCTCAAACACATCAAACAAATGGAAAAACAACTGTCATATTCCTGACTTGCTACAGACATTTTGTAGAAAATTGTGGATAAAACCTGGTTTTATAGCTAGCTAAACCTCTCACTTGTATGAAACTCGCATAAAATTCCATTTTATTGACAACAATAAAACTCGATGAACCAAATGATTTTTGTTTTTTAGTTTTAGTTTAAATTGCGTCTTTAAATCCATGAATAAAGAATTGCAATTGTAAAATAAAACTACAAAGAGCGAAATTGTCATATTTATATTACGTAAGTTTGACGTTTAAATTAGGAATAAAGCAAAACAAAATTAACAGAGAAAATCAATATGAACCGTTTCAATTATCTTGATACCAAATTTAAATAAGAAAGCATTTTTAGCATGTCTTGTGAAATATGCAATTATTAACAGTTATATGTAGGACAGAGATTTGTCTGGGCTGTTTTCGTCCTATCGTCTGTTTTCTATTTTATAATTGTAGTGTTTTCGGCTGTTATGCGACTTGTTTAAGACAAGCAAGAATTATGTTCACTTATAATGACGAAAAGTCTTATTGAAAATGTGACCATTACCTGTATTATTACCAAGTTAATATTTACCATATTTACGTTACTTTGTCGTCTTAAAATGATAGTATTATTGTTTTATTCGGCTTAAGGTATTCCATATGAAGGTTCATCGTGAAAGGCGCTATGGGCGCATAAAGGTATGGAGTGTTATTTTCATTTTTTATTGGTCATTTTGTTTGAAAATAAAACTGAATTGACAGTAAAGAGAAAGCACTTTATTTGAAACTACTTTTTACATTAGTTCAACTTTAACTTAAAATGCATTTCATTCCTTAGCTTGTGCAATGATTGTGTTTTTCAGTGTAGAAACATTATAGTAATAGGAAAAAGAGATTTTGAATTACTTTTAGTTTCAAACACATCCCATTATTTACAGTATAAATAGAAAACACTTCTTATTATCTTTAGCATAATTTGTTAATACTAAGTTAATTTGCCTATGCAGTTATTCATTACCATGTTAGTTTGTATGTGATATTTCAACATGTTAAATAATTTTACCTGGCTGGGTGTGGCTTATACATTTAAATGGTTTCATCAATTAAAGAACAACAAGGTTTATTATGGCTTTGTGATTTTCTAAATTTTCCTCATTCTTGATAATGATGTAAGAGTATATGAGGGATTCCAAGTTTTGCTGTGAATTTGAAGTTCTTTAGTGTCACATTCCAAATGATACATGCTGCATATAAAACAATATTGTTAGAGGCTGTGTGTTTGATGGAACAACAACATATTGATCGCGGTTAGACGATAAAGTATCCACACCCCCTCTGACTTCTTGAAAGGATGAGAAACACGTTTTTTTTCATTGTACGTCAAATATTTTGAATGCGCATGAGAAAGCATGACCAAACAGGTTTCATCCAAATAGTCTTTAAAGGACTGAATAAAACTGTGTTTGTTTAGTTAAAAGGCAAAACAGAAGAACATCTATTTCAGTTTGGTTGTTTCAGTGTGAAAAATGAGTTGTTAACCTCAATTTCCAATTTCTTAAACATGACTTGCTTTTTCTATAGTGTGCACAGAAACTTAATACATGCAGAATCTGGTTAAATTCATAAATCTGTACAAAAGTTTCATTTTTATAGTTTAAGTAAGACAAAATCAAATTTTATCTCATGATTGTTTATTTGTAATGATTAGATGTAAATGTAAGTTGTTTTAATTCCAGATAAAAAAAAATATGACATTTAACGGTAACAATTTCACTACATCAAGTACACATTTCGAAAATTCCTGTCTGTGATGCACATGGTCCAACAATTTGAAAATCTACAAACCTAATACAAATGTTGACAATTCTAAATGACCAAACAGGACTAATAATATAGCTAACCCCTGTTGTAAATCGAAACTAATGTTGTTCGGTGTGAGCCAAGCTATAATTTTTTACTTTTTATACATTGCACTCATACCACATCTTCTTATATATATATATATATATACATTGATTGTATTACTTATATTGTTTTTTTTTTTTTTTGGTCTAAGATAGATGTAAAAAGGTAAATGCATAGTAAATCCTCAGATATATAACATATTCGAATTATTAAGTCATCTTCATATTTTCCAACCTTGGCTTGTTTGATATTAGAATCGTTATTATATATTTGTATTTTATTATTTTTTTTGTTCATATCGCAATTGCACAAGATTGTTGTTGAATGAAATTATAGCGATTGATATGCAAAATCTTTATATCGAATTTCACGGATTAAATACTAGAGTAGGCACATGCCTATAAGTTCAAGATGAGCAATTTCCATTGCAAAATGCCTTTTGCATATTTTCTCTCATTTGCCTTCTTTTTTGTCTTACAACAGGGCTCCTGTAATACTCGTATTGTGCGAAATTGGTGTCTTTCAGCATTTTCCGTGACAATAAAATCTTTTCCAATGTACAACAGACTATTCATGAATATTGAACGGCAATACTTCTGTATCATTAGGATAAGTACTTTGATCACTCTCCTATAAAATAGTTTACCTACATTTGTGTTATTGTGCTTGTTAGGTATATATTGTGCAAAATAATATGCATGAATATTAATGAAAACTATAATAATAGTTCATTATCGACAACGGTTATTCGGATAATGAATTTTTATAGTTTCTTTAAAAGCGTCTTTGGTATCTTTTACCTTTTTTTTTTTGCTGGACTCAAATAAAACAAATAAGAAGATGTGGTATGAGTGCCAATGAGACAACTCTCCATCCAAGTCACAATGTATAAAAAGTTAACAATTATAGGTCAAAGTACGGCCTTCAACACGGAGCCTTGGCTCACACCGAACAGCAAGCTATAAAGGGTCCCAAAATGACTAGTGTAAAACAATTCAAACAGGAAAACCAACGGTCTAATCTATATATAAAAAACCAGAAACGAGAAACACGTATGAACCACACCAACAAACAACAACCACTGGACAACAGGCTCCTGACTTAAGACAGGTGCATACAAATGCAGCAGGTTTAATTCCAGATACGTTGAAATTTTATCCAACGTACAGTCACAGATTTATGAATTTAGGAAAGCATTATTTCTGTATTGGTTGAATATGTATTTGCAGCGTTCTCAATATTATTTTCTTTTTTTTTCACTTGTGTTCTTGTTTTGTAGTCTATTATACCGATGAAACAGAATTCATAAAATTGTATTTGCAATTTCACTAATAACGATTACTAAGGGAGGTTTGGGGCTAAAAGATTCGTTTGAAGCAGACACATGCGTGGTCATGTGTCAGTCAGGAACTTATTCTGTTATTCATATTTTCAAGATTATTTGTCCATCCGGAGTCTGTTGTTGCTGACAGATTCCTAATGGTGACAACTTTTATGGTCAAGCGGCGATTAAAATCTCGAGATATTACAACGACATCTAATGTTGTAGACCATAATTTGTCCTTAAGATACAATTTATTGCGAATTGTCTATAAAAAGACAGTTAAATCACGACAAGACATCAAAGACAATAAATAGAACTTTGAGATGTTTTATATTAAAAACTAATACTCGTGAATGAATCAAGTCCGCTAATATGTACCCGTTAGTCCATTTATTTTTGTTTTAGAATACTTATTTATCCGTTTCTTGTTGTTTTTTATTATAATTATTGAAGACATGGTTTTATTTTTCCATCAAAACAAATGTTTAATCGTCGGGTAACGCGTTTTTGTGCTGACTTTTATCCTCTGTACAACTATGCTAGAACGTAAAATCTCTGGTTCATTCGGTCGGTCGGATACAAAAAAGGATATATATTAATACTTATAAAAAAAGGCGAAGGGTACCAGAGGGACATTATAAAGGTTTTTTTTAAGCAGTGTATCGAGATGTTTTAAGGCTGACAAGCTAAATAAATCCCGAAGTATTTTATTGTGAGTTTGTGAGTGATTGTTCGAGTTAAAGGTGGTACAAAACACCAAAGGGACTTAACTCTTCAAAATAAAATGAACGTTTTAATCACATATTATAACTAATTAGAAATCAAGCCTCTCAATGATCTGCTACATATCCAATGAAATTTTTCTTGTAAATTGTGTGGTTCAAATGTCTTGAAATTTCTATATTTTTTCAACAGGTCAAAGTATATATTTGTCAAAATTTTATGAAAATTAAACCAGCAAGGTCTATTTTATTCAAAGTGTTGGGTACTCCTTTAAACATCAATAAACTACGTGAAAATAACCTTTATTAATTATAATTCTAATAAAATGCTTTGACAATAAAGTCAAAAAAGCAAATATTGCATAATCTTTTGAAGAACTATTTAGCCTTTAACTATTAAAACACGCGACGTCATGAAGCGGGGATATACATGCATAAACTGTTTGATTGTCATGACGCTCACCCAATGAAATGGAAGTAAAAATATAAAATCGGAATAAATATGTTATTGTATTTCTTTAACAAGGCAAGGTATATGTATTTACCTTTAACATTTGTATACATATTATATTCAAGCACCCGTCTTTTAATCAACGAATGAAAGGCATTTTGAAAACAAAGAGAAAAGTTTTAAAAGTACACAAGAAGGTTAATGAGTATCATCAGGAAGATTGGGTAGAGAGTGTACTAACAGATGTATAATGTAGAAAGACAAAATACAATAGTAAGCAGCATAAAGAAGAAACTACTTTTGTATATCATTACACTTTCTTAGGCAAGTACAGTGCTACATGAATACATCTCGTGAAAACATCTCATGTTGGAGAGCATTCCATTTGGTATTATTCATGTGCATACAGTCATATAATAATATACATGTTATTGAATGAATTGAATAGTCTTCATATAAATTTGAGCTTTGTTTGGGTTGTTCACCCCATTTTGCAATATAACGGAATTATGCACAACTGTCATACGAGTGGGGGGTTTGGCTAGCTAAAGAGCCAGGTTTAAATTACCATTTCCTACGGAAACTGCCTGTGCCAAATCAGGATTGTGTCCATTCGTAATATAGTCTAACGTTTGATGTTATCAGGTTTTATGGACTTACCCTTTTTGAATTCGACTTGATGTTAGGTATTTGTTATATTACTTTTTACGTTAATTGATTCTAATGTTGCAAATCATCGTCACCTTTTATTATACTGCTGATAAAATATTTTTCACAGTTGTCCCCAAAGATGCATGTCTTAAACGATCGGTACAGCATGAACAAAAGAAAGGAAAAATAACAGAAAATTTTTTCTGCAAAAATGTTTAAATGTTTCTTTAAAAGTTTAAATGAATATTAGTATACTAATGTATTTAAATGAATTATAATTTCATAGAATCCATTTTCCGTTTTCTCTGGCTTACACTATACTTACCGATAAGGTTGTGTTCAATTTGAAAATAAGTTGAAATTTATGTTCCTTCATTGCCAAAGGTTTGTACTGTGCACATTTTTAAGTTTTGCAGTTATAAACTTAAAACGAGGAAATTACTTCAACGGTTTCTCTTACCTCAGAGAAAAAGCATATAAAATATTAAGATATTCAAATAGCTAAAATGTCAGTTTATTTCTTTTTTTAATAATAAATAGTTGTTCCTTTGATTCATATAGCTCAACACGTATACAGGTAATTATACATACTTGGCTTTTAAATTTTTGGGTTTTAGTGTTTCTGGTATAAGTGCAAATCCCAAAAAGCATCTTTTTTATATTAAAAACGAAAGGGTGTGTTAAAGTTTTGATGATTTATTCATTTTTTAATTTTATATGATATTTAAAATTTAGTTGTATCTTTAGATAAGAAGAAAAACAGTTTGATACTTGAATTTGATGTATGAAGGTAAAAAGATATATTCAATATTTCATTTTTTTTCATTTGAGGTGTCGATCAAACCCGTAATTACTCTAGATATGTCATATCTTTATTTTAAACTGTCAATCAATCATACATAGCACTAGATTGATATATCAGTTAAAACCTCTTGTATACACTATTAACTTCTAGATAATTATATATATATAACCTCAAGTTACTTCTGTTCGTCTTAATAAATCATATTGGTAAACATGTATGGCAACCAATGTTTAAATTTAAATGAACTCAAATTTAGATCACATTACTCAAAACGTAAGTGATAACAATTATTTCGTAACTTTTATTTTATTTTTCACCATCTGAGTCATTTATCTGTCCATGAAATGTGTAGATTTATAGATTTTAATTAGAAGTTTCTAATTTAAAGTTATATAATTGTACAAAAAATACAATTGAATTAGGTTTGGATTTTCAAATATGTTAGCCTCGAGCATCACTAAAGATACATATAATTAAATGTAAACTGTGCATCTGGTGCAGGAAGTATTGTACCGTTATTGTTTCCCCTGCCCAGGTTTGGCTCAAGGTTACAATGTACTAAAAAAGTTACATGGGCGCAGCCATTTGTGAAGGGAACATGACATAGAGAAGAAAATAGCTGGCTATCTGTGATTGGTTGTTATATCATTTATATATTTTTCTCCTAGAAAGCGTTATGAATAAAGTTTCATGCAAGCACAAATTTGTCCTCAAATGTTTATGATTATGGGCCGGAAGTGTTTTATTTTATTTTGATCAAAATTGCGGAAATTTTTCTGCGAAATCGTAAGGTATGATAAAAAACCAAAAATTCATGGGACAATATATATTTAAGTGCGGTAAAATCACAAAGAGATATTGCGCTCAAATTAGACAATAGGAGTTTTTCTATAAATAGTTTATTAAACGCCATTTAAGGAGATAATTGCCTAAAATAGCATTGCCGGCAATGGGGCCAACATTTAGTACTTTATATTCTAAAAAAGTTTCAGAATATGTCAAAAATGGTATTCGACATCAAAAACGCTTTACTAGTGTTGTGATATTTGTTAATAGCTCCGTTTTCATGTTATAGTCTGTTTCTTATTTGCATTCAAAATGCTGGTAGGTACAGAATTAAACTCGCCTTGCTGTGTCTTTTCTGTTTTTATCAAAAATTTGTCTTACAGGCTTGTTAAGACAGATGTAGGCCTAACTTTTGTTGGTACTTGTTAGATCTTGACACATCACGTGTAATTTTCATAAGCGAAACGTTTTCACATAATTCAAAACAAGACCCGGACTATTTTTATTGCTAATATAGACCACCAGAAACTGTTTTTTATTAAAAGAAACTAAAATGTGCACATGTATCCGATTTTTCAAGACTATAGTCCGTTTCTAATAAGTGTTTTCATTTTATATTGAACTCGTCCGAATTTTCAATTTTGTTTTCGGCACAGCGTCATTCAAATTAAATTCTTTGTTGATCAATACCAAAAGCACATGATAACTTCGAAAAGGCAAGACTAAGAAAGAAACAAAATATTACACTTGTAGCAAACAGTACCGTAATGTCTATAAAAAAAGACAGTGTAATTTTTTAACAGTTTTTCAACAGGGGTAGGGTCCAGAAATTAATTCCTGTGTTTTCTTCAGTTTTCGATGAGGTCTTTTGCATGCCATAGTGGTATGAAGTCAAGTAATGTTCACTTAACTAATGCGGCAAAAAATATCAGATTTCAGAAATGGTTTATTACCGTATAGGTTACAATGTACTAAATAAAGTTACATGGGCGCAGCCATTCGTGAAAGGAACATGACATAGAGATGAAAGTAGCTGGTTATCTTTGATTGGTTGTTATATCATTTATATATTTTTCTGAACACTTACGGTATCACACGTTTATGTAACTTTTTGAACTTTTTGAACTTTTTGAACTATTACCGCTGGTAGGCAGGTATCATCCCGTCATTGCATAAGAAAAAAGTAAAATAACAAAAGTACTCCAAGGAAAATTCAAAACGGAAAGTCCTTTATCAAAAAGCAAAATTAAAAGCTCAAACATTTCAAACGATAGGAAAACAACTGTTATATAACTGACTTGGTACAGGCATTTCCTTATGTAGAAAATGGTGGATTAAACCTGGTTTTATGGCTGGTAAACCTGTCACTTGTGTGATAGTTGCATATTATTCCATTATATTGACAAAAATGTGTGAGCACAGCAAACAGACATAAATGGTAAAAAAGTCATTGTTCCACTACTTAACTGTCTATTCTACTTACAAGTACACTTGGTACAATCAAAAACCTGGTAATAAATTGTTCAAATAAGGCCTTTGAAAATAGTGGAATTAATTACTTTTGAAGTGTTAAAAATTCGTTGGAAGTACTTGATAAATTTCATGCTTATATTGGTAATTACGAATCAGTTCAAATTTTTGATTTTTCTACCCTATATACCACTTTCCTTCATCTTATAAAGAACAAATACACACACCTAATTGAATGGGCATTTAAAAACTCAGAATGCGAATATATGTGTTCTAACTCTTTTAGGTCATTTTTTAGTAACAACAGACAAAAGAACTATGTCAATTGGACCTGCTTTGATACGATTACTGCCCTTGAATTTTTACTAGATAACATTTTTGTTCGCTATGGAGATTCCGGATATCGTCAAGTTATCGGAATTCCTATGAGGACTAACTGTGCACCACTTGTTGCGGACCTGTTTCTGTATTGTTATGAGTTACAATTTGTGACTAAAATCAGCAAAGACCCATCGAATCAACTTCTGATACAAAAATTTAATAACACTTTTAGATATTTGGATGATATATTGGCTCTCAATAATGACGACTTCAGTATGTACACTAAAGAGATTTATCCTGCTGAACTGACTTTAAATAAAGCTAATACTAACAATAAACATTGCCTTTACTGGATCTTGATATCTATATCTTTAACTGGAAGCTTAATACCAAAATTTATGATAAAAGCGATGATTTTTCATTTCCTATTGTTAATTATCCATTTTAGATAGTGACGTTCCCTTGTCACCATCTTATGGTGTTTATATATCTCAACTTGTTCGATTCGCTCGTGTATGTAACAACGTATTTGATTTTAACGAAAGAAACCTCTGTATTACTGAAAAATTATTACACCAGGGTTTTCGATATCACAAACTAGTCAAAACATTTACTAAATTATCATCGGTACAAGGAATTCATTCGTAAATATAAATCAACATGCAGACATCTTATACGTTCAGGTATTTCACATCCAATCTTTTATGGTAATATTCTATACAAAGAACAAAAATGTCGACATTCACCTCAAAAGCTAACCAAACCTTTAAACAGTCTTATTCAGAAGGGATATAGTTACGATACTGTTGACAGGTCATTAAAGATGGCATATTTTGGTATTAATATTGATTCACTCATAGGGTCTTTGCATCGAAAATAAACACATTTATTCTAAAACCAGTTGTTGGCATGCTACGGGTTATGTTCTACTCATATATTTTATGATGGTATGATACTAAACCCTTAACGGGAGGGATTGTGCTTGATTTTCATATGATGAAGACATAATCGTTCAATCAGTTTAATTGAGGTCTGGAGCTGGTATGTCAGTAACTGCCAGTAGTCCTTTGTTAATTAATGTACTAGTATCATTATCATTTTGCTTAGTTTCTTTTGTTACCTATTCTGACATCGGACTCAGACTTCTTTTAAACTGAGTTTTACTGCGCGTATTGCTGTGTGTTTGTTTATTCTGCATTGGCTAGAGTTATATGGGGAGGGTTGAGATCTCACAAAACATGTTTACCGCATTTTGCACCTGTCCCAAGTCAGGAGCCTCTGGCCTTTGTAAGTCTTGTATGTTTTTTAATTTTAGTTCATTTATATGTTTTGGAGTTTAGTGTGACGTCCATTTTCATTGAACTAGTACACATTTTTGTTAAGGGGCCATCTGGAGTCTGGGTGCGGGATTTTCTCGCTGTGTTGAAGACCCATTGGTGGCCTTCGGTTGTGTTCTGCTTTTTGGTCGGGTTGTTGTCACTTTGACACATTCCCCATTTTCATTCTCAATTTTATAGCACAATAACATAATTGGGGGATGTATAAATACTGAGTCACGCCAAAAGTATATTTAATTACCAAAATGGACTAAACAGTAAATGTTAAAAATATAAAAATACAAATAAAATGAACACTTTAACACGTAATTAAGATGATATACAACATCAGTATTTAGAATATATACTTCATGACCATCGTGTATTATTTGTGAAGTTGATACGGAATATATATCAACAAGGTCTTGGTATCTTCCGATGAAGAAAAAAGACGAGACGTTCTTTGACATAAGCCTGATTCATCAACTTTCTGCTCAGACACTGATGACGTTTTATAAAGACTGAGTAGCAGCTGCAAGCTTTTTCTACCTCAGGAATAGATTACCTTAGCTGTATTTGGCAAAACTTTTAGGAATTTTTGGTCCTCAATGCTCTTCAACTTCGTACTTTATTTGGCCTTTTTAATATTTTTTTATTCGAGCGTCACTGATGAATCTTTTGTAGACGAAACGCGCGTCTGGCGTAAATATAAAATTTCAATCCTGGTATCTATGATGAGTTTATTGAATACCGAATGAGTTGGAAAATGTATATCCCATGTGCAGGTGAAGTGGTATATTGCTGCTAAGGTGGGTAAAGTTACAATTTCAAAATTAAAATCGTCTCGTTTGTTATATACTAGTCAACAAAAGTAACGATACACAAGTTTGAACTCCAATTTATCATAAAACATAATAAATAGGAAAAACTGTTAAATTATTCAATGAAAAACATTCATTTGCAAAGCAAATGCATATGCATATGCATATGATTAAAAGAATCTGACCAAATTGGAAAGTGAGAAAATACCGTGTTATTGAACACAGGGGTCAAATTTATTTTTGCGGAAAATGATGACAAAAGTCAGCACTTAATTTGGAAGATGAGAATTAAGTATTCAAATATCTGCAAAGGCATTCAAAAGTTTAAGCAGACCATGTTTAAGTTTAAAGTATTAAGTTCTAATATCGATTTTTGAAATTTTGGGTGAAAATAACAAAAATTGCCAAAAAAAAAAACTCGTAGTATTACAATTTACATACAGAAACAATATTATTTGAAGCTTTGTCCACAGGAACAACAACATATCTATTAAAGTGATAATAGATATTTTACATATTTTTTTCTCTAAACACGGACTTTGGATCGATCATTCATACAGTTTTTCAACCTGTGGATTCGACGTTATATCAGAGACGTGATTGCTGTAACTAATTCTGACAAGTGTCCAGTTACAGTTCTTCTCGTTTAGCCCATGCTCTGGCGTAGTCCTCAATGGGATTCATAATTCTTCTTACGTTATGGTTCCAATTGATGTGTTGGGGTTCTCTGAACTTAGGACCATGAGAAATCACCTTTTGGAGATGTTCATGTTGAAGAATGTTTAGACCCCCAGTAATAACATGACCAGAGGGGCTGTAAATATAAGGGGAGTGGGAACATCACATGTCAGAGGGTTTTTTGTTTTTTGTTTTTTTTTTTGTAGGGTTTTTTTTTTTTTTTGAGGGGGGTATTCTTCTTAATCAAGATCCTGCAATGCTTGTTTATATGCTTATAGTTAAATACTTTAGGTGCGATGGATTTGGATAACTGTAGGATACAATAGGAAAAGACTTATTTTGAAAATAAAGTGGAATTTTAGTTTCCTCTTTTTGATGAAGAACGTTGCTGGTGTCAATTCCTTTATTAGAAAACTGAACTGGAAGACATTTCCTCTTTTCATCATGTAATGGTTCTGTTCGTACTGCTGTAAACAGACGGAAAAGAGCTACATAAAAAAATATATTGACCAGTCTGTATATTGGAGAAAATGTAGTTATGCATCCCTTGTCAAGTACATAATCTATCAAACATTTTAGAAAATTAACAGGCGGTGAAAAAAAAGAATAGTTCTAATATAATGTAACCCTAGCGCATGATGAAGATATGAAAGAAGGTCATCAAAGCCCCCAGAGGGCGATCTAGATTTGGAAGTCTTTTTTACACTGGGCCGATGTGTAATGTTTTTCCCATGACTACGCTGGGGTCTTAAGGTAGTATTAGATAAGATCATTACAATTACATCATATGTCATTGCAGTACCTACATGTAGTTCCCTTGTCTTATCTTTTCGGAAAGGAGTACTTAGTAAAGAGTTATTCGTGTGGGGATAAATTTTTCCAGATGATGCGTACTTTCATAGATAAAGAAGGATCATAGTCCGGTTGATAAAAATCGTAATAAAGAACTCTGAATTGCGAGAAAAACCAGAGTTCAAATGAGGGGATGTGAGCAATTATAGGCTACAGAACGGCCTTCAACAATGACAAAAACCCATACCGTATAGTTGGCTATAAAAGGCCCCGACATGAAAAATGTGAAACAATTCAAACAAAAAAACTTACGGCCTAATTATGTATAAAAAAACAATTAACAATTAAAAACCAATTGTTCAGAGAACAATTGAAGGTCTTTCCACCCATAAAGATCTATTTTGATATGAAAATATTAAAATTCGGTTTAAAATGTCATTTCCAGCGTCAAATGATAGCTTATTGTACGCTGATTCCAAAAATATATAATTTCTATGCATTTTTTTTAAATAAGGAGATAATTTGTTACTTCCGGTTTGAAAATGTTACTTCCGGTATAATTTGAATGTTTACTTGACACTGATTCCAAAATATATGGTTCTACATACTTTTATATTAAATAAGTACAAAAATAGCTACTTCCGGTTTACACAAGGTCACTTCCGGTTGGATTTTCAAGGTCAAAT